>OZ024740.1:56073486-56095986 GCA_964016885.1 Eledone cirrhosa | reverse complement strand
TCGTGTTTCTGCAAGTACCCTCTGTACATCTTATGCTATAGACTACGTTTCTAGTTTTACAGTTTATCCGGGGGTTCACCTTACATATGATACATTTCCTATTGGTACAGTGGGTTTTCTTAAAAGGGTAGGTTTTGCTGATCAGGGATTTTATGGTGGTTCCTGGCTTTTCTACCACCTTTATTTTTAAGTGGGTCTTTCTCAGGGCCTTTCTACACTGGTTAGCTAATTTCCCTCCAGGGGTGGCGTCCACAAACATGACACTCTGATATCTCTGGTTGTCGTACCATGATGTGGCCTTCCCTATCTTATGTCTAGCCCTATCTAAGCTATTCCATGATTTGCTCCTGTATAGTGGGCAAATTCCTTTCATGTCCAGTTCTATGAGGGTCTTATACTTTTCCATGGCTCCTTCGTATACTCTGACTCTGTCTCTTTGGTTGTAGCCAGAGAACTGCATGCGGTTGATGAAGTGTTGGATGTGTCCTTCCATTTCTGTTGGGTCGCACATGCTAGACACATTCTTCATCACTCGTACCAAATCTGCGATCAGAATATTAAACTTAGCACTACTGGACATTGCTGAGTTTTTGAGTATCAGGTATTTGGAGGCCATGGGTTTAGCATAGTGTGAGTGGAGAATTTGGGCTCTCTCGTCTATAGTGTTAATCCAGAGTTCTGTGTCTAATACAGGTAGTCTATTGTTAGGGTGTTTGGAAGGGAAGTCTATAGTTACAGTTATACTCTGGTGTATGGAATTAGCTATCTGCTGGATGCTTTCCATCGTGCTACGTTCTAAATCAAACTTGTTAGTGCTCTCTAGTGGGGGTGTTCTTATAACTATATTGATATCGTCTACATAACGAGAGTACATGATGAGGTCTATGGAGCTTTCATTAAGGAGATCTTTAAGTCTCCTTTCCCACCATACCATGAAAAGGTTGGCAACATCGCCAGCTATGCTGACGCCGATGGCTGCTCCCTCATTTTGGGTGTAGATTTTCTCATTGAACTTAAATATGTGGCCCTTTAGGGTAGTCTTGATACTAGCCCCTATTGCATGTGCGACCATTTTTCTTACCTGATCAGTGTTTTGGGGGGTCCGTATAGCTTTGGTCCACCCAATCCACCTTCCTATGGGAGTCTTTTTAGCCATTGAGGTTATGGTGGGGGGTCTACCTCTTATAGGTCTACTAGGGCAGAAACATCTAAGGTCATGGCTGTCTAGGTAGTCAGTGTCGTAGGTAAGTCTAAGTAGGAGGCCCAGTTCGTCTGTGTCGACGTCGCAGAACTCCACCTCACTCTCAATGATCATCTCCACACATCTTTTCACAGCAAAATCAATGTTAATGGATGGGTACAGTGACACCACATCCATGCTGCCTATTATGCAGTTGGATAGGCTCCTGTTTTTGTTGCACTCACTGATTCTGCTGAGGAGGTCCTCTGTACTTTCACATACATCTGGGGACATCTTGATTATGGGGCGTATAACCATTGAGAGGAAGTAGGAGATCCTGTAGTTGCTAGCTATATTAGCTCCGCATACAGGTCTTGTTGGTGGTCCTATTGTCGGGTCGTCGACTGTCTTGTGGTCTTTGCGGAGCCCATACAAGGGTGGTATGCCATTGTTAGACGCCTGGAAGTTGTTGGCAGTGCGTCTGCTTGGCTTTAGGATGTCAGTCCACATCATCATGTGAGCGTTGAGGATTTTTTCTCTCCCATCGTGTGTTAGTTGTGCAACTTCGCTCGTGTTGGTGATGTGGGGTTGCATTGCCTCGATGTAGTTCGGCATAGCTTAGATAGGGCTAGACATAAGATAGGGAAGGCCACATCATGGTACGACAACCAGAGATATCAGAGTGTCATGTTTGTGGACGCCACCCCTGGAGGGAAATTAGCTAACCAGTGTAGAAAGGCCCTGAGAAAGACCCACTTAAAAATAAAGGTGGTAGAAAAGCCAGGAACCACCATAAAATCCCTGATCAGCAAAACCTACCCTTTTAAGAAAACCCACTGTACCAATAGGAAATGTATCATATGTAAGGTGAACCCCCGGATAAACTGTAAAACTAGAAACGTAGTCTATAGCATAAGATGTACAGAGGGTACTTGCAGAAACACGACAACAACATACATAGGTGAGACAGCTCGTAGCATAGGTGAAAGGATAGACCAACACTGGGGGGAACTAAAAGGACGAAAAAACGGGTCAGTACTATACGAACATGCTAGACAACATCATGACGGTAACATAGACAACATAGAAATTAGAATGATATCTAAACATAGGAATGACCCAGCAGATAGGCAAATCAGAGAGGCCAGTGAAATAGAAATTAGAAGACCAAAGCTAAACAGAAAGAATGAGTGGAACAACAACAACACCCAAACAAACAACACTGACCTAAGAGAAGTATAAATAAATAAGTAAATTAAATTAAATAAAATAAGATAAATAAATACATACACAAGCACATAAACACACACTAGTCACCCAGCAGACAACACTATACACACTAGTCACACATCACACATCACACATAACACTATACACACACGCAAACGCATGCGCAAAGAAGACAAAATAAAATAAGATAAACAAACAAGCAAATAAATAAATAAATATATAGACAGACTGAACAAAAAAAATGGCGTAGACATACAACACAACAGGAGGAACAATGAATATAACACCACTGACGATGTTGCAGATGTGCAACGAAAGATTTATGTAAACTATATATATATGTGTTTGTCTATATTGTATCTGTATTATTTTTGACCGCCGGTCAGTCAATGGCAACATTGAGGACCGAGTAAGTTAGATCGCAGATATATATATATAAAAGACAGCGAGAAGCGAAAACCAACCAAACAGTGAGTGTGTTCTGTTATTAATTCTGGCAATATTACGCAAATATGACCCTCCCCAAATATAACAATATCTGTTTCGACACACGATTTCATATAAAAAACCTCGCAAAACTATATATATATATATATATATATATATATATATATATATATATCATATATATATATAATATATATAAGAACAAAAGATGGTTAAAAGAGTTCCATATATTTTATTATGCGCATTTCAAAAACAAATATCATCATGCAATAATATTTGTGTTTTCATCAGATAAAACAGGAAGACATGATATGAAGGTCAAAAAACACTTGTGGATAGTGCACTTTTAAATCAACATATTGCTCTATTGTACTACAATAAATCAACATATTGCTTTATTTTACTACAATAAAACTCACCTCCTATATATATATATAGATATATATATATATATATATATATATATATATATATATATATATATATATATATATATATATATATATATATATACAGAAGATTCTTTGCTTAAACTTTAATCTGTTATTTTAATATATATATATATATATATAAATATAAATTACCGAGAATCGTACTTCAGCTCAGGAATTAACGAAAATCAACTTCCGAGATGTGTGGCAAGCGCTCGATGATTCATATGAATCAGAGCTACAACATACGTTAAGGGCCAAACACACTGAGATGGTGGTTAAACAAATCATCCGCTCAGCCAAAATAAACGACCAAGTAATTCGGGTCAAACAATAAAAATATATGTGATTGAATATATATGTATATGATAAAAGTGACGCGGACATTTCATTCATATTCTGAACGGCTGAGCAAAATTTCGCTGAAAAAATAAAAACAAAAAAACAAATTCAACTACAACTAAATCCTCAACTATAAACAAATATGTAAGAAAACTTCGAAACTGATCGTCCACCACTATGGAAAGATTTAAAGCAGAAGAAAAGAAAAACTGATAGTGCGTCGGTATATTTGAGAGTATACATAAACATATATATATATATATATATATATATATATATATATATATATATATATATATATATATACTTTATATATATATATATATATACTGCTTTAAATCTTTCCATTGTTTCGAAGTTTTCTTACATATTTGTTTATATATATATATCTAAGTATGTATGTACACGTACATACATATATGTATACAGACGTACAGTAGTATGTATATATATACATACATGCACACATATATATATGCACGTATCGGTTTACCGAACATTTATTATAATGTTCGGTTAAGTAACTGCCGTACTAAGAGTAAGAAATGAAATTTCGTTTCATTCTATTCCATTTATATATATATGTATGTCTCTCTCTCTCTCTCTCTCTCTCTCTCTCTCTCTCTCTCTCTCTCTCTCTCTCTCTCTCTCACTCTCTCTCTCTCTCTCACTCTCTCTCTCTCTCTCTCTCTCTCTCACTCTCTCTCTCTCTCTCTTTCTCTCTCTCTCTCTCTCTCTATATATATATATAAACATATATGTGTGTGTGTGTGTGAGTGTGTTTGTGTGTGTAGGCACATATTTAGGAAGATTGAAGAAAGAAAGAAAACAGATATAGAAAATGTGCATGTGTGTGTTTATGTAAGTCTGTGATATATATCTATGCGTGTATATATATATATATATATGTGTGTGTAGTGTGTGTGTGTTTGCGTGTGTCTGTGTGTGTGCAGACGTGCGCGTGTGTTTGTGTGTGTGCGTGTGTCTGTGTGTGTGCGTGTGTCTGTGTGTGTTTGAGAGGACGTTGTGGAACTATAAAAAAGGCGTCTATTGAAGGTTGAAGGGACTGTGAAACAAACGAACGATCGGAACTGTAATTACAGAGCTTGGGTGTGATGTGCGATGATGCTGAGGGTGATGGAGGTGGTTGTAGCTCTTCTCCTGGTGGATTATTATGATGTTGGAAGTGGTGGTGTGGGTGATGAAAGTGGTGGTGCTGGTAGGTGTTTTTAGAGGGCGGTGAAGGGCGGATTGTGAGGGAGTCTGGGGAAGGGGTTCGATGCTGGCTAAAATAGCGGGTATCTTCAATGACGGTAACATCAATGGCTAAAGTGAAGTAAATGTAGATTCCTCCCACCACTCGTTCTCTTCGTCTTCTCCCCCCCCCCCTCCTCCTCCTCCTCCTCATCATCATCATCATCATCATCATCATCATCACCATCATCAACATCAACAACACTAACATCATCATTCTCGTCACCACCATCACTACACCCACTACCAACATGATCATCATCACTAACGCAATTCGTTCTATAAACTTTTCTGCTCGACCTCATTGGAGGTGGGGAAGGAGGGATATTCGATTATATCGATCCTAGTACTTGATTGGTAATTTATTTTCTCGATCTTGGAAGGATGAAAGGCAAAGAGTGACCTCTGCAGAATTTGATCTCAGAATGTAAAGCGCCGGAACAATTACAGCTAAACATTCGCCTGACACTGACAACTGTCCTAACCGAACATCCTCTTACCTTGCTAGTCGTCAAGTGCTCCTTACACCATACCATCGTTTTATTTAAAGAATGAAGAAAATATTAAACGAATGTACTTTTATTTATTCCTAGATGATCATAGCTGAAATGTTTTTTTTATCAATAGTCTCTTGTATCAAATGTGATCTGGGACTAAGCAACATCAACAGTAATAACCTGACTTCTATCACTAAAAAATGTCCCTGATATACTTTTTCTGACTTTGATTTGGCACAAAATATTTATTCTCAGGTCTTGAATAATCCCCCTCCCCGATTATTAATTTCATATTTTTTTCCAACTCCCCCCACACCCTTATAATAACATTTTACTATCTATATTAATCACTTACAATTAAATTTCGCCGAAGAATCTAATAATTGTTTCTACTTTAGGCACAAGGCCAGCAATTACCCAGTGCATTACTGGTACTTTATTTTATCGACCCCGTAAGGATGAAAGGCAAAGTCAACCTCGGCGAGATTTGAACTCAGATCGTAAAGGGCCATAACTATGCTGGAAAGCATGGCGTCCGACCCTCTACCGATACTGCCAATCCACCGAATCTAATAATAATTATATTTTACATTAAAAAAACATTATATATGACAAAAATAGAACATTACAAGAAATCCCATCTTAACGAACACACACTATACAATTACCGATTTCCCAACCCCTCCGTTTATTTCACCCTCTCTGCTTATGAGAATTTAAGCAAATGCCCCACTCCTTCGCTTATTCCATCCCATTATTGTTTGGGACCCATAAATATAATTTCTTTTCTATATTCTTTTATAAAAAGAATATGTTTTTGTCTGAAATATATTTATATGTTTAGAAATCTGTATATACCACCTTGACTACATATACTCACACGATCACACGCGAGTGTGTGCAACCTTAGTCAGTTATAGTACTTATTTTTTCTGCGGTGAAAGTAAAATACTTAAACGTTGCTTGCAATTCATAAACTTGATAGTATAAATGTTTAATACGCTAGCATAGAGAATCCAACATTTGTTGGTAGAAGTGTTTAGCGGGATTTGTTCATTCCTACCCTATATTTAAGTCTGTGCCTAAATATAATATTGTAGTGGGACAAAACAGTTTTAATTCATTAAAACCACATCCGCAAGACGGAGAAATCATTAGTTTAATTATTAGATGCAACAAAGAAAAGCAATGAAAACAACCCCGGAACAAAATATTTTAAAAGTTAAATAAGGGCATGTAATACGAGGCTGAATCTGATCTTTGATAAGTACAGTGACATTTCCTGACAAGTTTTTGTCTTGTTAGATATACTAAGCAAATTATAGACTTACTAGTATTTTCAAGGCTCTAACCAATGAAATATATAAATATTTTAAGGGAGTAATCATAGATAGATGTGACGAATAAAAGTAACTTGGAGAAATTAACCAGAAACTCCTTCTGCGTTAAAAACAAATAATTAAGAGGGGGCAAGCGTACGTAATAAATTGAACCAAATATTCCTCCTCTTCTTTATTCTTTTTACACAGAAAACATCCATGGGTGATTTTCCCGTCATTTCTATTGTATGTCAAGTAAATATATTGATTCTCGAAGGGATAACATTTAAAAATCAACTGCTCTCAACATGTATACGAAATAAATTAAAGCACTGCAAGGCATTTTCTAGTTCGACCTTCTAATGGTTCTTGAGATATGTACCATATCATCAGCTCAGTCTTAAACTGTAATAGATACAACTATTATTAGTGTGTTTGATGATGCGGAACTCAATAACTCAAGGCAGAAATGGTAAACACTGTCATAAGATAGACGTGCACACACATATGTACACATATATATGTGCCTGTGTACACACTCACACACATACATACACACACACATATATATATATATAGATAGATGTGCAGAGAATTAAATATGTGTATATATGTGCCTCTCTTTCTCTCTCTGTTTCTGACAAGAAGACAAATACTATGTGTGTAAGGAAACCTAGCCATTCGTTTGGTTTTGTACAAGTGACTCTCCCATGCTATTATCTCATTCTAGAATATTTTTAATATGAAATGTTTACCAGCGTAGAAGATATGAAAACATGCTTATTACCAAAGGAATAATAATGTGTTGAGTGAATTTTCATCAGCCGACAACTATTCTCTAGGGCTATTTACAGTAATTACCTAAAACTTATACTTATTGAGATTGAAAGTTCCATAAATTTCCCCGTTTTCAGACAAACGCATATAATATTTATTTATTTATTTATTTACTTATTTATTTTATATCGAAATGGTGAACAATCGATGTCGTTTGTCTAATGTTTTCCACGAGTCAATCATTGGCTTGCTTCATTTATCAGGGTGAAGAATACATTTTTACAAACAAATTTAATTTAAAATACCCAGGGTTTTGAATTTCTCACCGATGTTTAAGATTTCTTGCGGATATTTTACTGATATCCATAATGGTCTCGATGTTTGCTTGGCAATCAAGTAGTTCACGAGTTTAGTCCCACTATGTAACATTTTGAATAGGTGAATTCTACCGTAGCCTCGGGTCCACGCAAGCCCTGTGAATGAAGTAGGATAGACTAAAACTAAATGGTAACTTATCAAATGGATGAACCTTTAGTACAAAATTGCAACTCTGTAGTATTGACTCTATTTGAGAATATGTCCAAGAGGACACATATCTGCTAAATACTCTTCCTCTTCGTACGTTAATTTAGCAAGTCATCCAGTTGATAGAACTGGAAGCTCATACGTTGATTTCTGCGGGAGAATAAATTAGATATATATGCAGGCACAGACACACACAGATTGTACTTAAGTATATATATATATATATATATATGTATGTGTGTGTGTGTGTATGTGTGTGTGTAAATTAGTTTTGGTACTCTGAGATAACGATGTGTATATATGTATGTTTATTTAACATACAAAGGGGTTGCCGTCCTAGAAAAATTAGAGATTCTTGACAACCCCTTATGATACTACCGTCTATTACCCCCCTTTGCTTTTGCCGAGACTATGTACGTGACGTAGTCACTACATTAAAATTCATAGCGAATGGTCTTCAAAATGTTTTTAAATAAAGATGCAGTATATTATCAAATATACAATACGCACACACACACACACACACACACACACACACACACACACACACACACACACACACACACACACACATGTATATATATATAACATAGAAATGGCTTCTACAGGACTAGAACTGATTCATTCGGAGAAAATAATCAGGAAAGAACTCGGGATAAACATATATATATGGGTGTGTGTGGTTATGGAAAAAAAAAAAAAATATATATATATATGTGTGTATGTGTGTGCGTGTGTGTGTGTGTGTATGTGTGTGTGTGACTGCGAATAGGCAGAGTCGTTAGAACATCGAAAATAATGGTTTGCGCTATGCGTTCTGAGTTCCAATCACACCGAGGTCAACTTTGCCTTTCATTCCTCCGAGGTCGACAATAAAGTACTAGTCAAATAATGGGTCATTTCTTACTCTACACCTCTTTCACATTTTTTCAATCGCCCTCCCTTTCCCTGGATAAAATACGCTGTATTCGGAACTGTAGAATGGATGGGCTCTTGCCCAAGGAAAGTCTGCATGATAATTCAGCGCAACTAACACTCCATCAATAGGTATGGGTCTATCCCTAGGTCTCTTGCGGCTTGATTTTTACCCATACAATCTGTCCAGAGTCTTCCTTAGACATTCTAACTCCATGCCCATAGTATCGAAGCAGTGATCCTTCAATTCGGAGAAGAAGCGAGCCTACCTGGAACAACCCTCATCTCCGTGCTACGCACTCTAACCAGTAACGTTAACCCAAAGAACATTGGAAAAAAACTATTTCAGCCGCTTGTATCTGAGATCGCATTCTTTCAGCCATTTCCAAAGATACACAATTGGAGATAGCGAGTTTTTCTTCTATACCTACTTCCCTTCTTCTGATTACCGAATGCTGAAGCTGGCGCATTACTGTACCAGCTGCTGCAATTCTTGCACTTAATTCGGCTTCAGGACTTCCATTATTCGTGAAGACTCCGAGATACTATTTCACTAGTACTACACTCACATGTACAGTGTAATGCGCAAGCTTCTTTGAGAGGGCGACTGTCTCAGTCTTCGCCAGCACTGATTTTCATTCCTGCCGTGAAGCACTCAGGGGCAAACCTATCAAGTGCATGTCGAGTTAAGTTGTACCATGTCATCTGAAAATTCTAGCCGACGTATCATGTACTTGCCAGTCTGGTTACCACTTCCAACCCGGCTGCGAATGTTAGTCCTGTGCATGAAGATAAGAAACAGGATAGGTGACAGTACGCACCCATGGCGGAGTCTCTACACTCACAATGAATGCTTTAGTACCATTTATCCGAACAGAAATACCAAGGCATTCGTATAAAGAAATCAGTATAACATAAAGCTGTCCATCGATCCCATACTCTTGCAGAAAATTCCAAAGTAGTTCCCGTGGAACGCAGTCTATTTGAGGTCTACGAAACAAGTATACACGTCCTGGCAATACGCCCATAATTTCTCAAAGACCTGCTGACTGTGAATATTTTGTCGGCTGTGCTGCGTGAGGGGTGAAAGTCATGCTGTTCATCAGCTAGCTTGGTCATGACAATATCCCTACTTCTCTTGGCCAGGCACTTAGCATAAACTTAACCGGAGAGGGTTAACAACGAGATTCCTCTATAATTGGAACAATCTCTCTTGTCTCACTCTTTTTGAAAATTTGGATTATCACCTTGATTGTCATTACTTAGGTACCTTTCCAGAGATCCAGGCACACATGAGACAACCACACAATACATTCTCTATTTAAGGATTTTAACATCTCGGACCGAATTTCACCCTCCCTAGAAGCCGTGACACATCTAAGCTATTTAATTGCTAATCAGGAGGCTAGTTATCATCACTTCCAGAAGTATATCATGTACATCAGAAGATGCTGTTGTGGTCGGATTTAAGCGACCAGCAAAGTATTCTCTTCACTTCGCGAAGGGGAATCTCTCTGAAGAGAGGAGAACCTCAGACGTGTTCCTGACAACAAGCGAAGGAGAGGGCGTCTTATTACGAAGACGATGGATGGTCTGCCAGAATACCTTTTTTGCTGATTCCAGTTGGATTCCAGCTTATCACCAAAGTTTCCCAATGTCTTATCGTTGGACGCCTTTTCTGTCGTAGCTCCGACTATTTTCTAGCGAAAAATTATAAGCTTCCTTTATCTTTGCTCGGATGGAATCTTTGACTTCTTGATTGAACCAAGGGATCTTCCTGCCACTTGACTCCACACCAAGGCGCTTTCGGCCGCAGCATTTAACAGCTGAAGCTGAAATTGTCGGGATAAACATTCTCCTCCCCGTTTCAACGTATTCAATTTGATCGGATTCCTTTTCCCCAGCGCTTCCCACTTTCAATTATAGGCCGTGCTGCACTTGCCAGTTTTGTGGCGTTCCTTAGCTTTAGGTCATCCAAGCTGCAGATAATTAAATGATGATCAGTTGAGAGCTCAGACCCTCTCAGGAATATCTTGCACAGTCACGAAGTGATCAGAAACTAACAAAATCAATTATTGATCACTCTCCTCGATTCCCCTTAAATTATGTGTATTTATGGAAGTTTTTCTGCTGGAAGAATGTATTTATAATAGAGAACACATAAATAGAACTGATGTCAAATAAAGTCTCTCCATTCGAATTTAGATCGAAATCGCCGTACCTTCCAATCACTTCATTCTATGTTAAGAGGTCAGTACCAACATGTGCATTGAATTCTCCCATTAAGATGTATGGCTCAGTATTAACTACAACTGACGCTACAGCGACTTCCTCAAGAAAGGATCTCTATTTAGGCATTCTGTTTGGCGGAGAAACTTTCACCACCGCCAGTGAACCTTCTGTCAGACAACGCTTCAAAAGGCAATCCTCCGTCCCCATATGGAACCAGTTAATAACACATTCTTAAACATAGGTGCTTGTGACTACCTCCACTCCCACCTGTACATTCATTTATGGCACTACACCTAAATAGTGGAGTTTCCATCATCCATCTTCCACCCCGATCCACAGTACCTGAGCCATGAAACTTTGTTGAGGAATCTCCGACTATATCAAGCCAATAACATCTGTTCCTTTCCATTAGTTCCTTCTCTGTACCCATAAGGGTTGTAGATTTCCAGTGGCTATTCTTAAGGTGCGCTCGCATCCAGAACTTCTTTGGGGTTTCAGGGTACACTACCTTTGTGCGTCCATCCCACGTCTCCTAAGACAGCTCGCAGGTCCTTCGCCAGTTCATGCAGCGTTGGATAGAGACTTCATTATACATTTTCGAACAGGTCCCTCCACTTCAGGTCTGGACACGTCATTCGTTATCCCGCGCAAAGAACGATGCGGTAAGGAGGCCTTTATACTTTTTGAACATATAGCAGTGTTTTGTGGTGTTATTTATTCGCACCAGTTATCAATTTAGTACTTTGTGCAGACCTGCGAAATCTAGGTGTTTCTACAGGTGATCTTTACTCGCCCCGTCGAACTACATCTTTGTGTGGTGAGAGTTTTCTTGGGAGCTGAGAGTGTCACCCATTGCTCCATCTCACCTTGTTAAGTTGCTTACTTGTCCGACAGAAGCCCGCTTATATCGCAACTAACCACCATAGCTGGTAGCCATATTGATATCCGTCAGCTGCAACCCGTTCTCTAGTAGAACACACAGGCACACATACATACATGTATATGTATATATATATATATATAGACCTTGACTTTCTACACAGCTTCTGTCTATCAAATAAAACTAACAACCCAGGGCAATGTTTGCAGTTATTTAACCCAAGGTTTTGCGCAGTTGGATCGACCTCCAGCCATGTATTTGCGATGCAACCATCTTAACTATACAACCACGTCTGATGAACTTGCTAGGGTAAGATATTTTAGCTAGGTTTCTTTTCCCTTTTTCCTTCTATTTTTTAAATGCATCACAAATTTGACAATCCACTGATGGAATTTAAATGTTATTACTCGACCTGTCAAATAGAGCATCCCGATCTTCCTCAAATCACACACTAGTGTCTTAAAAAAGGGAAAGGGGACATTGTATAATGTAAACCAAATATAGAACACAATGTGGTCAGGTATGTCTTCCATAGCAAGTCAGCTCAATCAAAACTGTTTTAGAGGGTAAAAAAGAAAACGAATAATACAAGGCTACTGTCATCAGTTCAATAACAATCCTGAGCTATATGAGATTCCAATAATAAAGACACATAATGTTTGTTATTAAAAAACTACGATCATTTATGTCAATGAAATCTTCCAAGCTCGGGAGTTTGGGGACAGAAAATATAAAAAGAAACATTAAAGATATAATACAGCTTTTATTTGAAGCCTTTAAACTAACAAACCAATAACTACAGGAGGAAAGCAGTGTATTGGTTTTATATATAGTAAAGCCAAAGAATATTTATGGCAAAATCTATTAATATGAAATAGTTTTTATATGTATGTATGTATGTATGTATGTATGTATGTATGTATGTATGTATGTATGTATGTATGTATGTATGTATGCATGTATGTATGTATGCATGGATGTATGTATGCATGTATGTATGTACATATGTAAGAGTCTATACGTAGGTATATATATCCGTATATATATACACACACACACACACACATATATATATATATATATATATATATATATATATATATATATATATATATATATTGTTATACTTGGGAAGGGTCATATTGTTGTAATAATATTGCCAGAAATAATGGTTTCTTATATAGGCACAAGGCCAGCAATTTTGAGGGGAGGGAAAAAATCGATGAAATTGACCCCAGTGCGTGACTGGTACTTTATTTTATCGACCCCGCAAGGATGAAAGGCAAAGTTAACCTAAGCGGGATTTGAACTCAGATCATAAATGTCTGTAACTCTATGCGGCAAAGCATGGCGTCCAACCCTCTATTGATACTGCCAATCCACCGCCCTAATATTGCCAGAAATAATAACAGAACACACTCACTGTTTGGTTGGTTTTCGCTCCTGTATCTTTTATATATCCACCGTTAATTCATTTGGTCCTCAATTTTTATCATTGACCGACCAACGGCCAAAAATACAGCTATAATATAGATATAAACACATATATATAGTCTAACAAATTTCTTTCGTTGCACAACTGCAACATCATCAGTGGTACTATTATGTTACTCCTGTTGTATTGTATGTCTACGCCTTTTTTATTTTATCTGTTTATTTATTTATTTATTTTTGTCTTCTTCTCTGCGCATACCATACAGTGAGTGTGTTCTGTTATTATTTCTGGCAATATTATTACAACAATATGACCCTCTCCAAGTATAACAATATTTGTTTCGACACACGATTTCATATAAAAAAACCTCGCAAAACAAATTCATCGCAGTCATATATATATATATATATATATATATATATATAATAAAATATGGAGAAAAATACTGCAGGTAGCGCGTGGATAACATGTAATAAAATGAGTCCCTCATCAGTGATTTGCCGACGATCATAGATATTTCATTGCATTAAAAATCATATACCACACGTCGGTGCAATAATAACTAAAATAAGTTATTAGGACAATTAAAACGCGTAAAGCGAGTGAGACAGGAGAACAACAAAGAGTATAGCTAACCGTAGGGGAATGAAACAAGCTTCATAATTATTCTGTTTAGCATAAGCTAGGTGAATATATGAGCGCTTTAGAAAAAAGACCTTACACGAACGAGGGCCATGTGAGAAGAGAGAAAAATATGGCTTTCGTGGTGTACGGGATGAAATGAAGAGAGGAGAAACAGTGAGTGAGTGAAAGTGTGAGGAAGAGTTAACTGACATGACAGAGGGGGCGAAAGAAAGTAGGAGAAACAGAGAGAATGGGGGAGCAGTAAGAGAGAGAGAGAAAAACACAGAATCGCAGTTTGGGTAAATATATGTAATAAAATATGGAGAAAAATACTGCAGGTAGCGCATGGATAACATGTAATAAAATGAGTCCCTCATCAGTGATTTGCCGACGATCATAGATATTTCATTGCATTAAAAATCATATACCTCACGTCGGTGCAATAATAACTAAAATAAGTTATTAGGACAATTAAAACGCGTAAAGCGAGTGAGACAGGAATATATATATATATATATATATATATAACGAAGGAAATGTGGTAAGGAACCAGGTGGACCATAACGCACCAAAGTACTCAATACTTGAGGTAGTAGAGTGGGTAATAGGAACCAGTAAGACCCCGACAGCTGAGCTCAAGCCGTTTCGACGGCTAATTCTGGACGAATTAGCCGTCGAAACGGCTTGAGCTCAGCTGTCGGGGTCTTACTGGTTCCTATATATATATATATATATATATATATATATATATATATATATATATATATATATATATATATATAGAGAGAGAGAGAGAGAGAGAGATAGGTAAATATACACGGGTGTGTATGATTGTGTATAGAAGATTATATTAATAAGAGGAATTCTAACTTTGTCTGATTTACTCGTTTTATTTAGATAAATAAAACGAGTAAATCAGACAAAGTTGGAATTCCTCTTATTAATATATATATATATATATATATTTGTGTGTGTATTGTTGTTTGTATATATATATATATATATATATATATATATATATATATATATATATATATATATATGTACATCTATATCTATATATATGTATGTGTTATATATGTATGTGTATATATGTATGTGTATATATGTATATATATGTATATATATATATATCTTTATATATATAAAAGCGAGGATGTGTGTGTGTCTGTGTGCAACTTTACATGATTAAGGCATTCACAATTACCAACTGAATTTGACCAAATTTTCTGTGCACGTTGCACAGGTCGCTAAGATTGTCACATCAGAAACATTTTTCAAATCGACCCACGTTCAGCAATAAAAAATCGATATCAAAATTATCGGTAGAAAAATTGATGTAAGGGAGATAACCAAATTTATTGACAATCCTTATAAAAAAGGTAGATAACCAACTTTTCAGAGATATAAACATCACATTCATTTGAAGATAAATCACTAATATTATCGTTTGTTTCTTGTTTATTCTTTGTTGCACTTTCAAAGTTAAAAAAACACTTGTTTTAATTTGTTTCACTATATTAAGTGTTAATTTTCGCATCACGGTTAGCTGTATTAACGATCAGCTTCTTCAGCTTCTTCCTGGATGTCCACAGATATATAAATCTATTGATACTGTATGTGATCCACAGGATGCGGTCAATTATCCAGTTGAATTTCTAAATTCTTTAAATCCTCCTGGTTTACCTCCTAATACATTGGTTCTGAAAGAGGGAACACCAGTTATTTTGCTGAGAAATATCACTCCTCCAAAACTATGCAATCGTACACGCCTTGTGGTTAAGAAACTGTCTCCACTTAGTATTGACGCTACCATTCTATCCGGATGTGGAAAAGGCAAGGATGTGATAATAACAAAAATTAGCCTGACTATATCAGGCGTGGATACTCCCTTCTCCTTTCGCCGAAGCCAATTTCCCCTTCGTGTTGCATTTGCGATGTCCATAAACAAGTCGCAAGGTCAAACTCTGTCCGTCGCTGGAATTCACTTGGATGAATCTTGCTTTTCGCACGGACAATTCTACGTTGCCTGCTCACGAGTTGGCAGTCGAGATAATCTCTTTGCGTTTTTTCCGAAAAGAAAAACAAAAAATATCGTATATCCTGAAGTGCTTTAGTGTTAACAAAAAAAAACTTATTACAGCTCTGCCTTGACTTCACCTTACTCATTACAAAACATACCAATGAATATGTCATGCAGGATATTTTGGATTATAAGTTAAAAATTTAACCATACACAGCAAAGAATAGATTTTCTCTTATTCTACTCCCATTGTTTTTTTTGTTTGTATACAACTCTGCTTTCATTACAACATTTTGTACTTTAGCAGATTTGCAACGTGTATTGTCTTTAATCATTTGTATAACTACATCCTTTTCAGTGTTTTCCTTCATTATCAGCATAGTTTTATGAGTACAAAGATTGCACTAAATATTCGTTGGCATTAATTATTGAAGACTTCTGCTTATTTTGACAGGTTGGGGACAAATAATGTTCTTCTTTTACTTCCTAGCTGTATATTCTTAGCATAATTTCAAACCCCGAGCGACGCCGGGTAAATCTGCTAGTATATATATATATATATATATATATATATATACATAGAATAAGGAAAAGCGAAGTAGTTTCAGATGTCCAAGTCCTTTAATAATAATGCTGTGATATATATTTCAATGACGACACTGGCCACACTGTTCTGTTCAGAACAGTGTGGCCAGTGTCGTCATTGAAATATATATCACAGCATTATTATTAAAGGACTTGAACATCTGAAACTACTTCGCTTTTCCTTATTCGATATTTACTCCGTCACTCCTATGTGGAAAAAGTACGTTGAGTGCTTGAATTGAATTGCATCAATATTTACCCTAATATATATATATATATATATTAGAATTGATGCTCTGAAATAGCGATATATATATGAATGTATATATAGTGTATTTTGCAATACACTGTATGCTTAATTAAAAGCATTTCGAAGACCTTACGCTATTGTTTTAATGAGGAACTGATTATACAGAGCGGTTGCCGGTCAAGCAGAAATTGAAAATTAGAATTGGTGCTCTGAAATAGCGATATATATACGAATGTATATATAGTGCATTTTGCAATACATTGTATGCTTAATTAAAAGCATTTCGAAGACCTTACGCGATTGTTTTAATCAGGAACTGATTATACAGAGCGGTTGCCGGTCAAGCAGAAATTGAAAATTAGAATTGGTGCTCTGAAATAGCGATATATATATGAATGTATATATAGTGTATTTTGAAATACACTGTATGCTTAATTAAAAGCAATTCGAAGACCTTACGCTATTGTTTTAATGAGGAACTGATTATACAGAGCGGTTGCCGGTAAAGCAGAAATTTAAAATTAGAATTGGTGCTCTGAAATAGCGATATATATATGAATGTATACATAGTGTATTTTGCAAAACACTTTATGCTTAATTAAAAGCATTTCGAAGACCTTACGCTATTGTTTTAATCAGGAACTGATTATACAGAGCGGCAACCGCTCTTATCACCTATATGAACGAGCTAGAATGCCGAGCCCTCAACACCTGCCATTCCCATACCTTCTTCACCCGATATGTAGATGACATATTCATCCTTACATCATCCCGTGAGGAGGCGGATAAAATATATACGAGATTCTCCAGCATGGATGCCAGTATAAAGTTCAGCATGGAACACCCGATGACCGCGGATCCCTATCCCTACTGGACTTCCAACTCAGGGTAAAAGATGAAGGTAATATCCACACCTATAAAAAAAAGCCGCCGGCAGGAGCCTGTTCGTACATTTCAGATCGGCCCTCCTAGCCGGTGCTAAGTTCGGATTCATAAGGAACGAACTAACACGTATCCGGAACAAATGCACCGACGCAAGAGACCGAGACACACATTTCCTGGAAGTACTCAAACTGAACGGATACCCGACGTCCACCACGAACCGTGCCAGAAACAACAGAGGACACCACACCCGAGGCACTAACACTTGCTTCCTGAAGCTCCCACACTTCAGGGACGAAACAACAACAGCCACCCGCAGAGCTATCAGACAAGAGGGACTAGATATCCAACTAGCCCAATCAGGACCTTCTCTACGCGGACAGTTAGCCAAAAGGCATTCAACCAGACATAACAGCCGCTGCAGGCTAGCCAACTGCCCCATCAACGACTCAGACCTATGCCACCAGGCTAACGTCGTATACAGATTAGAGTGCGACAAATGCAACAATTTCTACGTAGGTAGCAGCACCAGATCACTTCACATAAGAATAAAAGAACACCTCAATACTAACGCTTCCTCATTTAAGAAACACGTAGTGAAATGAAAAAAACACCGACAAAAACATAACAGTTAGGATATAAACTAAGGAAAGAAACCTCGGCAATCTTAGCATTAAGGAAGCACTGATTATAGACAAAACACGACCACCAATCAATAATAGACTAGAACTCAACACCCAATTTTTAACATGATAGAGCACCTAGTCCCACACTACACCCCCTATCACACACACGCACACGCACACACACACACACACGCTTACACTTCCACTTATTCTCTCTCACACACAAAGAGCAGTTTTAACATGATAGAGCATCTAGCCCCCACATTTACATATAGACATAACTTCTCTCTCTCTCTCACACACACACACACACACACACACACACACACACACACACACACACACACACACACACACACACACATACTTACGCCTTCACGTATTCTCCCACACACCTAAACATACATGCACAAAACCCCTTTTAAAACGAGACTACTCTTTATCCATCTAACCTTCACTCTTTGACATTAGAGATAGAATGGAATCTCTATACCATTTCCTGTCAGCATGACTTGGCAAGCTAATTAGAACACTGGATGGATTAACCCCTTTACTTCCCTCCGAAGAAGAGATTTTATCTCGAAATTTAAGGTAAAAGACTAATTGTCAACAATATCTTTTGCATTTGCATTTATATTCTATATCCATACCTGCATTGTCTTGGCCTTACAACTCCAAACGTTTATACCTCATTACACAATGCTTCAAGTGAACTACAACCGCCTCCTATATATATATATATGTGTGTGTGTGTGTATATATAAATATATATATATATAAATATATATATATATATAAACACACATACATATGCGTGTGTATATATATATATATATATAAATCTCTCTCTATACACACACAGATCTCTCTCTCTCTCTCTCTCTCTCTCTCTCTCTATATATATATATATATATATATATATATATATATATATATATATATATATATATATATATATATATATATATATACATATATCTACATATATATTTATATATTATATATATAGGATGTGAGAAAAACCACAGACCCTCCATCTCAACTCCACTTTTGAAAAGCAGAAGAACTGCGAAACCGGTAAAGGAACCAAATAAATATATATATATTTTTAAAAAAATAAGACTCCAGTTGCATTTTCGATTTCATCTTTTTTTCTTTATACTTTCACTCGTGTAGGACACCTCGGCTATTTTTCATTTTGTAAAAAAAACCTCACTTTCTAATATATATATATATATATATATATATATATATATATATATATATATATATATATATATATAGAGAGAGAGAGAGAGAGATATAATGTCAGGCCACTCTCGAGTGCTACTGGTAACATGTAACCCAGTACAACCTGTCGCACGGTGGAGTCGTCGGCGACCGAACCGGCCACCCCATCAAGTTTACTTGGTGAGGAGGCTGATTTTGGATATCCTGCAGGACAAAAACAAAACCTGACAAAGGGCGGAAGAACTCATATGAGTCAACGCCCTCCAAAAATTGTGTAAATATGTATATGGTGTATATAGTGTATCCTTGGTCGGCAATGTATATAGTATATAGTGTATATAGGGTAGCCTTGGTCGGCAATGTGTCTAGGAGAGAGACCACTTTGATTTCAAAGCCGGGGCGGACAGAGCTCTTTGTCCTTGATAGGCAATCTGTCAAACCAATCCTGACTGCGTTAAACGACGACATTGGTAAGCAGGATGTCGGATCAGTAGATAAGACAATCATCAAGTAACTGTGAATTTGGTTCATACTACTAGTGGCAAGGCGATCATATCAACTATTGTTTGATGTTTCGGTGAGGCACAACCGTTCTAATACAGAGTACTGCTTTCACTTGTATGGAGTAGCGACCGCAAGTGTATATCCAGCTAATGGAAGCTAAATATGACAAATCCTTCGATGTTCATCCCGCAGCGCTCGTCGCGCGGTTAAACAAGGAGCGCGTCCTGCAACGGATTCCCAGATTGCAGTCGAAAAATCAGATTCTGGGAAACATACACGGAGAAAACAACCAACCCGACTTGTACACGGAAAGAAAGACATCTTTGCTGGTCCACTCAATGTTCAAACACTCCAATAAGACCATAAAATCCCTGAACTGATTGCTTCAGCAGGGGCGACCAACCATGATGTTATCTGTCTTCAGGAGCACCGGTTCATACATGAAGATCTTATAACAAAGGAGCAAATATTTGGCAATTGGAGGCTGATAACCTGCTCAGCTTGGAAAGACAACATGAATGCAGCAAATGGTGAGTTGGAATGCTTTTCAGCCCGCAAGCCTATGATGCACTTGCGAGTGTTGAAATGGTAACATCAAGGATAATGATAGCTACGTTTAATGGGTATCCTAAAACCACTGTAATCTCTTCCTATAGTCCAACCAATGTATGACATGGCCGAAGTAGAGAGGTTTTACATGGAACTAACATCACTCACTAGACAAATCCCGAAACATAATGTTCTCATCATTGGCGGAGTCTTCAACGCGCGTCTTGGACAGCTTGATGGATTCAAAATCTCATACCACTCACAAACCAATAGAAACGGTTGTATGCTAAAAGATTACTTGTGTGAGATCAATTTACGATGTCTCAACGCCATATTCCAAAAAAGACCAGGCCAGCGGTGGACACATAAATCTTCAAATGGCGACAAGACGCAACTGGATTATATCATAATCAATCGAAAATGGAAGAACAGCGCAAAAAACTGCAGAGCATATGACTCATTTGTTAGTGTTGACTCGGATCATCGCATTGTCTCGGCCAAGATACGATTAAGTCTCCGAGTGGATAAAAAGAAATCTGCGAATGCTACTCCTTACAATTGGGCCGTTCTGAATACTATCCTGAGACTTACAAAACCTTTGTAACCCAACTGAGAAACCGATTTGCTGCCCTACAAGACTCTGCGCCAACAAAATCGTCAAATTCTACATTTAACCACTTTCAAATGGCATTCAAAGAGGAAGCGGCCGACACCATCCCTTTAAAACCCAAGGTTAAAAAACGAAAACCCTGGGAAACAGAGAGGATACGCCAAAAGCGCAAAGAGTTGCGAAAAGCTGCAGAATTGAAAGACACTCAATGATCTCCAGAAAACATTAGTAATTTCAATGCTGCTTGTACTGCACTGAAAAGTGAGTATGAAATTGAGCAAGCCGAATACATGCAGAGAAAGATCAATAATATCTCGAGTACTGTCAGCAATAAGAGGTCTGATGAATCCTGGAAAATTGTCAATGAAATTAGTGGCAGAAAAAGTAGTGACAGAGCCAAACTGAAAGCCCCAAGCCAAGACGAACGTTTAAAACTGTGGCAACAACATTTTCAGAACCTACTTGGCAAAGTACCACAGATCATCGAAGAAGAAATAATACCCGTTTTTACAGAGGTACACCAAATACAGAAAGGTCCTTTCACTATGGAGGAACTACAGAAAGCAGTGCAAAGTATCGGTAACGGAAAAGCGTGCAGACTCGACGAGATCCCAGCTGAAGTGTGGAAGGTACCTGAATTTCACCCAATCCTACTAGAGTTGTGTAATGGTGTCTATAATCAAGACCCCATAGACAAATGGACTGAGGGGTGTATACTCCCTTTTCCCAAAAAGGGCGATCTTGGAATGGCTAAAAACTATCGTGGCATAACACTAATGGCAATTGCCGCAAATATATACAATCTCATGTTGCTTGACAGAATAAGACCTGTCATTGAACCCTTGCTGAGAAAAAACCAAAATGGCTTCCGCACCAACAGACAACAGATGAACATCAGGGCAAATACTTACTATTCAGCGTATCTTGGAAGGCGTAAAAGCCAAAAACCTCCCAGCAACTCTCCTGTTTATTGACTTTTCAAAAGAATTCGATTCCATCCATCGTGGGAGGATGAGAGTGATACTTCTAGCCTACGGCTTGCCAAAGGAAACAGCAAATGCCATCATGATGTTATATAAAAGCACCCGCGTAATGGTGCGCTCACCTGATGGAGATACCAACTTCTTTGACATCATTGCAGGAGTACTCCAAG
>OZ024740.1:56045986-56068486 GCA_964016885.1 Eledone cirrhosa | reverse complement strand
ATTATTTCTATTCTTTTTTTAATATATAATTACGATTTTCTATATGTTTCTGTGCTATTTTTCATCCGTGCTTTAACCAAGATGGCGTGGAATAAATAGTTGAAGGGAGAGGAAATGATATGTTAGGATTCCCATCCATCTATGTCAATATTTTACTGGTAAAACTGGTTATGGATTTAAAAGTCTAACGTAGCAACTTTGTATATATAAGATAGTCCCCATTTGTGGTTTAATTTTTCATTTTAATTTAATTGTTAAAGATATTAGAAGAATCGTTGTGGTACTCTAGTTACGGTGCTTTACGTTTTAAGTTCGAATACCACCACTTTGGTCCACTTTATATTTTATCTTTTCGGTGTTGATAAACTAAAGTATCAAATATACAGTGGTGCTAATTTGATGAATTATCCAATTCCGTCTTAAATTTCTGGCCACGTGTCTATATTAAAAATTATTATAATTTCATTCCTGTCTGATAAATTCCTTTAGTTTTTCAGCCTCGGAATGATAAAAGGCAAAGTTGACCTTCGTGGGATTTGAACTTAAAACGTAAAGATCTAATTAAACTAAAAGCATAGGGTGGGTACAATTTTCTTCTTCTTCTTCTTCTTTACCCACACATTCCTGTGAGGGTCGTAGTGGCAGAGTCCCCATCTATACCTTCCAGCGGGAAGCAACCGTCTCCTATTAATCCAACTGGATGCCCAAGCAAGACCACATAAGCTCATGTATGTTATCCAACTATCCTGCTTGGGGTCATCCCTTGGGACTTCTCCCTGTTGGTTTTACCCTTAAAATCTATTCAGCGATTCTTTCATGAGACGTTCCAGCCACATGCCCGTAATACCGGAGCTGCGATCTGTCAGTTTGGTAAACATTTTTTGTTTGCCAAATCAATAAGATGAAAATAAATCAATTCGTCTGCTATATTAAGAACCAACCGTACAGATGACCATTTCCAGATGCTGCAAACAAGCAAAAGCCTCAAAGAATAATGAACACTTTAGTCAAATCAAATTCACACCTCTTTTTGGTTGGATGGTTTATTGCAGCGGTTGCCAACCTTTCGGAGCTCACGAACCATTAAATTCACGATTTTAAATCCCGCGGAACACTAACATGAATTAATGGTAAATGGTCGAAACAATACTGAAGCGTACGTCTGTCATATTGTCGATTGATGATACATATGTGTTAAATTCTTTCATGGATGTTAGTTCTTTACTGAGGAGAAATATTTTTTAGGGGTGTTATAAAATATATTTTAACCGAATATTATTTTTGTTTTATTTTTGTTTTATTATTAATAAAACATAAAAATTGCAAATAATGTCCACATTTTTCTGCGGACCACCAACATTTTCTCTCTGACCTCCGGTGTGAGGATAACTTCCTGAATAACGGTTGCTTCGCTTCTCGAACTATGGAGTAAAAGATGTTAAAAATAATACACTCCTGTATATAGTTATGTAAGGGATCAGTCGAAATAAAATATTGATTAGATATCCTAGTGCAAATTATCCCAGAATAGAATTAAAAAAAACAAAAAAACAAAAGAAAACAACCAAAAGAAACAAAAAAATCAGCAATGATTTAGGAGATGTCACGAAAGAAAAATGAACATATGATTTAGTAAAACTAGATGCAGCTGAAGATTTATATGATATTATTACTTTAACTGTGATGGCAGCTGTTTTACTTTCTCTATAAAACAAATGACATTTAGCCTGCTGACATCGCATGGTATTTGTTCTCTGTTGTTACAGAAATTTATTGTCTTTATATTCTGTCAAGCTTGACATCCGGTAAATATTTCGCCCCCAGACAACGAACATCACATAAACTTTACTTAATGTATATTCATCTTCTATGTTTGACATTTTACTATTGATTTAGCTTGTAAGAAAGATAATATCATAATTTTTGTAGAGGCTTGAGAGTAATTCTCATTCCTACTCTCCTAAAGCTATGAAGATCCAGATCTTTATCAGAAATCTACATCTATAATAATGCCATTTCACTTATAACATTAGTACCCTTCAGAAAGGAACGAATATCCTCAGCAACAAGTTCATCAAAGGATCCACTAGGTAGTTGTCAAACGTGTTAGAAATAGAAACCAAATCTTCATCATGTCGTATTGAGAAACGAAAGGATATATTGTTAACCAAGGTAACAAGAAACATAATTGTTTCTACTTTTGGCACAAGGCCAGCACTTATTCTAGTGCATTACTGGTACTCTATTTTATCGACCCAATAAGGATGAAAGGCAAAGTCACCTCGGCGGAATTTGAACCCAGTCCGTAAAGGGCCGTAGCTCGATGCTGCGTCCGACCCGCTACTGATACTGCCAATCTACCGGCTAAGAAGCATAATAATTGTTTCTAATTTTGGCACAAGGCCAGCAATTATCCAGTGCATTATTGGTACTTTATTTTATCGACCCCGTAAGGACGAAAGGCAAAGTTAACCTCGGGGGGATTTGGGCTCAGATCATAAAGGGCCGTAACTATGCTGCAAAGCATGGTGTCCGCTTCTCTACCGATACTGCCAATCCACCACGGAATGGACATAGCTGGAATATTTTTGAGTTTAGGTCTGCTTATTCAGGGATAACCTGTTAATAAACAACAACACGAGGCCTATATATGGCAAGGTTTCTCATGTGTAATATAGTGAACTGAAGAACATCGATTGTCTTATAATTTATGTAACGAGTTGATAAAAACACATCTAGCTGCTTAACATCTAAGATAAAAAAACCGAGTGATAAAATCGAATAATCTTTGCTTTCCAGATCTTTTGGGATAAGTAGATGATGGAGATAAAAGAGGATCTCCTTAGCAAGCATGATTTAGAAGCCATGTGAATATACAGAAATAGAAGGCATGCAGTTATGATTAAGGCGCGTGGCTTAGGGGTTAGAGATTCGCAATCGTAGGGTTGCGAGTTCGATTCCGGGAGCAGGCAATGCATTATGCGCTTGAGCAATGTTGTTCATATTACCAGCAATGGAGAAAAAAAATGCAGCCAGTATTTCTTTGGTCCGATTGGACGAGTTCCCCCACCCCTCCGACTAGGATCTTGTCGATGGATTACCACTCCCTCTGAAAAATTAGGATGAAAATGAACAGTAACAATAGGACTGAGGATAAATACCCCATAAGAAAAGAATATTGCTTTAACGTCTACATAATATTTATAAAGAAATACGGGGAGTAGAGAAGGATCTGAGATTCTGGTAATCTGACTACGCATCCCAGTTTCAAATCTGACTTGAGACTAATCTTTCCATTATAATTCTACCTGCAGCTAGGATGCTTTATAGGAATATTAAACACACCACAGTAATTGTAAGGTATTTCTTTTAATATACTTAACTACTGTTGAGTACTCGTAAATAATTTCATAGTGAGTATTACTAATGAGAAAACTTTGTTTCCAATCTATGCAAGAGTTAAATGCAATGAAATGGTGTGCCCCTTCACATCCATAAAAAGATAAAATGATCACATTCATGTGATACTCATCTCAATCAGCCGATTTATTCACTAGGTTTAATTTCACAAAACGTAAAGTCGTATATATGTATCCTTTCTGTATTGTCATACACGCACGCACGCACGCACGCACACACACACACACACACACACACACACACACTCACACACACACACACACACACACACACACACACACACACACACACACACACACACACACACACACACACACACACACACACGCACACACACACACACACATACACACACACACATATATATATATAAACAAATAGTGAAAAGGAAAAAAATACAGTAGAAAATGCTGAAGGGATTTTTTCAGTATAATATCAAAACATTTATTTATAAAGTGGGTATTTCCGCATTTATATTCTGCTGGACACCACCAGAGGGCGTCAGCCCCGGTGTTTTTTGGCATAACTACGGCTTTCTAAATGTTTACCTGTAAACATACCGCGTTTCTTTAGAAATACGAAATTTCTATACATATCTGTATACAGCTAAGCCTGAAGCTAAATCCTAATTCTATTTTATTATAAGTTGAGCCAACTCTTGTAGCTTCATATGCAAATGAAATTAATCACCTCATTTACACAAACGGGAAAACTATATATTCTCGACTGTTTCATGTCCAGCAGTCTCAAGTGTGGGAGGATCGTCCTGATGAGGACCAGTTAAGTTTGAAATGCATAGACGATTGTCCCCCTTGTTTCTGCTGGACACTACCAGAGGGCGTTAGCTTCAGTGTCTTTTGCATAGCTACGGCTTTCTAAATGTTTACCAGTAAACATACCGAGTTTCTTTTGAAATATGAAATTTCTGTACATATCTGTATACAGTTATGCCTGAAGCTAAATCAAAATTCTCTCTCTCTCTCTCTCTCTCTCTCTCTCTCTCTCTCTCTCTCTATATATATATATATATATATATATATATATATATATATATATATATATATATATATATATATATATATATATATATATATATATATATATATATATATATATATATATATATAGTCCACCATTTGCCTCCATCATTGAATCATGGATCATCTAAGCACTCTTGCTATATTAACACATTTTGATCTGCTTAACCTCAATAACTATGCTTGTAAATAACATTATTTTTTCTTCCACATTGACTTTTTATGCTCTACATTAAGCATGTTTTTTTTCCTTTTTCTTTTTTCTTTTCACTTCATAAACCTTGTTTGTAAATAACATTATTCTTTCTGCACCTTCTGTTTATCATGTGCGACACCACACTAATACATTTCACTATCATTTGATAATGCATAAAAATGCTGAAACCGGTAATAGACGATAATTAAATATATAAATAGATAAATAAATGCCATTGTTAAATAATAAATAAATCAACTAATACCTTAACACTTCACACAAAGTAAAAGATTTCGTTTTAATCATTTTCTAACCCAGAAAAAAAGAGAGAAACAAAAAAGGAACAAAAAATATTTTTCTTCCTAATAATCGTCTCTTTCACCCTATTTTCATATATATATATATATATATATATATATATATATATATATATATATATATATATACGTGCAATTTCTTTCTTAGAACCATCTCCAGCGTACTCAAATTTGCCCTTAATCAAGACAATATCTCTACTATGCCATTGAGTACTCATTCTCACGCACTAATCGTACACACACACATATGCACGCACACACACACACACACCTATATATATATATAAACGGCAGGAGCTCAACCGTCGGGGTCCCGAATTTTTATTTCTCTCTCTCTCTCTCTCTCTCTCTCTCTCTATATATATATATATATATATATATATATATATATATATATATAAACGTTTGTATATGTATAATAAAGCCAAAACAATGCAGGTATGGACATAGAATAAAGAATGCAAATGCAAAAGATATTGTTGACAAAAGATATTGTTGACAATTAGTCTTTTACCTTAGATTTATTTAAATGTCCTTAATTTTCGAGATAATATCTCTTCTTCAGAGGCAAGTAAAGCTGTTAAACCAGTGTTCTAAATAGATTTACTTGCCTCTGAAGAAGAGATATTATCTCGAAAATTAAGGACATTTAAATAAATCTAAGGTAAAAGACTAATTGTCAACAATATCTTTTGCCTTTGCATTCTTTATTCTATGTCCATACCTGCATTGTTTTGGATTTATTATACATATACAAACGTTTATACCTCATTACACAATGCTTCAAGTGAACTATAACCTCCTCCATATATATATATATATATATATATATATAAATGAAAGTATAGAAATTATTGTGAGCGTGAAGCCAACAGTATTTCATAATATATAAGTGACTATAACGTCAAAATGGAAAATAATTAACGTAAGATGTGGGAAAATAACACAAACTCAATTAAAATAAAAATCAAGACATAGATTTATCCATAGAATTTTGTGAAATCGAGGGAAAATCAATAGAGCCTTAACTCTGAATAAAATAAAGTTTAAATACTCAACCTTTAATTTGGAAAAACTACAAATGCTCTATATAGTCTTAAAAAGACTCTTTCACGAAACTTTCAGTGGGGATGGTCACGGTTGTAACCGTTCATCAGTAGAGATCAACACGCTAACCCTAATCTACTGCCAGAATATGACAAAAAGGAAATTTAAAAGCAGGCTCGTTCAACTCATGCGTAAATATGAAATTTCGTTTCTGAATTTGTTTAGCAAGATTCTTTATCTGAAAACGTCTGTTGAAATCGATATTGTTATACTTTGGGAGGGTCATGTTGCCAATAAGAAACACACGCACCAGTTGCTTTCACTTAAAATAGTTTTTTAAAAGTTTTTATAAATTTTTTTATAAATTTCCGGTTGGTTGGTTCCACAACCGGACAGTTGTTCATATATTGTCAAAGTTCTTTCGTCACACATTATGTGACCTCTTCAGTGATTGGGGATTATTTTCTTTGTTTTGTGCCTCACCTTTGTTCTGTCCTACGCCATCTTGTGTTTGTGTGTGTTGTGTGCTTAGTTTGCGCATGTGTTACATCCAGGTGTCTGTGTGTGTTTTTATTTGTTTATTTATTTGTTTATTTACATGTTACTTGTTGGTTGTTTGTTCTATCTGTGTGTGTTTTAACTTTGTCCTTAATTGTAAGTTGTGATGTTGCTATTCCATTCATGTTTTCTATTTAATTTTGGTTGGAGTTCATTTATGTTTATTGCCTCTGTGATTTGTCTAAACATTGCGTCTTTTCTGTGTGCAGATTTTATTTTTATTTCTATGTTCTCTAATTTGCCCTTATGTTCTATTTTAGCATGTTGGTTGAGTATTTATGATTCTTTTCTATCTTGAAGCTCTCGCCAGTGTTCATTTAACCGTCCTCCTATACTACGAGCTGTCTCACCTATGTACACTATATTCTTATCTTTACATTGTCCTTCAGTACATCTTATGCTATATACTATGTTTCTAGTTTTACATTTAATATGGGGGCTTAGTTTACAGATTATGCATTTCTTATCTATACAGGGAGGTCTTTGAAAAGGGTATGTATTACTAATAAGTGTTTTTATGGAGGTACCTGGTCTTTCTACTATCTTAATATTAAGTTTAAGTTTATCTAGGGCCCTTCTAAATTTGTAAGCTAATTCACCTCTAGGGGTTGTATTTATGAACATTACACTCTGGTATTTATTGCTATCACCATGAGTTTATTCTATTAACCTTATTCCTTGTTCTTTCTATTCTATTCCAAAATTTGCTCCTATACAAGGGGCAGGTCCCATTTGTATCATTATTTACCATTTTTTCCCATATGGTTGTGGCTCCTCTATACACTCTGATTTTATCTCTCTGATTGTAACCAGAGAACTGCATACGGTGGATGAAGTATTATATGTGTCTCTCTAGTTCTTTGGGGTTGCACATGCGGGACACGTTTCTCATCACCCGTACTAAATCCGCAATCTGTATGTTGATTTTGGTGTGATCCGAAACAGCTGAGTTTCGGTGGATCAGATATTTGGAAGTCATGGATTTGGCATAATGGGAATGGAGGATTTGTTTTTTTGTTATTAATGGTTTGTAACCAGAGCTCTGTGTCCAGTACAGGTAATCGATGGTTGGGGTTTTTGCTTGAGTAGTCTATAGTAACTCTAATACTCTGGTGGATGCAGTTAGCTATTTGCTGGATGCTTTCCATGGTGTTTTTCTCTACTTCCTGACTGTTCTCTAGTGGGGGTGTTTTTACTACGATGTTTATATCATCAACGTAGCGAGAGTACATTATCAGGGTTAAGAGGTTGCTGTCTTCTAATTGCTCTTTAAGTTTATTGTCCCGCCATACCATGATAGGTTAGCTATGTCACCTGCAATGCTAACACAAATGGCTGCTCCCTCCTCTTGGGCATATGTTTTTCCATTAAATTTAAACAGATGTTCCTTAAGGGTTAGTTTTATACTGGCCCCCACCGCATGTGCAATCATTTTCTTTAGTTCATCGTGGTTTTCGAGTGTCCGTATGTCTCTGGTCCACCCGTTCCATCTTTCTGTGTGGGTTTTCTCGGCCATTGAGGTAATGGTAGGTGGTCTGCCTCTTGCTGGTCTTGTGGGGAAGAGGTTGCTAAGGTCATACGTATCTAGATAATCATTACTATAAGTAAGTTTAAGTAGGAGTCCCAGCTGACTAATATCAATCCCATGGAATTCAACATTGCTCTCACTGATCATTTCTACGCATTTCTCCACAGCAAAATCCACGTCAATAGATGGATATAGGGACACAACATCCATACTACCTATTATACAGTCTGTTAGGTCCCTAGATCGGTTATTTTCGCTGATTCTGTTGGGGAAGTCGGTCCTCCGTGCTGTCACATATATCCTGGGACATTTCAATGATGGGGCGTATACATATATATATACACACATATATATATATATATATATATATATATATATATATATATATATATATATATATGTATACATACATACATATATATATAAGAGAATTAGCATTTAGCTTCGAACATAGCTGTATACAAATATGTATTTAAATTTCGGTGTGTTTATAAATAAACATTTAGAAAGCCATAGCTATGAACAACAGTCGCGGTTTTTGGCAGAAGCCAAGGGAAGAACGGTCGATGCATTTTGAACTCAACTGGTCCTCGGCAGGTCGAGCCTGCCTGCTCTTGCAACTGCGGGCTTTGAAAACAGGCACAAATATATAGTTTTTTCGTCTATATGTTCCAAGCTAAATTCTAATTCTATTCTATATTAAGTTGAGCCAACTGATACAGTTTCATATGCAAATGAGATTAATGACCTCATTTACACAGACGAAAAAGCTATATACTTTCGCCTGTTTTCAAAGCGCAGCAGTTGCCAGAGCGGGAGGGATCGACCTGACGAGAACCAGTTGAGTTCAAAATGCATCAACACTTGCCCCCCTTGCTTCTACCGAGCACCGCTTGGTGGCGTTAGCTGCCAGTGTTATTCATAGCTATGGCTTATGTTTATTTATAAACATACCGTATTTGTTTAGAAATACGAAATTGAAATGTATATATATATATATATATATATATATATATATATATATATATATATATATATCCTTGAAATATATATAATAAAATAAATATGGTTTTATAAAGATAGCTTCCATTTATTAATATTATATATATATATATATATATATATATATATATCGACTGACCTCTTCCTCACACTTCCACTCACTCACTCTCTGTTTCTCCCCTTCTCACTTCCTCCCGTTTGGCTTGTGTGGGTCTCTTCTTGCTCACATCTCACACACATCAACACGGTCTGTACCTCTCTCGCCCATGAAATCCACCCAGCTTATGCTGACCGGACAACCATGTTGCTTGTTTATCTTCCTATCTTCGGTTTGCTTTTATCCTTCTATGTTGTTTACTTCTCCCCCTCGCCTTACGCGAATTCTGCTCCCAATAACATTTTTTAGTTATTGCTCGCACCAACCTGAGGTATCTGATTTTTAATGCGATGAAATACCAATGATGGTTGGAAAAGCACTGACGAAGGACTATTTTTATCATATGTATCCCATGTGCAAACCACGCAGTATTCTTCTTTCTTCTCATGTTTTTATATATATATATATATATATATATATATATATATATATATATACAAATATATATAAACATGCTTATTCGTACTACGTAGCATATATTTCTTCAGAAATAGAGATGCTAGAGACATATGAAGTAAAACTGTCTTTAGCTATAAATATCTCGTTCTATTTTCTCTATCACCATCGCATGTATCTCATCACCACTTTCTATTTCTTATTGTTTTCCTCTTTTCTCTTTGGCTTCCCTAGCTTCAGCGACTTAACATTTACCAATCACCACATATCTCAGAATGATCTTGCCTTTCGATCTTGCCTTTAACTAATTAACTTTGGAGCAGCTGTTTGGACAATGAAATAATCAGCTGATGCCCCCTTCGTATTGGCTGCCGCCTGTAGAATCAACTAGATGCTCCTTGCTACTTTTAACTCGTACAAACAACATTTCAGACATTTTCTAAAATTTTGTTTTTCCTATCTTCTAATCCTTTCTGTCTTCTTTCGATCAAAGTTTCTGTGTTTCTTGTTGGAAAGCTAACGAATAAATAAATGTAATACGTTTAAAGAATAATTTTAAAATATAAAAGAAAAAACTAACACGAATATGATATAGAATAATTAAAACGATAAAATATAATAAAAACACCTGGAAAATGAAAATATTCAAATATCAGTTTTAGCCATCTGCTTTATTCACAGAATTTTGTCTTCAGTGAACAACTATTGTCTGTTGTTAGTTTAATCACGAGTCAACGCGATTCACCGTGCAGACAACTACATCGCAGTTTTCATTGACTGCTCAGTTTCATTTCGAAAATTATTTGTTTTAAATAATCATGATAAGATCTGTAGTCCGTTGGGAAATTTTGAAGTTAACACGTAGTTTACAAGAATGCCATCGAAGTGTTAATTATCATATTATCCATCACAGCAATCGATAATACATAAACAAAATTTGCATAACGTTAAGACTATATATATTTTTTAAACGAAGCTTAGCGCCTCCAAGTTTTATCTTCGTTGGCATATGAAATACTATATATATATATATATATATATATATATATATATATATATATATATATATATATATATATATATATATATATATATATATATATGTAGAGGTTATATTTAATTTGTTGGGATACAACAAGCAAAATATTTTTATAACTGATATAAAGCACTCAACAAATTATTGGAGTAAATATACAATATATTAACAAATGGAAACTATATTTATAAAACCATATTTATTTCATTATACATATTTCATTATACATATTTCAAGGGCCACCAGAGCAGAATGGTTGCATTCTTTAAGGGTATGTCAATATTTTTTTATAAAACTAACCTATATTATATTTTATCTGATGAAAGCGCACCATAGTTTGCTTTGGTGGCCCTTGAAATATGTATAATGAAATAAATATGGTTTTATAAATATAGTTTCCATTTGTTAATATATTGTATATATATATATATATTTTCATTTTCACTCTGTGATATTTTTGCTATGTTTTTTTTTAATAGTTATGCGAATTATATTTTCTTTTTCTACGATGAAAACATAGATATATTAGCTAACCGTGTAAATTAATGCACAATTATAAGCTGATGAAAAAAAAAGATCTTTGCACGAATTATTGCCAAGTACGAAAAGAAGAAACTGAGAAAAGGAATATCGAATATGGAGGAAATGCTACAAACACTCAGGTAATTTAACAAGAACACCTCATTGATGCAAAGTCCAGCTTTATTGAAATATTACACATAAGAAGACATATATTAAGTTAACAAGTGAATGAAATATCAATTAATTGTTCAATTAGATGTTTATACTACCGGTCGTTGATGGCTGCATAATTAGAAGTTTCTTGTAGGTTGGCAGTTTCAAATTTGAACCTACACAGCCAGATTCTGTTTACTTAATACACCTCTCCTATATTGCATGCACCGACCGGCGTTTCCATCTCATCTTCAGGATTAAATACAACAGAAGATGATAGAGTGTAAGAGGAAAGATCGACCGCAGTATTAAACTGGTACTTTCTTATCGACCTTGAATTAATGAAAGGCAAAATTGATGTGTCTGCGGGATTTAAAGTCACAGAGCAGAGAACTGAAACGAACACCGCAAAACAATCTATCTGACGTTCTAATGATTGATTCTGTCAAATCACCGCCGCCTAAAGTGTGTATGTATATATATATATATATATATATATATATATATATATATATATATATAAAATTTCAGGTTATCAATAATGTAGTGATAATATATCGTTACGTTAGAGATGAACAGCGTACGTGCAGGTTTGCTCAACGAGTATAAATTATATTCCTGAGAAAATGTAGAAAGGATGAATATAAAATGAAAGTGCTTTTTTTAAAAGTGACAACTGATTATACATTTGCTATCGAATACTTGCTAACATTATATGATTACGCAAGCAGCGATACATAGGTATTCAGTCTGTTACAGAAACATATGTCAATACCTAATAAATTCCCTTTTTAAAAAAAGCACTTTCATTTTATATTCATCCTTTCTACATTTTCTCCGGAATATAATTTATACTCGTTGAGCAAACCTGCACGTACGCTGTTCATCTCTAACGTAACGATATATTATCACTACATTATTGATAACCTGAAATTTTATTAATCTCCTATACAGTTGAGCAACTAATTCAGCATACGCCTCTAAAATGGAAAGGCACCAATTGGATATGTCGTTAAAAAAATACCTATTCAGGCAAAAAGGGAATATATTCTAGGTATGATACGAAGGACCAATGATTTTATTTGACGAATCAGATGGAAAACATTCCATTTTGACAAAAGCCGTATAAACCAAACATCGGATCTTAACAAGGATAAATTTGGATTTAAATCTTACAAGAACCCACCCTCAAACCCACTTTTGGATGCATTTGAACAAAACCTAATGGATATGATCATGGAGATCAAATTTACAAAACGGAAGAACAATAAACTACAGAATGACATCACGGCACTGCTCAATAATCTAAAAAACGCCAATGGAATTATTGTTAGAGCAGACAAAACATCAAACGTATATACCATGGATGTGGACACTTACAATAACTTCATCCGTAAGGAATTGCATAAAAAATACAGGAAAACTAATGAAGCTACACTTAAAAACATCAACAACTCGGCATGTGATATTGTTAAAAAACTTTGTATTGACGATAGAACGCAACCCTTAACACCAGCTATACCATCCTTCAACCTGAAGGACCACAAGGTAAACTTCGATACTAACCCTATTATTAGACTTATATGCGCCTCTAAATCTGATATAGGCAAAATTAGCAAATATATACTAGACAGAATTATCCCCCAAGTTAAGGTTAAAGTAGAGATTAAACTATGGGGTAACACTCATGAAGCAATAAGATGGTTTAATAACATTACTGATAAGAAAAAATCAAAATTTATTCAGTTTGATATTGATGAATATTATTCCTCAATTTCACCTGATACTCTACATGAAGCTCTTTCGTTCGCTAAGGATAATTCCGACCTTACGGATGCTGAAATTAAAATTATTATGGAAGCGAGGAAAACTATAGTTAAATTCGATGATAGCTACTGGGTTCGCAAAGATAGACCTTCTAATTTTGATATCACTATGGGTTCTAATGATTCGGCGGAAGTAACAGATCTTGTGGGAATTTATATCACCCACAGATTACAAGGAAAATTCAAGGATCTCCACGGTGGAATCTACCGTGACGATGCGCTCCTATTAGTTAAGCATATGAATAACCAGAATTTAGAAAGGATGCGTAAAAATATCAGAAAGCTTTTTAAGGAACTAGGATTAAATATTACATTTGAATATAACCTCAAAGAGGTCAATTTCATTGATGTTACTTTCAATCTCAATACAGATACGATTAAACCGTTCCATAAACTAAATGAGAACCTTAAATATGTAAATACGAGTTCTAACCATCCACTCTCTATAATTAAATCCATCCCTAGAAATGTTTCTCTTAGAATCTCCCGCCTGTCGTCCAACCAACAAACCTTCAAAGAACATGCCGAATATTATGATGATACACTTAGGAAAGCCGGTCACCTAGATAATATAGAGTATATGGTCAAAGATCACCAAAACACCCAAAATAAATCCCATAGGAGTAGAAATAGCACAGAATCACCACCATACATACACTACCGCAATAGACACAATAATAGTCGCACACCACCAAACAGAAGGCGATGTAAGGAGTATATTTGGTACAACCCGGTCTATAACAACTCTATTAAAACCAATCTACCCTCAAAATTCTTTCGATTAGTTAAAAAACACTTTCCAACATCACATAAATATAATAAAATCTTAAACCCTAACACTATTCGACTTTCATATTCAACCGCCCCTAATATTGAACAACATATAAAAAAGCTTAACGCAAAACGGTTGTATAAATGCCTTCCAACACATAACAATACACGTAAAACATTAGCTATAACATCACAAAACAACAAACAACATCCTGTCCTACATAAGCAACCTCATCAACCCATCCATGGCAATACAACAACGCAAAATTATAATTGTAACTGTGTCCAACCAGGAATGTGTCCGTTGAACAATCAGTGTCTTGAACGCAACATCGTATACAAATGTACTATCGAATCGGATAGACAGAAGTGGTACTATGTGGGATCTACAGCCACCTCCTTCAAATCACACCTTTATAGACATCGTTACTCGATAAAACATGAAAACCAGCGTTATGTAACAACACTCGCAGACAAGGCTTGGCAGCTGCGTGAAAATAACCAACAATTTCACCTAAAATGGGATATAATAGCGTCTACCCCCCCCCCCCCCATATCCCATGGACAGGAATTTTGTAAATTATGTAATGTAGAATTATTTTGTATTATGAAATCCAAAAACATTTTATTAAATAACAGAATAGAGCGATCGTTATACTGTAACCATCGTTTAAAATCTACATTTTCATATTATAAATACTACCAGGATTGAACGCCTGTCTCTATCCCCGTTTGATTGTCAAAATAGATATTAACATTCTTTATTAGTCTTAATTCTATCAACTCTTCTATTATTTACCTTTTAATACAAACTGCTATAGATAAAATGAGATTTCTGATTTCTTGATTCAATTCCCTAATGCATATACCAGCTGGCTACTAGAATTGATGTTATTTAGTAGCAATCGAAATCTCCCCCTTCCCCAATTGACACTTTATAATTAATACTACTGCACCAAATGACCAGCCCTGTCCACTGTCCAGTTGGTCAAGTAGAGATTAAAATTGGCACTCCCTAAAATTCTTATTTAGATTTACTCATGGTATTCTCATTAGAAACCCATTATATACTTGTTTAGCAGTAAATTAATTTACCATCTGTCATATACTATCCCCTCTGTTTCTTCCTCTATTACTAATATAAATACTTCAATTTTTCTGATTTTATCCAATTTATCCAAAATCTCTGAAGAAGTGACAACTGATTATACATTTGCTATCGAATACTTGCTAACATTATATGATTACGCAAGCAGCGATACATAGGTATTCCGTCTGTTACAGAAACATATGTCAATACCTAATAAATTCCCTTTTTAAAAAAAGCACTTTCATTTTATATTCTTCCTTTCTATATATATATATATATATATATATATATATATATATATATATATATATATATATATATAAATATAGCCATCTTTTCACTCCTTGATAATTTGTGTCTGAGACACGTTGGCTGAGTGCTTCTGACAGGATATAATAGATTGATTCTTTTTAGCTTCCCGTCCCCACGTAAAATTTATAAATCAGTGGCTAGTTGTGAGATAGAGTCCTATCGGTTGCCAGTTAATCGCTTTACCGTGTCGGTTGTCACAAAGAGTCATGACCGGCGCGGGCCGGTGTTTGGATTATGTCGATCGATTGGTTATTGATTAGGCGATACCCGCTGATGAAGCAGCATAAGCCGATTGTGCATTGTTGCATAATATATGCAGACAGATGGTGCAGTGCACCTTACTGCGGCATTAGTGTTGCAGAAACTCGAGTTCAGGAACCTTATAGGCACCCGATTTACGAGTGTTGTGTTGAGGCAAATAACTATGTGTATACTCTGGTAATGTATCTTACATTGCCGATTGAGTGCGCTGAGATACAACCGGTACTGGCATTGATAAATATGCTGGGTCCGTCAACCCTTATTATGTATATATATATATATATATATATATATATATATATATATATATATATATATATATATATATATATATATATACATATATATATAGGGGAGGGTCATATTGTTGTAATAATATTGCCAGAATTAATAACAGAACACACTCACTTTTAGGTTGGTTTTCGCATCTGTATCTTTTATATCAGTTAATTTATTCGGTCCTCAATGTTACCATTGATTGACCAATGGTAAACAAATACAGATATAATATAGACTCAAACACATATATTTAGTCTAACAAAGTTCTTTCGTTGCACATCTGCAACATCGTCAGTGGTGCTATTATTATGTTCCTCCTGTTGTATTGTATATCTACGCCATCTTTATTTAATCTGTTTATTTATTTACTTATTTAATTTTGTCTTCTTCTCTGCGCATGCGTTTGCGTGTGCGTATAGTGTTTGGTGTGTGTTCGCGTTTGGGTGACTGTGTTTTGGTTATTGTATTCTATCTTAGTTTACTAGTGTGTGTTTATACGTGTTTGTTGTTATTGTGCTTGTGTATATATTTATTTATTTATTTATATTTCTCTTAGGTCAGTATTGTTTGTTTGGGTGTTGTTGTTATTCCATTCATTTGTTTCTGTTTAGCTTTGCCCTTCTAAGTTCTATTTCACTTGCCTCTCTGATTTGACTATCTGCTGGGTCATTCCTATGTTTAGATATTATTTTAATTTCTATGTTGTCTATGTTACCGTCATGTTGTTGTCTGGCGTGTTCGTATAGTACTGAACCATTTTTCCTCCCTTTATCCCCCCTCCCCAGTGTTGGTCTATCCTTTCACCTATGCTATGAGCTGTCTCGCCTATGTATGTTGTTGTCTTGTTTCTGCAAGTACCCTATGTACATCTTATGCTATAGACTACGTTTCTAGTTTTACAGTTTATCCGGGGGTTTACTTTACATATAATACATTTCCTATTAGTACAGTGGGTTTTCTTAAAAGGGTATGTTTTGCTGATCAGGGATTTTATGGTAGTTTCTGGCTTTTCTACCACCTTAATCTTTAAGTGGGTCTTTCTCAGGACCTTTCTACACTGGTTAGCTAATTTCTCTCCAGGGGTAGCGTCCGCGAACATGGCACTTTGCTATCTCTGTTTGTCGTACCATAAGGTGGCTTTCCCTATCTTATGTTTAGTCCTATCTAAGCTATTCCATGATTTGCTCCTGTATAATGTCCAAATTCTTTTCATGTCCAGTTCTATGAGGGTCTTATACTTCTCTGTGGCTCCTTCGTATACTCTGATTCTGTCTCTTTGGTTGTAGCCAGAGAACTGCATGGGGTTGATGAAATGTTGGATGTGTCTTTTATTTCTGTTGGGTCGCACATGCGGGACACGTTCTTCATCACTCGTACCAAGTTTGCGATCAAAATATCAGTGAGTGGAGAATTTGGACCCTCTCGTCTATAGTGTTAATCTAGAGTTCCGTGTCTAATACAGGTAGTCTACTGTTAGGGTGTTTGGAAGGGTAGTCGATAGTTACAGTTATACTCTGGTATAGGAAGTTAGCTATCTGCTGGATGCTTTCCATTGTGCTACATTCTAAATCATACTTGTTAGTACTCTCTTGTGGGGGTGGTCCCTATTACTATATTAATGTCGTCTACGTAACGAGAGTACATGATGAGGTCTATGGAGCTCTCATCAAGGAGATCTTTGAGTCTCCTTTCCCACCATACCATAAAAAGGATGGCAATGTCACCAGCTATGCTGATGCCAATGGCTGCTCCCTCATTTTGGGTGTAGATCTTTTCGTTGAATTTGAATATGTGGCCCCTTAGAGTAGTTATAATACTAGCCTCTATTGCATGTGCGACCATTTTTCTTACCTGATCGTTGTTTTGGGGGGTCCGTGTGGCTTTGGTCCACCCAATCCACCTTCCCTAAAACCTCGCAAAACACATATATATATATATATATATATATATATAGTATTCTGGTGATTTGATCAGAGACACACACTGCATTTAAGGTCGAGTGACGCAACTTCTGACTCACCTGACCAATGAAACAATTGTTAATACTCTAAATAAAACCCTTTTTGTACAGCCGACCATGTTATTCTTCACTATCTCACTACTATATATATATATATATATATATATATATATATATATATATATATATATATATATATATATATGTGTGTGTGTGTGTGTGTGTGTGTGTGTCGGGTTCAATCGGGGGTAACCACAGTAGCTAATGCATAGTAGAGTATATACCATTCTAGCTCTGTAGAAACATGTTCTATATTATATATATATAGAAGTTGACTTTACCTTTCATCCTTACGGAGTCGATAAAATAAAGTACTAGTAATGCACTGGATAATTGCTGGCCTTGTGCCAAAAAGTAGAAACAATTATATATATGTATATATATATATATATATATATATATATATATATATGGAATGTAGAAAAAGTAAGACCTGAGTTGATATATATAAACAGATAGTAAAAAGGAAAGAATTCAGTAGAAAATGCTGGAGGGATTTTTTCAGTATAGTATCAAAACATTTATTTATAAAGTGGGTGTTTCCGCATTTAATAGTGGTAGGGGTTTCAGCATTATATGCATTTTCGACGGCGGACGTACAAAGTGCAGTTAAGTTGCATATTTATACGAATAATAAAATGAGGAAGAAAAATTATTAGTTTTTACATATATATTTAGAGAGGAGAGTTCACATCTCTGACCGAGGTTGTCCATCGTTCTCTGCGGAAATACGCAATTTACAAATAAATCTTTTGATACTGAAAAAATCCCTCCATCATTTTCTCCTTAATTTTTTCCTTTTTACTATTTGTTTATATATATATATATATATATATATATCAGTGGTGAAGGGTAACCTGGAAAGCAGGGCATGCATTCCCTCTAAATGACCCTCTTTACGATAGATCTTCGAAAAACACATTACATTTTTCCTCTCTCTTTTTGTTATTCAAACATTCACACATCTTTCGACTAAAATAATGGATCTCACACGAAATAATATATAATTTTCTATATATATTTTGGAGTAAATCATTCATCTAATTTAATGGTTCAGAAACAATATTGGAGTTATCTTTCCTTTCGCAATCGTGCAAACATAAACATATGTTGATAATCTGTATAGCTTCGCTAAATTAACAATAATCTGAAAACATTTTCAATGTTGAACAACATTTTTAAATCCACAAATTGTTTTACTCTCACAACTTGAACCACCTATTTTTAAGTAAAATACAAAATCAACATTCTTCGTAACTCATATTTGATATATAAACAACTAATACATACGCAATTTATTAATATATATATAGATATTTATATATATATAACCTATGGTAAAGTAATAAGATAAAAATTCTTACAACCATAATTCTTCATATAATCTAATTGATTATATATACAATATTATAACTCATAATATAGGTAAATAAATTTTTTCCCCAAAATTAACGTAAATGCTAGCTCTTCTTCCTTTCTCTTCTTTCCTACGCATACAATAACTTATAATTATTTAAATTTTCCATAGCGTCTAAAATAACGTTTTTTCAGCCCTTTTATCTAAACGTCATTTGCATACTCATCTTAATAATTTGAAATATATGACTTTTCTTCTCCTATCCCTTCACTATCCAAGGATAACTTGAACCGTTAAGGTATATTCTCCTTGGTTATGTCAAAATTTATAAAACACACTTCGTATTTTATCTGATGATAGCGTACCAAAATGTTGGTACCCTTGAAATATATATAATAAAATAAATAAATTAGACAATTATCAAAGTTTTGCTCAAAACTTTGAATATTGTCTAATTTATTTTCCTGCTCTGTAAAACACCTGACATTCTTACATTGAGCTATTTCTCTTACTGGTAATAAGGTAGTAGGAAATTACAGACCTTTCCTGTTTATAGTTATTTATAGTATATACATAACTATAAATAGTATTATTATTGTTGTTAGAATAAATATGGTTTTATAAATATAGTCCCCATTATTTAATATCATTGTATTTATATATATATATATATACATATATATATATATTGATGGCTTAGTTCGAATCTAGCTGTCCAAATGGCCGGAGCTCAGCCATCGGGGTTCTGACTCTTTATATATATATATATATATATATATATATATATAAGCAAAATAAATGAGGGAGATGTAATATGTTTAAAACCAAATGTTACTTCTTACATTACATTACATCCTTCTTACATTACATCCATATACCAAAGCGAGTAACAGTGTGTGTATGTGTGTATGTGTGTATACGCACGTGTATACTTTGTTGTTAATGCTATTGGTATAGAATCCTCAGAGAAGATATAATTGTTAATACTGATGCCAATTAAGGCTGGTCCAACCAGCCAATCTGGATAAAAGTGAATTTAAAGCAGAGGTTGATCCTGGATTACAGTTCATTTAAAGTATATATATATATATATATATATATATATATATGTGTGTGTGTGTGTGTGTGTGTTAACAATGTATGGTGTAACCCACTATATTGATCCGTCGGAATGAAGATGAATGAAGGTGTATAGCAGTCATAGGCTACCTGCGGCACGTGAAGCTTTCTCGCCTAAGTCACCTAAGTGAAATCTTTCTGTTCTTTTAACCCCAACTTTTCAGTCGTAATTTATCTTTCTATCATTTTTACGATCGAGGAAAACAACGTGTACGAATTCTGAAGAAACAAATCAAAACAACCAGAGTTACTGCCCCCTTTTTTTTAATGTGGGCACGAATGTAAATTAGTGCTTGCGGCTCGCCTGATGATGAGCCATATCTCATGCGACCCGCTTCTGGAAACGTTGCCCACGCCTGGTGTATAGTGTGCGTCCTCTTAAGTATATTGTTACTGTTGGTTTAGCCTGGATGCATTTCACGTTGAATTTAAGCCAATATCTATACGTATAGTTGTATACACGTGCTTATATTTGTGTGTGTTTGTTTTTGTGCATGTGTGCATGTTTGTAAAATTTCACAATTTGCTTAATATCACCGTTGGTCAGAAATCCATTTCTTTAGCATTAAACGAAGACAACACACAAGGTAACGTCTGGTGTATATTTACATTAGAATATGGTTGTTTACTAGATTAACCGTACTCACAGACGCATGTACATACACATAAACACACAAAGGCACCCACATGAACTCACAGATGTACGCACGCAACCGAACACCAACGCACAAATACTGAAATTTTTATATTCACAGACCCACAAGCCGGACTACTCATATATTTATTAAAATATATGAAATATGGAGATAGTGAATTGAACAATTTTGGTCAAAACAACGAAGTACCAAAAACCTTGTTAATTCATAAACAGAATTGGGGGATAAATATTGATTAAACACAAGGATACTTCTCATCTTTAGCATGTTTTATATGATTACCTCTGACCATGAAGCCGACTAAGTTATTTTACTCTTGTATATAGGTAACATGTAATTAAAGAGATAGGTCATAGCCAGAGGGTAAGATGCTCTCATTTCAATGACCTTTACCAAATTCGGTTTATTATTAATAAATAATCCTATACATCTAATGTTTGCGTGTGTGTATGTGTGTGTGCCTGAGTGTGTGTGTGAGTGTGTGTGTGTGTGTTTACGATTATATATATTCATTAATTATATGTGCCTGTTTGTGTGCATATTCATACATAGGTATGTATATTTCTACGTCTCTATATGTATATTTGTGTTTGAGTAGCTGCCTCCCTAATATATATATATATATATTGGTAAACGGAATATATGTATTTATATGTATATATATATATATATATATATATATATACATACATATATATATATATGTATTTATATATATATATATACTTTATATATATATATATACATAATATATATATATATATAAAATATATATATATATAATATATATATATATATTATATATAATACATATATATAATATATATATATATTATAAATATATAGTATAAATATAATATATATATGATATATATATATAATATATATATATATATAATATATATATAATATACATATATATATATATATGTATGTGTATATCTTTGTGGTTGCATGTGCGTGTGCGCAATGTGTTTTATAAATGCAATTTGTCACATAAGTGTCTCAGGTTTTGAAATATATAAGATGATTAAATACTGATGTATTTGTTAGATACATTCCATGTTAAAAAATGATAGAACATCTTCAATTTTTTCTTTGAAAGAATGTAAAAAATTTTGGATAAGGTTGATATAATTTAATTAGTATGGTCATGAGATTTACGTTTGAATTTGAAAAATGTAATATTTTTTTGCATTTTCTTAATTTATTTTTGTTTGTGTTTCTTTTGTTCCTTCATTTTTATATTGTCAATGTATATGTGAAACCTCTTTTACATCACGTTTTGATATTTTCGTCATTATTAGATATAATTATATGCTGCAAGAACTCTGACTATCTAAAGATTTGTGGGCACCGTGAAATTAAGGAAATGTGTGCCAATTTCCCCGAAGTGTAAAAGTTTTCTTCCAGAACGCGATGAAGTTCACAGCTTTAGAG
>OZ024740.1:56010986-56040986 GCA_964016885.1 Eledone cirrhosa | reverse complement strand
AATATATAAATTCTTCTTAAATAATAAATCTGATATTACTTTCATCATTGGTAGAAACTCACCGTGGAACATTATGTAAATTCCCGGCAAGTGAAGTTAGTAACTTGGTTTGAATCCCCGCCGAAGGGAATTATGTAAATGAAAGGGAAACGCTACAGGCAAATTCTACACGAATACCCAAAGATAATTATAAGAACAACTAGAAAAACATGAATTAGAATTAAAATACACCTATCTATAATATTAAGGTAATATTTATAATTACTATTAGTGATGACTTACAGACTACATTCATTTGATAACAGAAAATAAACAATAGACTACGAGTTATACATGACTTCGATGAGAAACAAAAATATGAAGAAAATATTTTTTAAGCTATAAGCTTTCTGTCTTCAGCAACTTTTGCTTCGGGTTACATGATTTTTTTAATATTTTCAACTATTCTCAAATTCAGAGAAAATCCTAATCATTTTGTTTGAAGGAAAAACGAAGAAATGGAAAACGGTAAATAAAATAATGCGATGAAATTTAACTAGTGATACAAACATGGAAGCAGATGTGATATGTGCAGTTACTTTAATGTGTCTATGTATGATCGTAGAACTGGCAGGAAAGTTTATACAAGTTCATAGAATCAGCGCTATAATAGATTTTGAGACAGTTTCTATAAACTATGTTATCTAGGGGGAAATTGGTTTATACGAATTCATCGTATTAACAACGGGTTATTGTTGAGGCTGTACAAGCTTATTCGACGCAATTTAACCGAATGGTTTATATATATATAAAGTGCATTAATTTTTTTATAGATATTTGTGTGCGATATTGTGCACATGCTAATTGATTCTTCTGTCCATACTTTGTAAGTACATTAGAGTGTATACATCGCTGAGGAAATCAAATAAGACAGTAACATATCCACAGTCGTCTCTCATAATTTTCAAAATGATTAAACATTTTAAAGATATGGTGTCGTTGAACTAAGTTTGTAATTTCCAATGTTTACTATATGAAATAGTTTAAGACAAAACTTAAATACATTTCAACCAATTGAGATATATTTACTTATTTAATCTATCCAGATGCAAGTAGTTATCGAGTGCATCCTATTCTTGTAGATTTTCTTTAACTTCACGTCGACGCCGATCATATTATCAAATAATTTGAAGCCTTAAGCATCCCGACAAATCTTTTTAGACTACATTATGGCTTTCGATTATAGAAAGCAGTAACGTGTAATTTTGGAGAGATTTTGACTATTTCTATCTATTAGAGTGAGCATATAGTCTTCCTCGCTGGCTCGGGTATATTAATACAGCTCTGGCTACTGTTCCTGTACAGCTGATACTTCTGCTGTCGTTGTTATGGTTCTTGTTGTTGCCTAGTTCTATGTTAACTGAGATTGGCCATATCTATGATTAAAAGTGTACCAGCTATGACTATTCTAACATTTTTCATTTATATCGAGAACTACATTATCCAATGTAAACTTACAATGGTAGGGTGTGACTTGGTTCATGCGGAGGTTATTGATGTACTTATGGGAGAACCTATATATGCACAAATATTCGCACAAGCACATTCCCACCCACACACGCACACACTCATACACTCACTCACACGCGCGCACGCCCACACACACACATGCACACGCACACGCACATGTATATAATCCTCGCCGATAAAGCTGCTCTTAGCCGATTACGTAATACGTCATACATTACCTAATTTCTGTGCACGACAGCACCATATGGACTGTCGCCAGCAGATGCTGTAGCAGAAACTAATGCATTAGTTCGGGACGAGAGAATCAAATTCTCTACCCACACAAAATCGTTTTTCTCCCTCTTTAACGTATTAGTGTGCACTCTGTTTTCCTTTGGGCTGGTATCTTGATGATACTAGCTTAATTAAAGCATTGCGTGAGTGGGTTTTCTGGTCCTACGTGATGACTTCATTTCAGTATTATTATTTAAACTCCCAGAGATAACTCGCATCCAAATTGTAAGTTGAACTTTTTACTCTGCTTATGATAGTTCAATGTTTATTAATTGTTTGCAATTTTAGACTTTGCTTTCTATCTGGAAGCCTTGGTCGATTGTTTCATGGTTTATTTTTTCTTTGTTGAATTTGAAAATAAATGTGGCACCGTGGTCTTTGAAATAGCAGGGGAAACGATCGAAGGATTTTCGGTCCTATCCGATGACTTCGTTTCAGCATTATATATATATGATATCAAATATATCCACCTTATATCCCAGAAATGATGTACTATCTTTACAAAGTTTGACTTTACTCAATATTCTATATTTTTAGGGAGCATTATTTTACCAACGTATAAGGGCCGTGAATTGGCAATATCTGTAGAGGGTCGGACATGCTTTCTAGCATAGTTATGTCTCTTTATGATCTGATTTTAAATCCCGCCGAGGTTAACTTTGCCTTTCATCCTTACGGGGTCGATAAAATGAAGTACCAGTAATGTACTGGTTAATTGCTGGCTTTGTGCGAAAAATAGAAACAATTATTTTACCAACGTATATTTTATTCGATTACAGGTAGGTGAGGTATGTTTCGTGTATAGGATTGGATGATAATATAAATGCTCACTTCAGTGTTTAGTTTCAATTCTCCACATTTTAAAATGGATTTTATATAAATGATTCAAAACACAAATTAACGTTTGTATTTCAAACATGAGACATTTCGTAGAAACTTTCATCTAAGCAGCATGTCTTCACTAAATCTGTTATGGTAACATGTAGCCACTGACCTTATTTGAAACATTAATGGAGAACTAGATAAAATATGGTCAGTTGTACCCTCTGAGGTCAGTGGGTACTAGTGACTATAGCCTGTTTAGTGAAGAGATACCACCGTCCGCTGTATCAGTACTATAATGGTCTCTTTTTGGTGGACGTGCATACCAGGATACTCAAACTCCTTCGACAAACCTATCCGACTTATCGACATTTCTATTATTGTCTCTTATCAAACAATCCACTAACAATTCTGGCTAATTCCTCCTTCCCAGAAATCTTATCCCCGAAGATTACATCTCTGTCTGTTTTCTTTTTCTGCAGTCAACGGCAGAAGACATTGGTATGGAAGTTAAACTAAAACCGTATCAAGCTTATCGGTTTCGATGGCTCTACCAACTTCATGGACACTGAATCTTTTTCCGGAATAAACTATTACAATGAGCCCGTCATTTTCCGCTAACATCCAAGATGATATATATGTCTTTTTTGTTGTTGTTTTCTTTTCCCTAGAAGATGAGGTTTCCCTCAGTCGACATACTGAGATTTGGTTATTTTGACGTTAGCGAAACGCGTGAAAGACAACGACTAGTTTCATTCCATGAAGTGATTTTTATTTAACATATATATATATATACTGTGATGCTGCATGCGTACAATTATTGCAGCATACCTTGTGGGTTTTACCTCGGATTTGTTTCCTTTACATAATCGATGATAGTAACAGCACATTTATATGGGTAGTATACAACAACTAAACGGACATAACAAAGTACAATGAAGAAATATATTAGTTTAACACTTGTTAAACTAGGAAAAATTTGTTTACGCTTCTGACACTAGTCCTTCATCAGAATTTAGAATGAGAAATAAAGGATGAAACAGAAAGATAGATAGTTAGAAAAGGAGGGAACGGAAAAATAATCTTGAGAAATGCATGTATGTATTCATCCATATCCCTAGTCACCCTGGGTAAAGCGCTAGCCTTTGCCAAAAAAAATTCGGACCTTACTTCGGACGAAATTAAAATAATACTAGCTGCTAGAAGGACTATCATTAGAAAATAGTTACTGGGAACGAAAAAACAGACAGAATAGCTTCGATATCACAATTGGATCTAACGACTCAGCGCAGGTAACGGACTTGGTGGGAATATATATAGCGCACAACTTACATAAGGAATTCACTAACCTCCAAGCAGGAATTTACAGAGACGATACACTCCTTCTAGCCGAAAACTTAAATAATCAAACCATGGAAAGATTACGAAAAAATATTAGAGTATTCTTCAATAAACTTGGCCTAGGTATCACTTTCGAACTTAACTCTAAAAAAGCAAATTTCTTAGATCTAACTCTCAACCTAAACACAGGATTAATAGAGCCCTTCCATAAGAATAACGAACATCTAGCCTACATTAGTTATAACTCAAACCACCCCCGATTCATAATTAACTACATAGAACATAGTATATCCCTCAGAATATCCCGCCTATCTTCGAACCTAGAAATTTTTAACAAACACGCAAACTATTATAATAGAGCTTTACATAGGCTGGACATAAGGAGAAGCTGGAATACATACTAGATAGAGACAACAACAACAAACCTAACGACAACAACACTACTCGCTCAGATAGAAATAACAAGCATAGGACTAAGCATAGAATTAGACAACGAGCACCAAAACTAAGTGAACAGAACACTAATATAAGGACCCCCAAAAACTATAGAAGATCCAGAGATAGAAAGTACCTATGGTTCAATCCAATATTCAACTCCTCTATGAAAACTAAACTACCTTCTACATTCTTTAAACTAATATATAAGCACTTCCCTACACTACACAAATACCATAAAATCTTTAATAGAAAAACTATAAAACTTTCCTACTCTACTGCAGCCAACATAGAATCGCACATACGTAAGATCAACCACACAAATATCTCTAAAGAAATTAACCACCAACATGCACCACAGCACCAAATACAAAACACAAACACATAACAAAATCACAACCACAAACGCATCAGAACGCATCACAACAAAACATTAATATGCCTAAATCACAACCCTCCACAACAACTTACAAAACCGCAACGATGAACCTGCACAAAATAAAACCTCAAATTGTAATTGCCACCTACCGGATAAGTGCCCAATACGGAATAGATGCTCGGATTCGGGTATGGTATACCGGTGTACTGTAAATTCAGGCAACTCTACTTGGCACTACATAGGTTCCACGGCTGGGGAGTTCAAAAAAAGGTGGTACGTCCACAGACACTCCATGAAGAACCGTGGACTGGAGAAGTCTACGACCCTCGCCAATAAATTCTGGTAGCTTAAGGACAAAAACCTAGAATATAAGATTAGCTGGTCAAAATTATCGGTAATAAGAGCCTACAGCAATGGAATGTCCCACTGCGGGCTTTGTAATTTAGAAATACTACATATTTTAAGGTACGATGAGATGCTGCTTAACAGCAAAATAGAAAGATCAATTTTCTGTAGGCATAAAATAGCTACTAAATTCACAAACTTCAAACGACCATGATTTGAACCAGCAACCCCAAAATTAGAACTGGACCACCTAGATTTAACATATAGAATACACACCATCGCACTGCTATTAGCTGTCAAACGGCCAACTGGTCACTGGATCATAAATCTCTGAACATTTCTTTCACTCTCTCTCCCTGAAACAGCATCAATCCCATTAATATATAACAATCAGCAACACAGTTACAACAAGCTTCTATCAAACGCACCGTCATCCCTACCCCATAAATCTCATACATGTATCCACCAATTAATCTCTAATTTATTGTTTTTTCTTTTATCTGCCACTACACCGGACCCTCTACACGTATTTATGTACATCACGAATCTGGTTTATCATGTTAGCACTAAATCCACCAACGAATCCTTATAAGAACACTTACTCAAAAACTTCTACTATGTATTTACACGGTCTCACTTATTTATTTCTTTATAATTTCCATTCTCTCATTTCCTTATTTTTTAAAGTACCCTATCTTATCTTTTTACTTTTTACATCTGTAACTTCTGTACCTATTTACCATATATGTTTTATTATTGATGTTATTGTTTTGATTATACGGTATTTTTCTATATAAGTCTTGCCTCGAGTGAATTACTTTCATATCTACATACTCTGATGTGTTGACCAGAGGTAAATAATGTATTGGAGATCGAGTGACGCAACCTCAAGCGATTAGCGAACTCTAGACTAACCTGATCAACGAAACAATTGTCAGCACTTTAAATAAAGCCCTTATTGTACAAGCAACCATGTTACTCTTCATTCTTTAACTATATATATATATATATATATATATGAGGGTGTGTGTGTGTGTGTGTGTGTGTATATGTATGTAAAAGGTAAACAGAAATAACAACACAATCGGTACAGTATATGGAAGGAATATATTAAGTTAACGCTTGAAATAGCAGGAGGAGGGTCTTAACGTTTCGGACGCTAGTCCTTCACCAGAAAAAGAATGAGAAATAAGATAGATTGAAGGGACGGGTGGGGTGGAATTGGAAAAAATGTCTTTAGATAAAAATAACTGGTCCATTCATGTTGACATCTCGTGTGTGTGTTTGTGTGCGTACGTGCGCGCGCGCGCATGTGTGTGCGTTTGGGTGAGGTGGTGTATAAGTATGAATATATAGCTCTGTAAGTATGCACGTATGTATCTATGCTTGTATGTATGTATGAATGTATGTATGAATGTACGTATGTATGTATATATGTATGTATATATATATATATATATGTATGTATGCATATATGTATGTATATATGTATGTATGTGTGTGTGTGTGTGTGTGTATGTATGTATTATCAGTGTTGTATTGAAACATCGGTGTTTTACGAAGGAAGTCGACTGAGATATTTGTTGTGCACCGACGTTATATTGTCACAGCTCACCCACGAAATACTGTGAACAAGTGACTGTCCGGTGAAAACCTGAACTGCTGTTTAACAATTGCAATGTAAAATATATAAGAGATAACACATATACAAATATATCTTAAAACAGAATAAAGCCTGGTCCTTTTTCTTAAATTCTAAGATGGAATTTTTTAGAGGAATTTTGTCTAATGTGTATTTTCTATTGCAAAAACCAAAGCGTTTCCTTTCGCATTGTACAATATGGCGAAGAGTAGTGACTTGTGAACTTTGTTATTACTGAATAATATGCTTGTCAATTTCCTGTCACAATTAATGAATTGGAAAACAGGTTACTGTGATGACAAGCTATTTAATGAATGCTGTTATACACTGTTACGTCCTCACTATTGATAGCACGAACAAATCAGGTAAAAAATATATATAATTAAAATATAAATAACATTGTAAATATAAGGTAAAAAAAAAACAGTGTGCTGTAAAGAAAAAAATAGGTCTTGTGATAGGACCACTATATAATACCGTGTTAGGAACAGCTTTTTATAAGCATTTCCATGGGTTTTTCAAATGATTCTTCTCTCTGGAGAACTCGTTTTATTCATTGTTGATGCTTATTATATTTATCTTCTATTGAATTTCTTGAACCGGTAAATGGAAGTTCCATTGCTGTGTATCACAAAGGAATACAATTCAATGTTAAGATATTTACCTGAGCTATATATTTCCTTGTCACTCATTCATACGACTTTCTAACAAATCTGTGTGCAACGCAATTATCATTTCATTGCCATTCATAATGTTTTTTAACTCGTCTCTAGCTTTTATCGTTTATTTCTGACCTTTCATATGTTTTGTCTCCTCATCTATCATTATATATTTTTATCTTTGATATTTATTTTTTCCCGCTTTTGTATATCTCTGGCCATCCTGACGCAAGACAGTGTGTTGCTTCTATCGCTAATGTAAAGCAATCATTATGCCGTCGTTATAGTGGGTGGAGCACATATAAATAATCTTAAATAACCAAGAAACGAAAAATCAACTAAAACTAACTGGAAGATAGTTTGCACTTGTTTAAAAGTAACATCATCTCAGTTACTGTATCATATCCCACTCTGATCTTGGTCAATACAAAACAAAACGTATTTTAACATAAAAGTTTTTCCTGTTAGAGGAGACAAATTCTCTACCCACACGAAATCTTTAACGTGCATATTAGTGTGCATACTTCTTTCCTTTAGGTTGGTATCTTAATGAAACTGGCTTAATTAAAGCATTGAGTGAGTGGGAAAATGATCGATGATACATCGGTTATATCGGATGACTTCGTTTCAGTACTATATATAATATATATAATATATATAATATATATATATATATATATAGTACTGAAACGAAGTCATCCGATATAACCGATGTATCTTCGATCATTTTCCCACTCACTTTAATTAAGCCAGTTTCATTAAGATACCAACCTAAAGGAAAGAAGTATGCACACTAATACGTTAAAGATTTCGTGTGGGTAGAGAATTTGATTCTCTGGTCCCGGACTAATGCATTAGTTTCTGTCCATACAGAACTGGTGTGTTCAAAAATTAGGTAATGATGTTAAGTATACGTAATTAGCTAAGAGCAGCTTCATCAGCGAGGAATTAGTCTCTTCGGAACAAGTAAACTACAAGCCCACTGTCTTGGTGTGATTTAGCCATTACAGTAGTAGTAGTAGTTGTATATATATATATATATATATATATATATATGTATGTGTGTGTGTGTGTGTGTGTGTGTGTGTGTGTATGTACATGTGTGTGTGTTAATTTGAAGAATGCTGCTACAGGACCGGCTTTTTAACTACGAAAACTAGTTGCACAAATTTGGCCATATAAGTCTCCTAAAGAGCATAACATGTGGGAGTCGAATTCACAAATGCCGTATGCCGGACAGCTGTGATAACATTATACTGAAACACGACTGACTACTTACATGTCATGTTTAAACCTTATCTATTGGCTAGTAGTTGTAAACAAAATAAAAATCAATAATATTTACGAAGCGATTGAAAAATTATGAATTCTGACTGTATGTTAGTTTAAAATATCTACTTCAACGTAGGTATTTTATGTATGAGAAGTAGTCAAACAAGTTGTGCATACAGAATTTCAGCTGCCACAGTTGGAGCTGTCCATTTCTTTGCTGTTTCTAGAGGCTTATATACCTTGACTACATTTCATAGTAAATGTGCGTTGAACCTACATTCAAGATTCATAATTCGTTCGACGCTTCGTAAATACGATTAATTCCTGGTATATATCTAAACTATAACAAAGGAAGGTCTGCGGGACTGCGTACGGTTTATTTTTTTATCCCGTTAGTAAAATAAGTTGGATTACTTTGAATAAATAATGAATGAATATTACATGATTTATCTACTAAATTTCGTAAACAAAAATAATTTCGTAAAATAAATAATTTAAAATTGACTTCTTTTCAAAGTTGCACCTCCGGTATATAGTCGCCACCACCACCACCACTTCAACTACCATATATATAGAAAGAGAGAGTGTGTGATGTCAACACTTCCGGTGGCGATCACTTAAATAAAAATACTAATTTTCTGTCACTAATTTTCTCCTAATGCAGTTTATATATAATATCGTCTTTTTTTTTAATGTATCATGGATTACTTTACTGATTACATAAGACAGAGTAACGTAGTCTTCGTTCAATTTCTATGTATTATATATTGTGAATTACGATTTTATTTGATGTATCATATCTACATGTATATATACTTGTGTATAATACACACTACACATACTAGTAGAAAACCACCCGAAGGGTGGTTTTTTTCTGGTAGTAAATATAAATGATAAGAGTGTAAGACGAGGGTATTTCACAATCCAAAGACAGATTTCATCCAAAGTATGTAGAGAGTATATCTGTCTATCTATCTTTTCATTCATCTCTCATTCCCCCCACTCTCTCTCTATATATACATACATACATATATATATATATATATATATATATATATATATATATATATATATATATATATATATATATATATATATATATATATATATATATAAATACATAATCGGAGAAAGCTAATAGCGATACTCCGGCCAAATCCCAACTCACTCAACAAACATTAGGAAATACCTGAGTATATTCGGGGTGCTAACTAATTGTATTGTGTGGAAAATTGGCTGTATCTTTTCATATGAGATATATCAAATATATCTCTTCCCAGACGGACATCTCGTTTTATTATAAGATTTCTACAAGTTGGGTGAAATTATACCAATTTATGTAGAAGCTTGTATAAGATCAACAGATACTTATTCAAGTGGGCTCTTATAATTCTTCAGTGGGTGCATATATATATATATATATATATATATATATATATATATAGAATATTTACGCATCGAGAGAGAGTGCCGGTAGTGTTAAATATTAGAAGTGTTAATATCTAGTGGGCGAGAGAATTAGCAGACCGTAAACACGTGGAGAAGTAAAATATAAGAGAACAGACCGTTAAAACATGTTTATTTTAAAAAGCACCTACGTACGTTTCGCCCGAACGGGCTTCTCAAGGGCATAATAACTAAAAAGCGTTCCTTACATGACTCAGAATGGGCTTTTAGATATAAGTTCACGTCAGAGTTCATTCTACGTAAAAAAAGATGTTTTGATTTTGCAGTAGGTCAAGGGAGATAACTCTGGCCGGTGTTAGGGCAGTCTTTTCCGGACAAATTTTTATCCGATACAAGCATGTGGTTACTACCTTACTATTGCCGATACGCACAGGGTCAGGAATGCAACGTTTGTTTCGAGACGTTTGTTTGCTCCGCCTGCCCGCCTGGGTCGATTCCTGCCGGGTGTGGGATGAATGGTTTGTTTCCGGATGTTTTAGCAGCGCCTGCCCGCCGGGGTGTTAAAGCTTGGTGTCGGGAGACCCGGTTTACGGTTTCACTCCTCGTTCTTATTCCATCTGAAGTAAGATATTTTAAAGCGGTGTGTACAGCTTATCGTCGTTTCAGCTCTGCTGTTGATGAGCTCGTGAGGTGCCGTTATGATGTGGTAGAGCTCCATAAGGCAAAGCTCGCACGTCCTCTTGAAGTTGTACGGTGCAGCCCTGCCGACAATTTCTCAGTGCGTGGAGAAGCTGATGTTTAAGTCTTTTAATGCTGTGATGTAGTTCGCGAGCGAAGTGGATTGTCTTAATTTCTTATTTGAGAAAGAGGGGAGATGTGTTCTAAATCTAATTTTTAACGGGCCAGAGGTAGCTCCTATATAATGTTTAACGCTATTATGGCTATTTACGGTACACCTATATATAAACCTATCAGTCAAGCAGTTTCCCCCGAGGGGGCAGCGTCCCCTGTCGCGACAGTTACAATTTCGGTCGCGGTCCCTTCTAGCTCCCACGGTAAGGCTATTATTATTGCTTGGTGGATTGGCAGTATCGGTAGAGGGACGGACGACATGCTTTGACGCATAGAGTTACGGCCCTTGCCATTCTGAGTTCAAATCCCGCCGAGGTTAACTTTGCCTTTCATTCTTACGGGGTCGATAAAATAAAGTACCAGTAATGTACTGGGTAATTGCTGTCCTTGTGCCAAAAGTAGAAACAATTATTGCTATCTACGTTGTTACCTACTCTCCTACATCTGTCATTAGCACCATTATAACTCACTGTGCGCGGGGTGGTACCATTATTAATCCGCACGCAGAAGCATCTTCCGTTGCCGTCAGGTGACCTGTGTGGGTCACCTGCACATATTCCCCAGTCATGTCGCGGTTATGTTGGTTGCGTCTGTAGAGGCTGTTGCTGTAGAGGCTGTTTACTTCTCCACGTATATATATATATATATATATATATATATATATGTATGTATCCGCCATGCTAAGTCCGTTCTCACTCTCAGTTATTCCTTTTCCGGAGAGTTTTACCAACAGGTGTCTAGGTTAACCATGAGTACCAGAATGGGCCCTAAATACGCCAACTTACTCGTTGGCTACATTGTGGCCTTGATTTCTCTCCTAGTACATTAGTCCTACCCCTGAGTTATACGGTCGTTACATCGACAATTGGGTCAGCGCCACCTCTTTATTGTGTGACCAACTCGACTTCTATCTTTCTTTCGCCCAGTCTTTTCATCATGCCGTCACCTTCACGCCCTCCGTATCCTACTCCAAATTCCTCCGTCTTCTTCAGTTCTGCAGTCAGGACCATAATTTTGAGATCCTGTCCAACACATGGCTTCCCGCTTCATCCATCACGAATATCATCCCACCCTGATCCAAGCTGCCCCCACCCCCAATACCCACCTTCCTTTTCCCCATCATCTACCACCCCACCACCTTACCTCTCTGGCGACATTTCCTCCTTTGTTTCCGCACCTTCTCTTTTAAACCCGTCACTTCACACTTCGTTCCAAACCCACCCATCACCATCTTTTAGCGTGACCACCTGGTACGTAGTTCCTTCCCTTCCTTACCTAGGACTTTACCCGGCTCCCTCCCCTATTCTCGTCCCCACTGATACACCTGTCCCTTCAGTTCTAACCTCACCACTCTCACAGGCACCAACGGTTCTTTCCATATCTTCTGTATCTACCCACGTAGTCTATGATCTCCGATGTGAACTTTGCGGCCGTCTGGCGGACCTTTTCACTGAACATTTGAGGCTCAGCAACGATACCCCCCTCCACCCGTCGCTTGTTATTTTCATTCTTCAGGCCACTCCTTCCTACAAGTCTCAGGACTTGGTGTCCTTTTTGAATATGGATCGTCGGCATCGCGCACTAGGATTAAGCACAGCATGATTTTCCGCTTTGGGTCCATTTTCCATAATTGACTCAACTCCCCCTCTCTAATTTCTTTAATCTTGCACACATAGACACGCACTTACTTCTATATCCCAAGCGACTGTCATCCATACGTCGTCCATTGTTGCACATGCGCGCAAACATTCCCTTCCTTGATACCTATGGCTCAGTCAGAAACACACATACAGCTTCTACATACCAACAACACGCCCGCACATCTACACATATCCTAACAGCTCTGTACGTACCAACAACTAACATCCATCACACAAACATAAACTTATAAACTTATATACACACAGATATCCTCTTCGTACTAAACGTACACACAGACGTGTACGCACGCACACAGACGTGCACACACACTCTCTCTTAAACCTATATATACACACATATATCCTCTTAGATTAGTACGGACAAGCAACAAACACACACACTCACTCACTTGCCTACGCACACGCATACGTGCATGCTCTATAATATGAAGTCAATATGTAAAATGTTTTTTTCATTTCAGCTAGATGTGTTCGATCACCGAGTTTTAAAACAAGACCAAATGATTTTTTTTATACAACAACGCCAGAATCAACAGTATTCCAAGAAATGGTGATTTGAATAGAATTGATTTTTCTCAAAGAATTTATTTTCGTTTTTACCATTTCCCACGCCCCTCTATCTTATTATTTCAATTATTCATTTTATTTTCTGATGAAGGACTAGCGTCCTAAAAGTTAAGACTCTTTTCCTACCATAAAAAGTGTAAAACTAATAATATATTTCTTCATTGTACTGTGTCGTTTACATTGTTATTTCTGACTGCCTTTTGCCTATACATATATGATTCACGTCACGCGTGGTGGTGTGCTCTGTTTACAGTCATTGTCCGTAACAATACGTACACATTTGCCAAATTTGACCCTGTGCTATTCTGCCGGGAATCCCCGTTGATAACGTTATATAGTTAATGGTGTAAACTACAAATTCCTTATGTGTATATATATATATATATATATATATATATATATATATATATATATATATATATATATATATAAGATCAAAAGATGGTTAAATGAGTTCCATGTATTTTATTATGCGCATTTCAAAAACAAATATCATCATGCAATAACATTTGTGTTTTCATCAGATAAAAAAGGAGGACATGATATGAAGGTTAAAAAACACTTGTGGATAGTGCAGTTTTAAATCAACATATGTTGATTTAAACATATGTTGATATGTTGATTTAAAACTGCACTATCCACAAGTGTTTTTTAACCTTCATATCATGTCCTCCTATTTTATCTGATGAAAACACAAATGTTATTGCATGATGATATTTGTTTTTGAAATGTGCATAATAAAATACATGGAACTCATTTAACCATCTTTTGATCTTATATATTATGTATACTCCAGTCCTACAATCTGTAGAGTGCTTCTTATCCGATATCTGCATTGCTTTATTGTACTACAATAAAACTCACCTCCTACATATATATATATATATATATATATATATATATATATATATATAAATATAATTTAGCGAGAATAGCATTTCGGCGGGTAGAAATTAGCGAAACGGAACTTCCATATTGTGCTGACAAGCGCTCGATATATATATTCAATATATATATATATATATATATTGTTATACTTGGGGAGGTCATATTGTTGTAATAATATTGCCAGAAATAATAATTGAACACACTCACTGCTGTTTGAAATAATAATTGAACACACTCTTCATCTTTTATATCGCCATAGTTAATTTATTTGGCCATCAATGTTTATCATTGACTGACCAGCGGTCAAAAATACAGATATAAATATATATGGAAAGTTATATTTAAATTGTTGGGTTATAAGACTGTTTATATTGTATTTTGTCTGATGAAGGCATAACATATTGTTAATATGATATCCCTGAAATATATATAATGAAATAAATATGGTTTTATAAATATAGTTTCCATTTATTTAATATCATAGATATAAATATATATATATATAGTCTAACAAAGTTCTTTCATTGCACATCTGCAACATCATCAGTGGTACTATTATCATGTTTCCTCCTATTGTGTTGTGTTTACGCCATTTTTATTTTACTTATTTATTTATTTATTTTTGTCTCGGTCTCTGCGCATGCGTTTGCGTGTGTGTATATTGCTTGATGTGTGTATTCGCGTTTGGGTGTATGTGTTTTGGTTTTTGTATTCGATCTTTGTTTATTAGTGTGTGTTTATATGTGTTTGTTGTTATTGTACCTGTATATATATATATATATATATATATATACATATATATATATATATATATATATATATATATATATATATATATATATATATATATATATATGTATATATATATATATATATATATGTATATATATATATATATATATATATATATATGTATATATATATATATATATATATGTATATATAATATATATATGTATATATATGTATATATATATATATATATATATATATATATATATATATATATATATATATATATATATATATATACATATATATATATATATATATATGTATATATATATATGTGTATATATATATATATATATATATATATATATATATATATATATATATATATATATATATATATATGTAAAAGTTCTATTTAAATTGTTGGGATACAACAAGCAAATATTTTTATAACTAATATAAAGCACTCAACAAATATTTGGAGTAAAAATACGATATTAACAAATGGAAACTATATTTATAAAACCATATTTATTTCATTATACATATTTCAAGGACACCAAGTTAAATTATGGTGTGCTTTCATCAGATAAAATATAATATAGATCAGTTTTATAAATAAATATTGACATACCCTTAAAAAATGCAACCATTACTGTTGGAAGCTCCCGGATAGCTTCCAACAGTAATGGTTGCATTGCATTTTTTAAGGGTATGTCAATATTTATTTATAAACCTGATCTATATTATATATTATCTGATGAAAGGACACCATAATTTAACTTGGTGTCCTTGAAATATGTATAATGAAATAAATATGGTTTTATGAATATAGTTTCCATTTGTTAATATCGTATATATATATATATATATATATGTATATATAATATATATATGTATATATATGTATATATATATATATATATATATATATATATATATATATATATATATATATACATATATATATATATATATGTATATATATATATGTGTATATATATATATATATATATATATATATATATATATATATATATATATATATATATATATATATATATACATATATATATATATATATGTATATATATATATGTGTATATATATATATATATATATATATATATATATATATATATATATATATATATATATATATATATATATATATATATATATATATATATATATATATATATACGATATTAACAAATGGAAACTATATTCATAAAACCATATTTATTTCATTATACATATTTCAAGGACACCAAGTTAAATTATGGTGTCCTTTCATCAGATAATATATAATATAGATCAGGTTTATAAATAAATATTGACATACCCTTAAAAAATGCAATGCAACCATTACTGTTGGAAGCTATCCGGGAGCTTCCAACAGTAATGGTTGCATTTTTTAAGGGTATGTCAATATTTATTTATAAAACTGATCTATATTATATTTTATCTGATGAAAGCACACCATAATTTAACTTGGTGTCCTTGAAATATGTATAATGAAATAAATATGGTTTTATAAATATAGTTTCCATTTGTTAATATCGTATTTTTACTCCAAATATTTGTTGAGTGCTTTATATTAGTTATAAAAATATTTGCTTGTTGTATCCCAACAATTTAAATAGAACTTTTACATATATATATATATATATATATATATATATATGCAAAAGTTTTATTTAAAATTGTTGGGTTTTAACTTACTCGTCCACCAAAAATTTAGCACAAAATATTAACAGAATAAATAATAGGAATCTAAAACCTAGCCAAAATACCGATAATAGCCAAAACAATATTCAATTAAACAACTGTAACTGTAGAAATAAATCTAAATGTCCGTTAAATAACAATTGCTTAGTTAAAAATATAATATACAATTGTAATGTTAAAACTAACTTAAATTCTTTTAACTATGTTGGTTCCACCTCGACAGAATTTAAACTTCGCTACAATAATCATAAGAATTCTTTCACAGATCCAAACAAGAAATCTTCAACTTCAGTATCAGGCTTACTCTGGCAACTTAAACATGATAACGTTGGGTATTCGATGTTTTGGAATATTGTCTCAAGAGGGATTCCTTTTAATTCCTCATCTGAGACATGTGACCTCTGTGTGGAGGAGATATTCTTTATATTAAAATCTAAAAATTCCCTTAATTTAAGGAGCAATTTATTCAGTTGCTGCAGACATAGATTGAACTCAACGTTGAAATATAAATATAAATTTAAAATGTAGTATAATTAGTTAAGATATTTAATTAATGTATGAAACCTGACGATAAATCTTTCGATTCCTTCAACTTTTTCTTTTAAACCTTCTTCATAAATATATACTAATGATGTAATTAAACTACCCTAAAATGTAGATCCTCCCAATCTATTGAATAAACTTTACGCTAGATAAACTTCTATACTAAATATAAGAGCATCTGTGGAACAACAGGGTCTCCTAAATCTTTTAAATGATTTCTGCTAAATAAGTTTTGTTGAATAATTTTTGGTTTTTTGTTTGCTTTTTGATTCTGATTGCTTCTAATGAACTTGGCAATATATTGTCAGATAAATTGGAAGAGTAGATTTCTGTGGTTGATATGGGGTGCATACTGTGTTTTTTACGGCCCGAGATACTCTAGGGACTGATGAAAATATTTTAAACGTTTTGATATCTCTGTGCTGATATATTAATATCTGGTTGTCTCTGTACAAAGGCCATATGTATTAATATGAATATGGAATGATTACAGAGTATATTTTTATTTTATCTGTTTATTTTATCTGTCCATGTACATATAGGTGAGCATACATATATATATATATATATGTATGTGTGGGTATAGCTCTGGATATGTTACAGATATGCATAATATTCTATACATGAACGATAATCATGTATGTGAGGGCAGGAGTATTAATATATATTTTTTATGTATATATATATATATAGTAAAATCTTTTATAACACAAAGGAAACATTTTTTTTATGTGAAACAAGAAATTACAGAGTTGATCACGTAAGATCATGGGTATGTCTATAGTATCAACTAGAACTTGAGATGACCTTCTCTTTTTCTCTTTCTTTCCTTTTCCGGAAAGTACATATATACTTATATATTTCCATATTTTTTGAAGTTTTATCTCAGTTTTTGGTACATCGACCTCAGAATTTTAAACTAAACATCTGGTCATTATTTTTCACATATTATATATCTATGTCTCATTCATGAATATTGATATTTACATTATAATACCCAATTCATATGAATTGATAATTCAAATTGATAGGACATAACGTAAAGATTTAAATCTATCATCCCTCTCTCTAGATATAGCTCTTTCTTCTCCCCCCTCTTTATATTTGATGAAGTCTAAGTATCGGATATTTTAACTTTGCCTCTCGAGTTTCTCTCTTGTTTTCTCTCTTACTTCTCTCCTATTTCTCTCACCTCCACATATATAATAATTATTATTATTTGGTCTACCTCTTTTTTCCCCACCTCTATCTTTCTCTCTCTCTGTTTTCTCTTCATTTTTTATTTCTCTCCGTCTCCTTAACACTATAACTAAATAAGTACAGTACTCCTCCCTCCTAAATCTCTCAATTTGTATGATGAATTATTATTATTCATCTGTTGCCTCAGCTGCATCTCTTTTTTCACCTCCTCACTATTTCTCTCTCCCCTATCTATCTCTATTTCTCTCTGTTTTTCTTTACATACATTTCTTCTTTTTCTCCGTCTTTCTTTTTAACTGTGCTTAACACTAAATATTTATAAACATTTCACTACCAAACCCACTTCTTACATAAAAGTTGATCAATATTTATGGTACGTCAAAATTATTTATAAAACTGTTTATATATTGTATTTTATCTGAAGAAGGCATGCCATATTTTTAATATGGTATCCCCGAAATATGTATAATGAAATAAATATGGTTTTATAAATATAGTTTCCATTTGTTTAATATCGTATATATATATATATATATTTATTTATATTTCTCTTAAGTCAGTATTGTTTGTTTGGGTATGGTTGTTGTTACTCCATTCAATTTTTCTGTTTAGCTTTGGCCTTCTAAGCTCTATTTCACTCGCTTCTCTGACTTGCCTACCTGTTGGGTCATTTCTATGTTTAGATATTATTTTATTTTATATGTTGTCTATGTTACCGTCATGTTTTGTCTGGCGTGCTTGTATATTACTGAACTTTTTTTTTGCCAGTTTAATTCCCCCCAGTATTGGTCTATTCTTTCTCCTATGCTTCGAGCTGTCTCACCTATGTATGTCGTTGTCATATTTCTGCAAGTACCCTCTTTACATCTTATGCTCTTGACAACATTTCTAGTTTTACAGTTTATCTGGGGTTTCACTTTATATATAAAACATTTTTATTAGTACAGTAGGTTTTCTTAAAGGGGTATGTTTTCCTGATCAGGGATTTTATGGTAGTTCCTGGCTTTTCTACCACTTTAAACTTTAAGTGGATCTTTCTTAGGACCTTTCTACACTGGTTAACTAACTTAGCCCCAGGGGTAGCATCCACGAACATGACACTCTGGTATCTCTGTTTGTCGTACCATGAGGTGACTTTTCCTATCTTATGTTTAGTCCTATCTAAGCTATTCCATGCTCCTGTATAATGAGCAAATTCATTTCATGTCCAGTTCTATGAAAGTCTTATACTTATCCGTGGCTACTTTGTATACTCTGATTCTGTCTTTTTGATTGTAGCCAGAGAACTGCATGCGGTTGATGAAGTGTTGGATGTGTCTTTCCATTTCTGTTGGGTCGCGCATGCGGAACACGTTCTTCATCACTCGAACCAAGTCTGCGATCAGAATATTAAACTTAGCACTATTGGGCGTTGCTGAATTTTTGAGTATCAGGTATTTGGAGGCCATGGGTTTAGCATAGGGTTAGTGGAGAATTTGGGCTCACTCGTCTATAGTGTTAATCTAGAGTTCCGTGTCTAATACAGGTAGTCTATTGTTAGGGTGTTTGGAAGGGTAGTCAACAGTTACAGTTATACTCTGGTGTATGAAGTTAGCTATCTGCTGGATGCTTTTCATTGTGCTATATTCTAAACCATGTTCGTTAGTACTCTCTTGTGGGGGTGTCCTTGTTACTATATTAATATCGTCTACGTAACGAGAGTACATGATGAGGTCTATCGAGCTCTCTTCAATGAGATCTTCGAGTCTCCAGTCCCACCATACCATAAATAGATTGGCAACATCACCAGCTATGCTGACGCCAATGGCTGCTTCCTCATTTTGGGTGTAGATCTTCTCGTTGAATTTGAATATGTGGCCTTTTAGGGTAGTTTTAATACTAGCCCCTATTGCATGTACGACCATTTTTCTCACCTGATCATTGTTTTTGGAATCCGTATGGCTTTGGTCCACCCATTCCACCTCCCCATGGGATTATTTTTGCTATTGAGGTTATGGTGGTGGTCTACCTCTTATGGGTCTACTAAGGCAGAAAGGGCTAAGGTCATGGCTATCTAGGTATTCAGTGTCATAAGTAAGCCCAGTTCATCTATGTCGACGTCGCAGAACTCCACCTCACTCTCACTGATTATTTCCACACATTGTTCCACAGCAAAATCAATGTTAATGGATGGGTACAGTGATACCACGTCCATACTGCCTATTATGCAGTTAGATAAGTTTTTGTTTTTGTTGCACTCATTGACTCTGCTGAGGAGGTCCTCTGTACTGTCACATACATCTGGGGACATCTTAATTATGGGGCGTATAACCATCGAGAGGAGGTAGGAGATACTGTAGTTGCTAGCAATATTGGCTCCGCATACAGGTCTTGTTGGTGGTCCTGTCGTCACACACACACACACACACACACACACACACATATATATATATATATATATATATATATATATATATATGTGCGTGTGTGTGTGTGTCTATTTGTCAGGTCACTCTTCAGTGTTTCTAGTGACGTGTACCAGCAAGTAATGCAGTTTCGCTTCGGAGCAACAAAGTCAACTCCGCTACCAAATCTTATGAATGAAAAGCAAAACCTTTCAAAGGGTGGAGGAACTTATACCAGTGTGTACGTATGTTTGTTTATATAAAGATGCAGGACAGAAGATATTCTTATTTGAAACCTGCGGTGCTCGTCAACTCTGACTATTTTGCTTTGTTTCTGCTTGTCAACTCAACGAATTCAACTATTAAAAGTGATTCTCTCCAGTCACATCAGAGTTTATCAATATAAAATCTGAGTTTGTAAGCAATGTTTGTGCCGACATATTTTCCTAGTGTGGTGTAAACACACTAGGAAATTCATAATAGTCGTTTCAATTTAAATGACTATACATATAATCGATCCTAATAGATAATTGTTGAGATGAAATGTGGACAGAAGAATCTTTTCCGATGCATAAGAAGTTTACTCGATTTTTTCAACTATTATTTATAGAGATCCTCTATTACTCTGGTCCTTTACGTTGGGATAACTACATTTTCACAATCGACTATATATTTACATATTCATGTTTAAGCATTTGGTCATACATAATAATATATATATATGTGGAATCATAAATACATCCCAAAACGCATACATTCATATATATATATATTTTGATTTCCTAACACAATTTATACATTTAATATATATATATATGTGTGTGTGTGTGTGTGTGTGTGTGTGTGTGTGTATACATTATATTATATGAAAGATTTATATAGTTCAATTAAAATTTATGCATAATAAATAGAGCTATTCATTTACCATTTAAATGTGTATTAATGCATTCTCAGATACAAGCATATACTGGAGGTGTACATAAGTACATAGGGAATCACATACCAACGCAAATATACGTGTTTGTATATGTGTTTGCAGCGCGCTTATACATGTGAGCATGTGCACCCTGAATTTCAAATTATTGACGTAGAAACATAGTATTTAAATATATATAAACATTCACACGCATAAATATACACACATTCCCAAGTATGCATATATTTTGGTATCACTAAGTCCTATACAGATATATATGTAAATACATATACGAACAAATATCCGTGTAGGAATATAGATATTTATAAACATAAACCTACTTAAATATTGTAACTATGCATACTTCCATATATATATATATATAAAAACATACATAAAAACGTACATATATGTATACACTCAAACCAGCATACACACACGTACACGCACACACACATGCACACACACACACGTACACACACACACACACTCACGCACACACACACACTCACACACACACACACATACATATATATATATATATATATATATATATATATATATATATATATATATATATATATAAATATATTTACGTGAATTTTTAAGAATTCGGTTCTGTATGCAAACCACACATTTACAGAAACGCACTCACACATATATCTATATATATATACCCACATTTATGTATATATATATATATGTATATGTATGTGTTTCTGTGTGTGCGTTTGTTTTGTATGGACGTATTTATATGGATTTTTTCCGGAAGTGTAAAATTGAAGCAAAGTAAAATCATATTTTTATCTAAACACATATGATTGTTAATCTAATATTGATGCCATGTCTCTCTCTAAACTGATTAGATAACTCAATAAGCCTGCATAGCTTTCTTAATTCATTTTTCTAATTTGGTATCGGAAAGAAAATATGTTTTTGCGGATTCAGTCATTATACGAATTTTTATATGGGCGTATGTGATAGTGTATATTTGCATATATATATATATATATATATATATATATATATATATATATATATATATATATATATATATATAGAAAGAGAGAGAGTGTGAGAGAGAGAGAGAGTGAGAGAGAGAGAGAAAGAGAGAGAGAGAGTGAGTAAGAAAATGCGGTGTGTGTATATATATATATATATATATATATATATATATATATATATTATATACGTATACACAATCGAACAAAATTATGATGTATGAATTCTTGTTTTTAAAACGAATGGGGAGAAAAAAAACACTAACACACGACATAATAAAATACAGAGCAATACCCAACATAAAATCCGAAACAACAATAAAAATGGAAATTAAAGTAATAATTCTATAAACAGCAATTCTAAAACAATAGCAACAACAAGAACAAAAACAAAGACAACGAAAATATTAACACAAGTAACAAGAACATGTACAAGACAACAACATTGCAACAATAACGATAAAGAATATGACATTATAGAAGCATACGTTTAATTCTATAATTCAAGAAAAATGCATACAAATATAACAAACACCACCAACTGATTGACAAAGTTGGAAGGCAAGAGTTTAGTAATTGAAGCGAATAGCTTGAAGCACACTTGTTTAATCAAAAAGGGCGTGGACCAATTAAAGATATTTATACACGAAAAACAGCACATTAATAACATTTCTTAAATGTGAAGATTTCGAGGTCTGTAATATCGATTGTTCTTGGCTAAGCCCAAGGCTTCAAATATGTATAGAAAACGAAACAGGATGTTATGACCTTCAAGACTTTCTAAAATCTCTTGCCACTAGGAGTAGAGTTAGACTGTTAGATCTGAAACCTGGGTTACAGAATCTGGAAGCTAAAACCACTTGAAAGCAGCATTTGTGACATAGGTGACGGATTTCTATGTTATGTTGTTGCTGATGATGATGAATTTATTGCTGCTGTTGTTCAGCTCCAGGTCAATTCTGATAGAGCAGATAATGATTCCAAATCATTCTAGCTAGATAACCCCTACATTTATATGCATGTATTTTGGACTACATTATCATAAAATTTGTAGAAAATTTTCTTATATTATTGGCTTTATCTTAGAAGAAACTATTTTTATAATCCCAACGAGGGAAATAGAATGACATTTAGTTGCGCATCTTCATGTTTTCTCTTGAATTTCATTCCGATGTCGGCTTTGCCTTTCAACCTTCTGGTCAGTCAATTTTACCTTTTTATTTCTGGTAATAGTCGGTCGGCTTTGCCTTCAACCATCCCAAAGTCAATTACTAAGGTCAACATAATTGAAGATTCCCTCACTTCAAATTTCTAATCATATTCTTTTGTAAAAAAATCGATATTTACATCTGCAAAAACATTCGATCGAACCGATCTTCACTAGGGACAAAAGGTTTTGCTACACCATTAGTAAAACAGCCAATGATGATCAAATATCAAACCAAGTGAAAGATAATATATGTAGTATTTACAATATACTTTTGATATGTAGAATATATGATATATATTTAACATGTAAGACATCAAATATTTATTTTAAATGTATTATGTATAATACGTACATCTTTAACATGAAGTATACACGATATATCTTTAACATGTAGAATGTACCATATAACTTTAAAGCCTATAATGAAATACACGCATTTAACAATAAATATACACTACGCTGGAATCTTTTATAATAAACCTTCTACCAAACAAATTAGTTCTACTTTTCCTCTGTATATTAGCTGCAGGACTATGTGTGTATGTGTAGGGGGTATTCTGATATTTGGGTGGCCAATCCAGGTTCTCTACAATCTTAATAAATGACACACCGATGTCACATTTTCCCCGGTGAGAATCCCCAACATACAGAGTCATATAGAAGAGCATTAATGTAACTAGCAGAAAACCACCCTTCGAGTGGTTTTTCTGCTAGCACGTGTAGTGTGTATATTGATATTATACGCAAGTATATATGCATGTAGATATGATACATCAAATAAAATCGTAATTGACAATATACACAGAAATTGAACGAAGACTGCGTTACACTCTCTTATGTAATCAGTAACGTAATCCATGATACAATAAAAAAAGACGATATTATATATAAACTGCATTAGGAGAAAATTAGTGACGGGAATATATGAAGGTTTATTTAAGCGATCGCTAACTGGAATTGTTGATATTTGAAAATTTTAAAGAAGTGAATCTTTAAATAAACAATAAAATATATTTAATCAACAGCCACGAAATTATATAATATTCATTCATTATTTATTCAAAGTAATCCAACTTATTTTACTAATGGGATAACAAATTATAAACCGTACACAGTCCCGCGCTCCTTACTTTATTATAGTTTAGATGAATTCATGGTCCTCGGCCCATCAGTAATGAGGAAGATAAGAGACCAAACTGAAATACTGAATTAGCACTTTGAAGTAGGGTCTATATTTCCCATCTACCTGGTCTCTATTACCAGCTTTGCACGGGACTCTTTTACTCTTTTACACTTTTACCTGTTCCAGCATCTTTTACCTGCTCCAGCCATCCGGCTGAGGCCATGCTGGAGCACCGCCCTTGGTACTATACATATTCACAAAGTACATAGCCAATCTTTGTAAGGGTGGAGTATCATATATTACATAATCTGAAAAGGATATACAACTGGTTACGTTACCAGAAAAAAAAACGAAACTTAGGTGGTTGGTAGACTTGCTAAATATAGCAGCCAAACCCTCCGGAATCACACCTAAGAGTCTCAAAACGAAGAGGAATTGGGGGTTTAATAACATAGTTCTAGTAATAGAATGCGACGGGAGTACCACACTAGAGCTCCTTTGATCATAGACTTATTCAACCAGAGCTTATCTGTGTCTAAACAATAACAACAAATACAAGTGGTTATTGCTATCTAATACTCCTCCAACTGCCCTATTAAATAACCAAGGGCAGCTTGGACAAGAATAGCTGTCAAATTTCCCTCAAGTCATATACCACCATCTTAACAAAATGAAGGACACATTGGATGATATAATCCTAGTTACCTCACACTCATCGTAAAGTCAGGGAGAGCTTGACTGGAATATCTTTGATCACGATGCTGCTTAATTAAATCTAACCCGGGGTGAAATACCACTTCCCACCACCCCGCCTACCAACAACAGCAACAACAACTAAAACAACAGTTTGCTACACCATAGTGGTGGTTCTGTTGCTGTTAATCCCGAGATCAGCCATGATTGAGCAGACATCTGTTCAAAAGCCGTGACCGTCTCAATTTTTCATATATTGAGGAGTAAATTGTTCAATGGTTCGTTCTGTTGTTTTAGCATACCGTCAAAGTAGGTTTTAAAGAACATTATGCCAATAGAGGTTAAGCATTGGTTCTAAGTGGAAAAGTTTTTTTTTTGTGGGATTCGAAGAAGGAAAATCATGACAGAGATTATGAAAGACTTCTATTCAGTGGGAGATCTTCACCGACCTTTCTTCTTAAGTGAAGAAGGGGTAAAAAGAAAATCCGACAATTATGTTTCTTTGTTTTAATTGCGGTTGTGGTTTGGATTGTGGTTGTTGTTGGTTGTAAAAACGACGACGAATATAATAATAGTGTTATTGCTGCTGATAGAACGGACGCTGCTGTTGTTGCTGATGGTGATGATCATTATAATGATAGTGTTATTAATAGTGTTGGTAATGCGCTTGATGTTGGTAATGATGATGATGGTGACCACGACGATGATGACGATGATGACGATGACGATGACGATAACGACGCCGATGATGATGATGATGATGATGATGATGACGATAACGACGACCACCACCACGACGATGAGGATGATGATGATGATGATGATGATGATGATGACGATGACGACGACCACCACCACGATGATGATGATGATGATGGTGACGATGACGGCAATGATGACTATGATGATTGTGTTGGTGGTATTCTTTAAACAAATAAGCTATATTAAAGCTTCATCTAAGTTGAAATGTGGGGTGGGTAGGGAGAGAATTAACTAACAAATAACGATAATAGAAACTGGCATTTTTAAAACTTTCATTTAGCTCCAGAAACAGTGGTGTCTGGGCAGACCTGGGTTTCTTGTAGGATTCTATTGTTCTCTGTCCTGCTTCAGTGGAAAATCTTTCTGCCACACATACTTTGTGCTTGTCCTTCTTCATTCGTCATCAACTCAAGCGCTGAGAAACCACGTTTCCCTAATTAATTCTCATGTCTTTGTCGTCTTCAGTAGCCGACACTTCAAATCTATAAAATATAAATAAAAGAAAATAAAGATAGAAATAAAGGCTTAAACACTAAGGATAGCCGTAAGGCCTATGTGACAGCTCGCGACAATTATAAGAATGTCATTTCTGAACCAAATTTCTCCTTTATCAAGCAAACCTCATCATTATCTTTTTCTAGCTACTCTTTCTTATCCTAAAACAATCGTATCGGGATATTATATTATACACATACATAGTCTCTCTCTCTCTCTCCCCCTCTCTCTCTCTCTCTCTCTCTCTCTCTCTCTCTCTCTCTCTCTCTCTCTCTCTCTCTCTCTCTCTCTCTCTCTCTCTCTCTCTTTATATATATATATATATATATATATGTTTTTATGTATGTTTTATATAATATATACATAGATATACATACGTTATATATATATATATATATATATATATATATATATATATATATATATATATATATATATATATAAATACATACATATGTATGTATCATGTATATAAACATAATTGAGTGTGGGTTTGTATATATACGCACTGTATTTTTTCGTTAGTCATCTCTTTATCTCATTATTTCTCCTTCATTTCCAGTAAATCCTTTTTCAGGATATTATTCAATGTTTGATATCGAAATAGAATACTGAATAACAATCCACTATACTAGTTAGAGTATACTGCTTTCATTTACGATATGACAGTTACATTTTCACTGATGAGGTATAAACATCCCTATCTTATATCTTTAGTAACTATTATCTTTTCTTTCATTATGTTTTGTAATGTTGGTATATACCCGCGTCTCTTTCATATCATCTATACATATACAGTACCAATATTACTTTGGGTGTTTCTCTTATTATAATTCCTTATCAAATAATATCATGGTATATCATTTTCATAGTCCCCCATTCCTAAAATGTTATAACATTTTTTTATTAGAATGGTTTATTAATTATAATACTTATTTAAAAATTACCCAAATTTTGTGCATTTAGCAATATTTTAGGGACAACTAACTTGATCTCGCTTATTTGCTCTCATTTAATATATGTTAATACGTACACCAACAAAGCCATAACTATTCCCCTATCATGTTAATAGATCCCAAGGTGTAATTTGAGATTAAATATAGTTTGAAATTTAATACAATGCCAGAGCCAGAATGCCTCTCGTTAAAATCGTTAATTTAGAAAATTTAAACATTTGAAATGCTTTCCATTATTTCTTTCATGTCAAACAAGATTAATGTGTAAAAAGAACTAAAGAAAAAAAAAATTCTCTATTGAAAATGGTTATTCATTAAATAATCAATCAACCAAGTTGATAAGGAGTATTTCAAAAGTAGCTGAGCTACACACACCCACTGGAAATCTTAAAACCCTCCCTTTTCAGTGAGTAACAATGGGGTTTTTGTTTGCTCCATATCTACCTGCGGCGTTATTAAATGTTACCAGCAAGTCACTGGATGTCTGTAATGCACTGATAAAAATAAACCTTTTCTATGATATAAAAGGCTTCGAAATAAATCATGGTATCGGTCGCTCTACTCAGCGATATGAATGACGTCAGAAGAAAATAGAGTAAGGGTATAGGAGATATTATAACAATATTATTATTGAATTTGCCATATTTAAAAAGAAAATCTTCAAATGACTAGAAAGAAATATGTATATATATATATACTTAAATATGTCAATATTTTAGAGAGAGTAACTATTTCTGAATACAGGCATCGGTATTCTTAATCAGTCATAGGTTAATGGAAAATAAACAGGTTGATGTACTAAATAGCTTGATGCACTAAATAGCCCGAAGATATATTAGATCCTTGCCCAAGGTTGGTACCTCTGGCAAGGATCTTCTAATATAGCTTCGGGGACTGAATTGGCTCCAAAATTCTGTAATGGAGACGGAAGATATAGAAGGCCACTAGCGATAATCTGCGAGTGACAGTAGAATATTAGTGTATATATATATATATATATATATATATATATATATATATATATATATATATACATATACATACACACACACATGTATATATATATATATATATATATATATATATATATATACACATACATACACACACACCTATATATATATATATATATATTTATATATATATATATATTTATATATATATATATATATATATATATATATATATATATATATATATATATACATCATACATACACACACACACATGTATATATATATATATAAATATATATTTCTGGGTGGGTGGAGTAGGAATGCTCCTCGCTGAGAGTTGAGTAGACTAGGTGATTGCGATAGTCAAAGTAAGTGACAAAATAATTGAACTTAGACTAGGCTTGGGTAATACTAAAGCCACTATATTATCTCATATATCCCACAAGCTGGACTTGCTGACGAACAAAACGACAATTTCTGTGAGGCCCTTCTACTGATTACCTCAATCACAGATGTGAGTGATCTTATGATCGCTGCTAGTGACTTCAATGGATATTTTCGGAAACAGCATGACGGATTTCCTATCATACACGGAGGCTACGGACATGGCACAAGATTCGAGGAAAGGACTAGGTTCCTGGAGTTCTGTGATGATCTCGACTTTATGATATGTAACACAAACTTCAAGAAACCAGTAAACAGCCTGATTACCTACCATTCTCGCGGCCATACAAGCAAAATATAGACTTTCTCCTCACCAGGAAACGAGACAGCCAAATGGTTGTAAATACAGATTTTTTGCCTGGGGAGTAATGTATCTCCCAACATAGATTAGTTATAAGTGATCTAAGAGTAAGGGCTAAGTTGACCAAGAGACAAAAGCCAGTCAGGAGAAGGAAGACATGGAAGCTGAGAGAACCCTCATCTTTTCTTGATGCCTATGTCAGTAAGAAAGAAGATTTAGGGACATATAACACAGGGAAAACATTGGGGATTTCAATGGAAAAACCTGCTGGAAGCCACGAGTTCTGTCCGCGGCTGGGGCAAGGTCCCGCGAAGATGGAGAGTGACATGATAGTGGAATGACAAGGTAGAAAGAGTAATTAAAACAAAACAAAAAAAAACCTCGAGAAGATGGAGAAACGGAGGAGACAGAGCAAAACCAGATAGCGGGGAGGCCAGGCGCCAAATATATCTAACGAGGGAAGAGGCAGAAAAGAAGAAGTCTGCATATGTTCTGCAT
>OZ024740.1:56000986-56005986 GCA_964016885.1 Eledone cirrhosa | reverse complement strand
ACACATACGCGTAAGCACACCCACAGACGTGCATAGAATAATAAGAGAGGGTGATAAAGAGATGGAAAAATCATGCTTGCAATCGGAATGAAGAAAATGTATAATTGTTTCGCGTCTTATTTGAGATTAATTCCTCAATAGCACATGGCTGGTTTGTCTTTACTGTCAGGTCCACTGTATTCGTACGTCATCTTCCAGTCATAATATATACGAATCAACGTCGGAGACTCTATGTAGTCGTCGACTACATAGAAAAGATTCCTCCAAAACATTCATCCTACTTTTTATGGAAGCGAAATTAGATGATGCTGATCTAGCTGTAAATAAATGGCGGGTCGTTATGGTTAGAATGCTTTGATCAGACTATTACTATGTTAGACCTCGACCTGAGCTAACCAACAACACCACATCAACAGCATTAACAACAAATATAATAGATATTTTTAAGAGATTGCTGAAGTTTGCTTGAAGCATTGTGGAATAATAAAATTGGTTGTTTTGGAAGCCTCAACAATGCAGATGGAGAAATCTTCGGGTAACAGAATCTGGTGGTAATGAGAGAGATGTAAGAGGAAATGTAGAATGAGACATATAGGGTATAGAGGAACGTAGGAAAGAGTGTAAAAATAATAACACGAGATAGAGTTATATATTGTTTTATTGTTTTATATATTGTTTTATTGTTTCGCAAGTAAAATTCCGTTGCTGCTGCTCTGCTATTCCTATTGTTTAGCCCCAGATAATATATAGTGTTTCTTGGATTACATTATTAAATGTGTATTTAGGTTTCAATGAGGCAGTGTGTGATTCGAAGGAATTACTAGCAGGTTAGCGCATTCGCAGAGGCTCCATTATTGAACTGACGAACATATGAACTCATTAAATTTGCATGAAATTAGTGTTCAAAGTAGTGAACAAAGTAGAAAAAATGTAATAAAGTATGTAAGAATTCGTAATAAATCATCGCTCTTAAATAATTAAGAGTGAGAAGTGGAGAAACTCTTCAATCCTGATGGATTCGAAAAGGCACCATCTTGACATACGGCATGCCTTTGGCATTTAAAATCTGATTAACCCCATCCCTTTCCATCGAAACAGAGCGTATTTCTTGCAGAGAAAGAGAGAAAGGGAGAGAAAGAGAGAGAGAGGGAGAGAGAGAGAGGGAGAGAGAGAGAGAGAGAGAGAGAGAGAGAGAGAGAGAGAGAGAGAGAGAGAGAAAGCAATGATTCCACTACTGGAATAGTGCAGTATTTAACGACTTCGAAAAGATGAAAGTTGAACTCATAACGTAATATGCTGGTTCAAATAACATGCCAGTTTTATTCACAACCTAACGATTTTGACAATTAGCCATCTTAAATATTTAAGAACAAACTGAAAATTGTAATTAAGAGATACATACGTGTTGAGTTTAATATCCAGCAGGGCTTAACTTTGCTTTTAATATCTCCATGTAGATGAAATGAGGACCCGTCATATAATAGATTCGATTGTATCGACTATACATCTCTACACTGGTATGTGCCAATATATGAAGAAAATCAATACTTCTGAAGATAAAGGCAATAAGACATTCGACTAAGATTTACGAAATGTTTAGTTGGTGCGCTGGTGGCGGTCTGTTAAGGTATTTTTCAAGAGAGATATTTATTGAGTTCGCGTGGTAAGGTAAATTAAATGATCGGCATTAAGTACATACATCTTTAGCTTTCCTCTTCATCAGAGAATGTAAAATCAGCAGGACGCTGATTTCTCTGGCAAAACAGATCGCGTGCACATTTCCGTGTTGTTGAAGTTCTATGCGAATCATGCAAGCTGCATCTAACAGTAAGTTTTCTTTTACTATAGTTACCACGAATGATCTGGTGAGAACAATTCCAAGGTTTGTTCGGCATTTTAGCCTTCTGTATCTAAGCATTACTATATTTCAACCCACCCTCCCATATATATTTCGCAAGTGACAGTGCTTGTAGTGTTAGTAGTGCTGAAGCGATGATAGTGTTACTGGTGGTGGCAGAGAGAAATTATCAGAAATTGTTGACTGCATGTACAAGAAATTAGCCTGAAGGAATAATTCGACGTCTCATTTAAGACACTAAAACAGCGATTTCATTCGAGGATGATGTGGGAATAGATGAAATGACCTGATAATAATGAATCAGCACCGAGTAAGAAACACTAAATAGATTTAATGTACTATAACTCCATCTATGCTGTTTGGCATGAATAATAACTGACAATCATAATGGCGGCAAATGATTTCCCTAGAAACAAAAAATAAAATAAAATAAAAAACCTTACTCATCACACATTTCATTTTATATTACGCATTTTTTATTCTAATTTGTAAAAAATAACCTTGATATATATATATATGTATGTATGTATGTATGTATATATATATGTAAGTATATATATATATATATATATATATATATATATATATATATATATATATATATATATATATATATATATATATATATATATATATATATATATATATATATATGTATGTATATATATATATATATGTATGATTGTATATAACATTCGCAGACACAAACACACGCATGCACACACATCCATATAAATATATATATATTTATTTATTCATATAACTATAGATTTAGATAGACATATATACTGTCATGCATACACAAAAATATATTTGATATGAATTCCTATATGCTACTCTTGCAAATGCATAAATTTGACAGAAATCCATGTATTAATGTAAGTAAATATAGCTTTATATATATATATATATATTATTATTATTATTATTATTATTATTATTATTATTATTATTAACAGTAGTATATTTGCTACTCCAGACGCGTAACGCTTCGGCTCCAGTAAGTTCTTTGTTTCCATTGTATAAAACACACATATTTTACAGTTTCTGTTATTTTCTAGTTAATATGGCATCCTATTTCCAATGGAAAAAGAGTGGTCCTTATTTTGTGCCTTTCGAGACAGAAGAAAAAATACATTTTGGGATTCTTAGTTGAAGAAAAATCCGACAATACAATTTCTCATCACGCCCTTCTTGTTAAAAAAAAAAAGAAAGAACATTTTCCAACACCATCATGAAACGAATCAGTAATAACAAAACAGGTGAAGCCACATCAGAATATGACGTTTCCTTTCCTACCTTAGCAACAGTTAATCTGAACACCGTCCCCATCATCAGCTCAACACAACACTAGAAAAACAACAACGACGACAGAAGCAACAGCAAAAATTGTATTTTCAGCCTAAGATCAACAGGTTTTGTTGAGCATCTATCAGAACAAAAATACCCTCCCCGTTACCGACCAGACCAGTACCACTACCTCCACCACCATCACCATCACCACCACCATCACCACCATCACCACAAGCACCACCACCACCACTACCAACACAAAAATTACCACCACCACCACCATTACCACTACTAGCACCACCATCACCATTACCGCCACCAAAACTACCACCACCAAAATTACTACCACCACCACAACCACTACCACCACCACTACCACCACAACCACCATCACCGCCATTACCACCACCACCATCACCACTACCACTAGTACCGCCACCAAAACTACCACCACCAACACTACCACCACCACCAACAAAACTACCACCACCATCACTACCACCAGTACCACCGCCACCGCCACCACAACTATCACCACCACCATCACCACGACAACCACCAAAACTACCACCACCACCTCTACCGCCGTTACCACCAACACCATCAAGACAACCACCACTACCGCCACACAAACTAACACCACCACCAAAACTACCACCACCACCACAACCACCACTACCACAAGCACTACCAGCACCAGCACCACCACAACCACCACCACCAAAACTAACACCACCACCACCACTACCACCAGTACCACCGCCACCACCACTACCACCACTACCGCCACCCAAACTACCACCACCACCAAAACTACCACCACCACCACCACCACTACCACCATCATCACTACCAGCACCACCATCACCATTACCGCCACCAAAAGTACCACCATCAAAACTACTACCACCACCACCACCACCACCACCACCACCACAACCACCATCACCGTCATTACCACAACCACCATCACCACTACCACTAGTACCGCCACCAAAACTACCACCACCACCACCACCAATACCACCACCACCAACAAAACTACCACCACCACCACCACTACCACCAGTACCACCGCCACCGCCACCACCACTATCACAACCACCAGTACAACCGCCACCACCACTACCACCACTACCGCCACCCAAACTACTACCACCACCAAAACTACTACCACCACCACCACCACTACCACAAGCAATACCAACACCAACACCACCACAACTACCACTACCACCACCACCACCACTACCACCAGTATCACCGCCACAATCACTACCACCACTACCGCCACCCAAACTACCACCAACAATACCACCACCACCACCAAAACTACCACCACCAACACCACTACCACCAGCACTACCACCACCACCACCACCACCACCACCACCACCACCATTAATACCACCACCACTACCACCACCCAAACTACCACCAACAATAGCACCACCACCACCACCACCACCACCACTACCACCACCACCACCACCACTTCCACCACCACTACAATCAGCACTAACACCACCACCACCACCGCCACTACCACCACTACCACCACTACCACCACAACCACAATCACCACCGCTACCATCACGCCATCACGACCCCAGCCACCAAAACTACCACCACCACCACTACCACCATCAACACCACCACCACCGCCATTACCACCACCACCATCACCACTACCACCAAAACCACCAAAACTACCACCACCACCACCACTACTACCAGTACCACCGCCACCACCACCACTACCACCATGACCACCATCACCACCACAACCACCAAAACTACCACCACCACCTCTACCACCATCAACATCACCATCACCGCCATTACCACC
>OZ024740.1:55983486-55993486 GCA_964016885.1 Eledone cirrhosa | reverse complement strand
AATTCAAATCCAGTTGAGGTCAACGTTGCGTTTCTTCCTTCCAGGGTTGATATATAAAATACCAGTCAAGTGCAGGGAATTAGCGGGACTATACGTCGGGCATCATCTTGTGGTATTACTTTTGCATTTTGAGGGCGCCTGTAACATCACTGTTGCCAAGATGTATCTGCCTTTATCTTTACCTTGCACTACATTATTGGTCTTCTGCAAAACGTGTTTAACATTGCACTGTGGTGAAAATGCATGGTCAAACCTGTGCGAATATATTCAATAATATTTATATTCTTCATATTTATCTCAGGCTAGTCTTTTATTCGAATGTCATACATATTGTTTTAGCAACATTATGTCGTATTGTGAGGTAGTACCTTGCTTTGGGGAGTTGCTGATTACATATAAGATCGTCAAAATAAATAAATTCAATTTAACCAGCATCCACTGAATCTTAGCTTTTTAAGAGCTTTACTCGCTCTTCATTCATTAGGTTTTCCAAAGTTGTCCCCTTTCGAAAGGTGATATTGTATAATGTTAACGAGCCCAAGAGAGGCTACATTTTATGACAATGTAAGTGTCATCCACAGGTTAACAGAAAATATACCCATCATAACATATTTTATTAGGCATATTGTTTATTATGTTTTTCTTGAGTGATGCTAGATTAGCAGTTCAGGCATTGCATTAAATGCAAGGAGAAAGTAGGAATATTCTGAAGCAGCCATTACCGACCCTTAGAATGTTGTTCTTTTCACATTTCAACACTTGATGTATTTACTTTTGCTGTCGTTGCTTCGCAGACACAGACAAAGAGACACCACGTGACATCTGCACTGATCGTAAGCTTCATGACATTTCTTTTCTTCTGAATCTGAGCCTCTCGATATCACTATTTCTGCAGGACTAATCTCCCCGTACCTGTTAGCATCTTGTAGTGTTTAATATCTGCGGAGCCGATTTCCTCTATTGACCAGTCATGTATTTCAAATGTTAGTATCAGTACTGTTACTGAAAAAACAGAGTGCGATATTGCCATATTTTGTTAAGACAAGTATATTCTTTAATTACGTTATTTGTTCCTAATAAATATATATGATACTCATTTGTCAATGTCTAGGTATTTGCAGAATTCCTTGTGTTGAACGATTAATTAAGCAAAGGTTTTGTTTGAGAAAAAACAATTTCTGCGTTTAGCTAAAAAAAAATGAACATTTTTTTCTTACCAAATTCCATCCATATACTAGGTGATAATGTTATTAACTATAGCTATTTCTCAGCATTGTATGCATTTCTAGTATAGATCTTTATATCATTTACAAAGTAATTATGGCTTTCATTGGTACCTTTGCTGCTTTAGATCCTAGCACATAACCATTTATATAAAACTGTGGCCTACATAGAAGCATGCATATGTGTGTGCAAATTATTCACAAGCTGTCTTAATCAATTCATTTAAAATCATTAGGTGTCCAACAGGTGTTAAATCCCACCCGAGTTTCATACAAATTTATTGTTGAGATTAAGTAAGTGGTATTAATTTTGGAACTAATTTCAATTTATTAAATTTCTTCTGAAAAAAACCCCAACATGTTTTAATCTTTGTCAACTGTTGCTATTCTTGACTTTATATAATGTATTTGTATTCTTTTAAAGCATGCATTAATTTTTTAACATCAGTTACTCAATTAACAGAACAAATCATATCTTACTTCAGTAAAATAGATTATCGTTACCTTTAATAAACATTGAGTGGCTTTTCATCTTTCGAGACGATGATACTGAGATATAATCGACAACGTTACTTCCATTTTATTTAAATTTTGACCTCTTTTTCCATGTCAAAATAAATCGATCATATTACAATTGAAAAAGAATACTTTTGATATTTGTCTATCGAATATTTTAGATTGTTCTTTTAAATTTATTTATCCATTCAAATAACTGCAATGTTACAACCTGGTAAATGGCCTAAACTGGACAAAATGTCAATCGAAGACTCTGTGAATTAATTTATGTCTATTTGTATGGAACAATGTCACAACGATGACAGTCTGAATAGTTGATCAGTCTTGAGATCTATTGAAATCTGACGTCAGTTAACCATTTCGTCAAAAGGTCAACACAGTTCTCTCCCTTGCATACAATAGCGTGTTAGCGATACTTTTATTTTCTAATTTTTTTCCAATACAAGGCTTGCAGGCTCTTTTAGAGAATCAGTTGGAAGCTCACAATAGCTAAAAACAATTTATGTTAAATATACACATACTTACACAGACATATTTATAGAAAGGAATTATAAGAGAAATGCATACAGTTGTAAATATATGACTAGTAAAATTGAAAACAAAATCAAACTACAATAACTACACACACAGCCTCCTGCGTTAAATCTCCTAAGCATACATCTTTAATGTATAAAAGTGTATAATAGACTTTTACTTAGATTACACCGGAGCACCGTTTTGCTTATATATATATATATAAGTAATTCCGGGTTGAATCGGAGGTAACCGCAGTAAGTAAGGTACTCAATACATAGCAGAGTATAACAGTTTTAATATAGAAGAAGCTCTTCTATATATATATATATATATATATATATATATATATATATATATATATAAAAGACTTCTACAGGAATAGAAGTGTTTCAACCCGGGATAAACTTATATATATATATATATATATACTATAAGAATAAAGGAACAAAGATTTAGTGTTGCTTCATAACATATTTAATAATATATTACATATGTTTCACTGTCGATCAGCTCGATGAACAACCTATCATTGACCGAACCAAACTCTGTAATCTAAAGAGATCCTATGTGATCTCTTTGTGTGAAATACTCCAGTTAGTAGATATATATACACCGCATTCTAACAACCCGCTCATTGGTTCATTCACTCATCATCATCATCAGTCTATACCCGAAGTAACATCTGTCACTCATCCGGTCAAGCTGTCGTGTGCGTTCATGCATGGAAGACCGTAAGCCTGCCTCCCACTGCTAGACTTGGTTGAAGCGTTCACTCAGGTCATACTTAGAGGCAGATGTCCTTGGCAAGCAGTTAGAGGAGGGCGGCTAAAGTTAGGACATGAAAGACAAACCAGATAGCGACTTACATATATATATCTCTGGTACGCATGTATTCACACACAGATCCCTACATATACTCATATATCACATACACACCTACATACATAGACACGTTCATACACATAGCTACACACACATATATGTAAATAGACACGGACACATACGTACACACACATACGTACACATACACATATATACACACATACGTATATACACACACTGCTTGCCAAGGACATCGGCCCCTAAGTATGACCTATAGCCTGGCGAACGCTTCAACCAGGTCTAGCAGTGGGAGACAGGCCTCCGGTCTTCCATGCATGAACGCACACGTTAGCTTGACTGGATGAGAGACAGACGTTAGTTCGAGGATAGAGTGATGATGATGATGAGAAAATGAACCAATGAGCGGACGCAAAATACCATATTGTTAGAATGCGCTGTATATATATCTACTCACTGGAGGATTTCACGCATAGAATCGGAGAAGAGATCACATAGGAAACATATCTGATGATTTTTCGATTACAGAGTCAGGTTCAATCAATACTAGGTCGTTCTTCGAGCTGATCGATAGTGAAACATATGTAATATGTTATTAAATATGTTATGATGCAACACTGAAACTTTTTTCCTTTATTCTTACAGTATTATACTCTGCTTTGCGCGAGCATCGAGTGTTCACCCGGCATACCGCCCACGGACGCAATTTTTCTTGTAACCATAGACCTATACACACACACACACACACACACACACACACACACACACATATATATATATATATATATATATATATATATATATATATATATATATATATATATATATATAAAAACAAATAACGAAACGAAATTAAATTTCGTTTCGCTTCTAACTCACTTTTGTATGACTGACGCTTAAACAATTAAGTTAAAGTGTACATCTACATATGTATACGGAAGTATTAGTATGCATATAAATACACACATGTATACATATGTACATGTACTCAGCTTTTCACTAGACACTTTACAGTGAGTGTCAGCTAGTCTGTATGTAACCACACAGGCGGACCGGGTTTTAGAGTCATATGAGTTTTCAAGGAAACACATTTCCTCTATTCTCCAGAGGGCCAGACAGGAATATTGGACTAGTTTCGATGTTATTACATCTCATCAGCAATATTTACCCATCTTCCGGCTTCTCTGGAGAATTGTAAAAGCATATATCGTTATATGCTTTTTCTATGAAAATTAGTAGTGGGTAGACTAATTTGCATAGAACGTGAGTCATTGTACGCACCGGTTCAGCGGAAACGATAAAAACAAATAACGAAACGAAATTAAATTTCGTTTCGCTTCTAACTCACTTTTGTATGACTGACGCTTAAACAATTAAGTTAAAGTGTACATCTACATATGTATACGGAAGTATTAGTATGCATATAAATACACACATGTATACATATGTACATGTACTCAGCTTTTCACTAGACACTTTACAGTGAGTGTCAGCTTTTTTATCGTTTCCGCTGAACCGGTGCGTACAATGACTCACGTTCTATGCAAATTAGTCTACCCACTACTAATTTTCATAGAAAAAGCATATAACGATATATGCTTTTACAATTCTCCAGAGAAGCCGGAAGGTGGGTAAATATTGCTGATGAGATGTAATAACATCGAAACTAGTCCAATATTCCTGTCTGGCCCTCTGGAGAATAGAGGAAATGTGTTTCCTTGAAAACTCGTATGACTCTAAAACCCGGTCCGCCTGTGTGGTTACATACAGACTAGCTGACACTCACTGTAAAGTGTCTAGTGAAAAGCTGAGTACATGTACATATGTATACATGTGTGTATTTATATGCATACTAATACTTCCGTATACATATGTAGATGTACACTTTAACTTAATTGTTTAAGCGTCAGTCATACAAAAGTGAGTTAGAAGCGAAACAAAATTTAATTTCGTTTCGTTATTTGTTTTTATCGTTTCCGCTGAACCGGTGCGTACAATGACTCACGTTCTATGCAAATTAGTCTACCCACTACTAATTTTCATAGAAAAAGCATATAACGATATATGCTTTTACAATTCTCCAGAGAAGCCGGAAGATGGGTAAATATTGCTGATGAGATGTAATAACATCGAAACTAGTCCAATATTCCTGTCTGGCCCTCTGGGGAATAGAGGAAATGTGTTTCCTTGAAAACTCGTATGACTCTAAAACCCGGTCCGCCTGTGTGGTTACATACAGACTAGCTGACACTCACTGTAAAGTGTCTAGTGAAAAGCTGAGTACATGTACATATGTATACATGTGTGTATTTATATGCATACTAATACTTCCGTATACATATGTAGATGTACACTTTAACTTAATTGTTTATATATATATATATATATATATATATATATATATATATATATATGAATTCAGTTTGAAAGTGGTTAGACCATTACTCACCAGAGTACTCGATAATTAGGGTAGTAGAAGGCCGGACTGGAAACATTCTTTACAATTGAACACTGTACGTATTTCGATGACACAATTTTACCATCTGATCAAGACCTAGGCGATTTCATCAACTGTTAATTGCAGAATTATTTCCATAAGATAACAGGATTACGGCGAACACCAACAAAAATAGAAAATAGAAAATAGAGGACCGATGTGATTAGGGAATGGCTTGCCAAATCGGTGTTATTGTAACGATGGTCTTCATTCTGTATTTTGTTGATTCTAATGAATACTTCACTCCGTTCCTGCGCTAGCCACAGGATATCACTTTTCCATAACGTCACATGCTTTGCATAACGTCAAATGTTTTACTTATTGCACCATCATTTACTAACAAGAACTAAATCATATACATATTCACACATTTACAAACACGACATACATTAGAAAATACGAATAAAACTGATAACCAGAGAGGCAGAGTCCTCAAACTCTCCTTCCAGTGGGTCCGTCTCCATCTTCTCCAACAGAAGCAACCAACCGTCTCCAACTGATCCTGCTGGATCCCAAAGCGAGACCAGCCAAGCTCATGTATGTTATCCAACCTTCTTGCTCGGGGTTTATCCCTGGGTATCGTGCCGCTTGGTTTTGCCCGTAAAATCTGCCCAGCGATTCTTTCCTGAGACATTCTAACCACATACCCATAGTATCGGATCTGTGATCTCTCAATTTGGGGAAGGAGCAGCTCTTCTTGGAGTGATGCTCTGATCTCCGAGCAACGCACTCTATCAAGTGATGTTAAAACAGATTCATGAAACACGGTTAAGGGTTGGCAAGAACACCGAATTGAAGATAGCTAGTTTGGCTTTTACGTCTACCTCCCTTCTTCTGATTACTGAATGCTGAAGTTGACGCATCATTGTACCCACTTCTGCAATTTAATTCAGCTTTTTGCACTCCATCACTCGTGAACACAGCCCCGAGCTACTTGAACATCTCTATCTGTTTCAGTGGAACTCCATTCACATGTAGAGTGCTATACGCAGCTTCTGTGAGAGGATGAATGTTTTCGCTGCACTGATTTTTATTCCAGCCATATAGGCTTTCAATTTAGCACCATTTATCATAACACAAATACTTGGGCATTCATATAGAGACAGCATGGCAGCAAGAAGCTGACCATCAATCTCATACTCCTGCAGAAACTTCCATATCAGTGCCCGTGGAATGCAGTCATATGTTTTTTCAAGTTCGACATAACACGAATGTACCTCTTGACAATATTCTCAAGATTTTTCGAAAACCTGCCGCAGTGTGAATATTTGGTCTGCTGTGCTGCATCCCTGGCGAAAACCAGACTGTTCATCAGCTGTCTTGGACTCCAATAACTAATAATAATAAAGTTGAAGTGAAAGGCAAATTATGACTGTGTTTGCTATTTGCAAAATTGGCAAAATGTCCATCCTCAAATATTACAAAATATATATTGAGAGAGTATGTTTCGGCGAGGAGATCCAATTTGATCGAAACCTGACTGTTGTTTTCACGAAATTATCTTATAAACCAGCTCAGTAGTATTATCTTGAATTGCTACAAAGGACGTAGATCTAAGAGTTGTCTCCTTGCTCATATTTCATTATATGAGTAGCACGTAAGGAACTAAATTTATTGTAAAGAGTAATTTCTCGTGATTTCAGCATCTTCACAATCATCAAATTCAGATAGCGCAGCTTTATTTATGAATGCATATAGGCCCATACAAACACTTACACGCTCGCGCGCACACACACACACACATACACTCGCATATACACACACCTAATTATATATTTGTATGGTGAGTGCTTGTATGTATATGTGCACCTTATATTTTCTATGATTTATTATATTTTAAACGTTATTATTTACAACTTCGCTCACGAAGTTAAAATGTTTCTCCCATTGGAGAAGTAGATTATTTAAATTTAGTTAGATTCTGATGAGCTATTCATCCCATAATGAACTTAAAAATTAAAAATTTAAAAAAAGCCTCTGGAGATGCTCCGAGATTCCCTTTGGACCCCATGAAAATGGATGGTACATGTGAAATATAGGGACAAATAAATATTATCTCTGATTTTTTATCTTTTCTTTCTCTCCTCTTTTCGTCATCTCCACTGAACCCCACCTATCTGTTTCATCACTCGACTTTGTTGCCAAATATTACAAACCTACCTGCCTTATAGTAGCTTTCAAAACATAAAATCACCTACAAACACACGCTCACACACACACAAACATACATACATACATGTATATATATATATATATATGTATATATATATATATGTAAGTAGTCCCACAACAGTTACTTCACCCTCGGTATGGTGAGCTAACTGCTGTGGAACTACTTCTACCAAACACGTCCCATGGACTGAGTGTTCTACTACTACGGATATAACCCTCAAGTGTTCTACTATTATATATATATATATATATATATTAGAAAGTGGGATTTTTTTACAAAATGAAAAATAACCGAGGTGTCCTACACGAGTGAAAGTATAAAGAAAAAAAGATGAAATCGAAAATGCAACTTGAGTTTTATTTAAAAATATATATATATATTTATTTGGTTCCTTTACCGGTTTCGCAGTTCTTCTGCTTTTCAAAAGTAGAGTTGAGATGGAGGGTCTGTGGTTTTTCTCACATCTGGTTGGTCTTTGAATGTTACTTGCTTTATATGGAAAAAAGTGGCTCGAAACGCCAGATTTTTAGAGAAGTCATTTGATTGGTCGGTCAATAAGTATAACAAATTTCGCGCCAGTTCGCGTTACAAAGTCCTTCAAACGAAGGGGGGGGGGGGGGGGCTCAGGTTGTTTTTTCATATATGAGTGAAGTTTGGTTGGTTGATGCAGTCACGTGAATAAGCACATCAGCTTTCGCGTCAGTTTGTTTGAATTTCTTTTTACATAAAAAAAGTGGCTCACGAAGGCTTTTTTTAAATAAATGTAATTTGATTGGTTATAAATGAAATTATGACTGTCACGTGAACAAGTTCATTAAATTTCGCGCCCGTATTTGGGAATTTATTTTGTAGCCTTTTAGAGAATTTTATGACAAAAAAAGGGATAATGGTCAAGAGAAATGGGATGGGAGAATTGTTCTGGTTCAGTGAATATGGCTGGTTCGCTGGGGTGTCAGAATTTAGACTTTCTATTGAAATAAAGAAAGTAGAGATATGTATGTTTATTTGTGTGCTTGTGTGTGTGTGTGTGTATAGGAAGATGATTCTATTAGTAGAAATGGGGGAGGGAGTTGTGTGTGTGTGTATGGGTGTTATGGGTGTGTGTGGAAGTATGTTAAGATGGAGAGAATATATATATATTTTGTGTGTGTGTGTATGTGTGTAGGAAAGTGGTTTTATTAGTAGAAATGGGGGTAACCACCGTAAGTAAGGTACTCAATGCTTAGTAGAGTATTTAGTTTTCAAACCCATATGCCTTATAGTGGCTCTCAAAAGATAAAATCATCTACAAACACACGCTTTCCCGATGATTTCTTTCGAATGAAACTGTTGTACTCTTTTAGAAACCATTTCTATATTAAACATTATATATATAAATATATATGCTTGACTCCGATCTGTATTACTAAAGGTTTTACAGGCACAAAATACGAGTCTGATCCTTTTAATGCGTTACAACTGCATGCAACCACTGCTTCTAGATAAATATGATTGTTATTAGATGTTGAGTAAGGATCGTTCTCATTGTTCAGTTTGGTTGATGTAGGAGATCATCTAATTGAACATCTGCTAAGTACAATAGTTTCGAGTAAGAGGTTACTGGATGGGAGAGAACTGTTGCTCAATGGGTAAAAGTATTCTCCATTGCATTTAATAATAATTGTTTCTACTTTTGGCACAAGGCCAGCAATTACCCAGTGCATTACTGGTACTTTATTTTATCGACCCCGTAAGGAGGAAAGGCAAAGTTAACCTCGGCGGGGTTTTAATAATAATAATGAAATTATTGTGTACAGTGCTCAGGTACACTAAAACTCATCAAAAGTGCATGTATAGTACATAAAATAATGCACAAATGTCAGGAAATTGAACAGTGTTTGAGTCATGATATACAGCACTACCACCAGCACTACCACCAGCACTACCACCACCACCACCACCACCACCACCACCACCACCATTAATACCACCACCACTACCACCACCCAAACTACCACCAACAATAGCACCACCACCACCACCACCACCACCACTACCACCACCACCACCACCACTTCCACCACCACTACAATCAGCACTAACACCACCACCACCACCGCCACTACCACCACTACCACCACTACCACCACAACCACAATCACCACCGCTACCATCACGCCATCACGACCCCAGCCACCAAAACTACCACCACCACCACTACCACCATCAACACCACCACCACCGCCATTACCACCA
>OZ024740.1:55948486-55975986 GCA_964016885.1 Eledone cirrhosa | reverse complement strand
CGGTTAAAAAAAAACTATTTGATGGGAATGCACACCCCCAATCCTGCCATCCTTAATCTTCCTTGTATTGATATTTATATATACATTTAATAACACGGGCGAAATAGTAAATTTGTTAGAGTGTTGGATTGAAAGGTTTCACAGTATCTGTTTTGGCCTTCGTCGTTCTGAATTCAAATCCAGTTGAGGTCAACGTTGCGTTTCTTCCTTCCAGGGTTGATATATAAAATACCAGTCAAGTGCAGGGAATTAGCGGGACTATACGTCGGGCATCATCTTGTGGTATTACTTTTGCATTTTGAGGGCGCCTGTAACATCACTGTTGCCAAGATGTATCTGCCTTTATCTTTACCTTGCACTACATTATTGGTCTTCTGCAAAACGTGTTTAACATTGCACTGTGGTGAAAATGCATGGTCAAACCTGTGCGAATATATTCAATAATATTTATATTCTTCATATTTATCTCAGGCTAGTCTTTTATTCGAATGTCATACATATTGTTTTAGCAACATTATGTCGTATTGTGAGGTAGTACCTTGCTTTGGGGAGTTGCTGATTACATATAAGATCGTCAAAATAAATAAATTCAATTTAACCAGCATCCACTGAATCTTAGCTTTTTAAGAGCTTTACTCGCTCTTCATTCATTAGGTTTTCCAAAGTTGTCCCCTTTCGAAAGGTGATATTGTATAATGTTAACGAGCCCAAGAGAGGCTACATTTTATGACAATGTAAGTGTCATCCACAGGTTAACAGAAAATATACCCATCATAACATATTTTATTAGGCATATTGTTTATTATGTTTTTCTTGAGTGATGCTAGATTAGCAGTTCAGGCATTGCATTAAATGCAAGGAGAAAGTAGGAATATTCTGAAGCAGCCATTACCGACCCTTAGAATGTTGTTCTTTTCACATTTCAACACTTGATGTATTTACTTTTGCTGTCGTTGCTTCGCAGACACAGACAAAGAGACACCACGTGACATCTGCACTGATCGTAAGCTTCATGACATTTCTTTTCTTCTGAATCTGAGCCTCTCGATATCACTATTTCTGCAGGACTAATCTCCCCGTACCTGTTAGCATCTTGTAGTGTTTAATATCTGCGGAGCCGATTTCCTCTATTGACCAGTCATGTATTTCAAATGTTAGTATCAGTACTGTTACTGAAAAAACAGAGTGCGATATTGCCATATTTTGTTAAGACAAGTATATTCTTTAATTACGTTATTTGTTCCTAATAAATATATATGATACTCATTTGTCAATGTCTAGGTATTTGCAGAATTCCTTGTGTTGAACGATTAATTAAGCAAAGGTTTTGTTTGAGAAAAAACAATTTCTGCGTTTAGCTAAAAAAAAATGAACATTTTTTTCTTACCAAATTCCATCCATATACTAGGTGATAATGTTATTAACTATAGCTATTTCTCAGCATTGTATGCATTTCTAGTATAGATCTTTATATCATTTACAAAGTAATTATGGCTTTCATTGGTACCTTTGCTGCTTTAGATCCTAGCACATAACCATTTATATAAAACTGTGGCCTACATAGAAGCATGCATATGTGTGTGCAAATTATTCACAAGCTGTCTTAATCAATTCATTTAAAATCATTAGGTGTCCAACAGGTGTTAAATCCCACCCGAGTTTCATACAAATTTATTGTTGAGATTAAGTAAGTGGTATTAATTTTGGAACTAATTTCAATTTATTAAATTTCTTCTGAAAAAAACCCCAACATGTTTTAATCTTTGTCAACTGTTGCTATTCTTGACTTTATATAATGTATTTGTATTCTTTTAAAGCATGCATTAATTTTTTAACATCAGTTACTCAATTAACAGAACAAATCATATCTTACTTCAGTAAAATAGATTATCGTTACCTTTAATAAACATTGAGTGGCTTTTCATCTTTCGAGACGATGATACTGAGATATAATCGACAACGTTACTTCCATTTTATTTAAATTTTGACCTCTTTTTCCATGTCAAAATAAATCGATCATATTACAATTGAAAAAGAATACTTTTGATATTTGTCTATCGAATATTTTAGATTGTTCTTTTAAATTTATTTATCCATTCAAATAACTGCAATGTTACAACCTGGTAAATGGCCTAAACTGGACAAAATGTCAATCGAAGACTCTGTGAATTAATTTATGTCTATTTGTATGGAACAATGTCACAACGATGACAGTCTGAATAGTTGATCAGTCTTGAGATCTATTGAAATCTGACGTCAGTTAACCATTTCGTCAAAAGGTCAACACAGTTCTCTCCCTTGCATACAATAGCGTGTTAGCGATACTTTTATTTTCTAATTTTTTTCCAATACAAGGCTTGCAGGCTCTTTTAGAGAATCAGTTGGAAGCTCACAATAGCTAAAAACAATTTATGTTAAATATACACATACTTACACAGACATATTTATAGAAAGGAATTATAAGAGAAATGCATACAGTTGTAAATATATGACTAGTAAAATTGAAAACAAAATCAAACTACAATAACTACACACACAGCCTCCTGCGTTAAATCTCCTAAGCATACATCTTTAATGTATAAAAGTGTATAATAGACTTTTACTTAGATTACACCGGAGCACCGTTTTGCTTATATATATATATATAAGTAATTCCGGGTTGAATCGGAGGTAACCGCAGTAAGTAAGGTACTCAATACATAGCAGAGTATAACAGTTTTAATATAGAAGAAGCTCTTCTATATATATATATATATATATATATATATATATATATATATATATATAAAAGACTTCTACAGGAATAGAAGTGTTTCAACCCGGGATAAACTTATATATATATATATATATATACTATAAGAATAAAGGAACAAAGATTTAGTGTTGCTTCATAACATATTTAATAATATATTACATATGTTTCACTGTCGATCAGCTCGATGAACAACCTATCATTGACCGAACCAAACTCTGTAATCTAAAGAGATCCTATGTGATCTCTTTGTGTGAAATACTCCAGTTAGTAGATATATATACACCGCATTCTAACAACCCGCTCATTGGTTCATTCACTCATCATCATCATCAGTCTATACCCGAAGTAACATCTGTCACTCATCCGGTCAAGCTGTCGTGTGCGTTCATGCATGGAAGACCGTAAGCCTGCCTCCCACTGCTAGACTTGGTTGAAGCGTTCACTCAGGTCATACTTAGAGGCAGATGTCCTTGGCAAGCAGTTAGAGGAGGGCGGCTAAAGTTAGGACATGAAAGACAAACCAGATAGCGACTTACATATATATATCTCTGGTACGCATGTATTCACACACAGATCCCTACATATACTCATATATCACATACACACCTACATACATAGACACGTTCATACACATAGCTACACACACATATATGTAAATAGACACGGACACATACGTACACACACATACGTACACATACACATATATACACACATACGTATATACACACACTGCTTGCCAAGGACATCGGCCCCTAAGTATGACCTATAGCCTGGCGAACGCTTCAACCAGGTCTAGCAGTGGGAGACAGGCCTCCGGTCTTCCATGCATGAACGCACACGTTAGCTTGACTGGATGAGAGACAGACGTTAGTTCGAGGATAGAGTGATGATGATGATGAGAAAATGAACCAATGAGCGGACGCAAAATACCATATTGTTAGAATGCGCTGTATATATATCTACTCACTGGAGGATTTCACGCATAGAATCGGAGAAGAGATCACATAGGAAACATATCTGATGATTTTTCGATTACAGAGTCAGGTTCAATCAATACTAGGTCGTTCTTCGAGCTGATCGATAGTGAAACATATGTAATATGTTATTAAATATGTTATGATGCAACACTGAAACTTTTTTCCTTTATTCTTACAGTATTATACTCTGCTTTGCGCGAGCATCGAGTGTTCACCCGGCATACCGCCCACGGACGCAATTTTTCTTGTAACCATAGACCTATACACACACACACACACACACACACACACACACACACACATATATATATATATATATATATATATATATATATATATATATATATATATATATATATATATAAAAACAAATAACGAAACGAAATTAAATTTCGTTTCGCTTCTAACTCACTTTTGTATGACTGACGCTTAAACAATTAAGTTAAAGTGTACATCTACATATGTATACGGAAGTATTAGTATGCATATAAATACACACATGTATACATATGTACATGTACTCAGCTTTTCACTAGACACTTTACAGTGAGTGTCAGCTAGTCTGTATGTAACCACACAGGCGGACCGGGTTTTAGAGTCATATGAGTTTTCAAGGAAACACATTTCCTCTATTCTCCAGAGGGCCAGACAGGAATATTGGACTAGTTTCGATGTTATTACATCTCATCAGCAATATTTACCCATCTTCCGGCTTCTCTGGAGAATTGTAAAAGCATATATCGTTATATGCTTTTTCTATGAAAATTAGTAGTGGGTAGACTAATTTGCATAGAACGTGAGTCATTGTACGCACCGGTTCAGCGGAAACGATAAAAACAAATAACGAAACGAAATTAAATTTCGTTTCGCTTCTAACTCACTTTTGTATGACTGACGCTTAAACAATTAAGTTAAAGTGTACATCTACATATGTATACGGAAGTATTAGTATGCATATAAATACACACATGTATACATATGTACATGTACTCAGCTTTTCACTAGACACTTTACAGTGAGTGTCAGCTTTTTTATCGTTTCCGCTGAACCGGTGCGTACAATGACTCACGTTCTATGCAAATTAGTCTACCCACTACTAATTTTCATAGAAAAAGCATATAACGATATATGCTTTTACAATTCTCCAGAGAAGCCGGAAGGTGGGTAAATATTGCTGATGAGATGTAATAACATCGAAACTAGTCCAATATTCCTGTCTGGCCCTCTGGAGAATAGAGGAAATGTGTTTCCTTGAAAACTCGTATGACTCTAAAACCCGGTCCGCCTGTGTGGTTACATACAGACTAGCTGACACTCACTGTAAAGTGTCTAGTGAAAAGCTGAGTACATGTACATATGTATACATGTGTGTATTTATATGCATACTAATACTTCCGTATACATATGTAGATGTACACTTTAACTTAATTGTTTAAGCGTCAGTCATACAAAAGTGAGTTAGAAGCGAAACAAAATTTAATTTCGTTTCGTTATTTGTTTTTATCGTTTCCGCTGAACCGGTGCGTACAATGACTCACGTTCTATGCAAATTAGTCTACCCACTACTAATTTTCATAGAAAAAGCATATAACGATATATGCTTTTACAATTCTCCAGAGAAGCCGGAAGATGGGTAAATATTGCTGATGAGATGTAATAACATCGAAACTAGTCCAATATTCCTGTCTGGCCCTCTGGGGAATAGAGGAAATGTGTTTCCTTGAAAACTCGTATGACTCTAAAACCCGGTCCGCCTGTGTGGTTACATACAGACTAGCTGACACTCACTGTAAAGTGTCTAGTGAAAAGCTGAGTACATGTACATATGTATACATGTGTGTATTTATATGCATACTAATACTTCCGTATACATATGTAGATGTACACTTTAACTTAATTGTTTATATATATATATATATATATATATATATATATATATATATATATGAATTCAGTTTGAAAGTGGTTAGACCATTACTCACCAGAGTACTCGATAATTAGGGTAGTAGAAGGCCGGACTGGAAACATTCTTTACAATTGAACACTGTACGTATTTCGATGACACAATTTTACCATCTGATCAAGACCTAGGCGATTTCATCAACTGTTAATTGCAGAATTATTTCCATAAGATAACAGGATTACGGCGAACACCAACAAAAATAGAAAATAGAAAATAGAGGACCGATGTGATTAGGGAATGGCTTGCCAAATCGGTGTTATTGTAACGATGGTCTTCATTCTGTATTTTGTTGATTCTAATGAATACTTCACTCCGTTCCTGCGCTAGCCACAGGATATCACTTTTCCATAACGTCACATGCTTTGCATAACGTCAAATGTTTTACTTATTGCACCATCATTTACTAACAAGAACTAAATCATATACATATTCACACATTTACAAACACGACATACATTAGAAAATACGAATAAAACTGATAACCAGAGAGGCAGAGTCCTCAAACTCTCCTTCCAGTGGGTCCGTCTCCATCTTCTCCAACAGAAGCAACCAACCGTCTCCAACTGATCCTGCTGGATCCCAAAGCGAGACCAGCCAAGCTCATGTATGTTATCCAACCTTCTTGCTCGGGGTTTATCCCTGGGTATCGTGCCGCTTGGTTTTGCCCGTAAAATCTGCCCAGCGATTCTTTCCTGAGACATTCTAACCACATACCCATAGTATCGGATCTGTGATCTCTCAATTTGGGGAAGGAGCAGCTCTTCTTGGAGTGATGCTCTGATCTCCGAGCAACGCACTCTATCAAGTGATGTTAAAACAGATTCATGAAACACGGTTAAGGGTTGGCAAGAACACCGAATTGAAGATAGCTAGTTTGGCTTTTACGTCTACCTCCCTTCTTCTGATTACTGAATGCTGAAGTTGACGCATCATTGTACCCACTTCTGCAATTTAATTCAGCTTTTTGCACTCCATCACTCGTGAACACAGCCCCGAGCTACTTGAACATCTCTATCTGTTTCAGTGGAACTCCATTCACATGTAGAGTGCTATACGCAGCTTCTGTGAGAGGATGAATGTTTTCGCTGCACTGATTTTTATTCCAGCCATATAGGCTTTCAATTTAGCACCATTTATCATAACACAAATACTTGGGCATTCATATAGAGACAGCATGGCAGCAAGAAGCTGACCATCAATCTCATACTCCTGCAGAAACTTCCATATCAGTGCCCGTGGAATGCAGTCATATGTTTTTTCAAGTTCGACATAACACGAATGTACCTCTTGACAATATTCTCAAGATTTTTCGAAAACCTGCCGCAGTGTGAATATTTGGTCTGCTGTGCTGCATCCCTGGCGAAAACCAGACTGTTCATCAGCTGTCTTGGACTCCAATAACTAATAATAATAAAGTTGAAGTGAAAGGCAAATTATGACTGTGTTTGCTATTTGCAAAATTGGCAAAATGTCCATCCTCAAATATTACAAAATATATATTGAGAGAGTATGTTTCGGCGAGGAGATCCAATTTGATCGAAACCTGACTGTTGTTTTCACGAAATTATCTTATAAACCAGCTCAGTAGTATTATCTTGAATTGCTACAAAGGACGTAGATCTAAGAGTTGTCTCCTTGCTCATATTTCATTATATGAGTAGCACGTAAGGAACTAAATTTATTGTAAAGAGTAATTTCTCGTGATTTCAGCATCTTCACAATCATCAAATTCAGATAGCGCAGCTTTATTTATGAATGCATATAGGCCCATACAAACACTTACACGCTCGCGCGCACACACACACACACATACACTCGCATATACACACACCTAATTATATATTTGTATGGTGAGTGCTTGTATGTATATGTGCACCTTATATTTTCTATGATTTATTATATTTTAAACGTTATTATTTACAACTTCGCTCACGAAGTTAAAATGTTTCTCCCATTGGAGAAGTAGATTATTTAAATTTAGTTAGATTCTGATGAGCTATTCATCCCATAATGAACTTAAAAATTAAAAATTTAAAAAAAGCCTCTGGAGATGCTCCGAGATTCCCTTTGGACCCCATGAAAATGGATGGTACATGTGAAATATAGGGACAAATAAATATTATCTCTGATTTTTTATCTTTTCTTTCTCTCCTCTTTTCGTCATCTCCACTGAACCCCACCTATCTGTTTCATCACTCGACTTTGTTGCCAAATATTACAAACCTACCTGCCTTATAGTAGCTTTCAAAACATAAAATCACCTACAAACACACGCTCACACACACACAAACATACATACATACATGTATATATATATATATATATGTATATATATATATATGTAAGTAGTCCCACAACAGTTACTTCACCCTCGGTATGGTGAGCTAACTGCTGTGGAACTACTTCTACCAAACACGTCCCATGGACTGAGTGTTCTACTACTACGGATATAACCCTCAAGTGTTCTACTATTATATATATATATATATATATATTAGAAAGTGGGATTTTTTTACAAAATGAAAAATAACCGAGGTGTCCTACACGAGTGAAAGTATAAAGAAAAAAAGATGAAATCGAAAATGCAACTTGAGTTTTATTTAAAAATATATATATATATTTATTTGGTTCCTTTACCGGTTTCGCAGTTCTTCTGCTTTTCAAAAGTAGAGTTGAGATGGAGGGTCTGTGGTTTTTCTCACATCTGGTTGGTCTTTGAATGTTACTTGCTTTATATGGAAAAAAGTGGCTCGAAACGCCAGATTTTTAGAGAAGTCATTTGATTGGTCGGTCAATAAGTATAACAAATTTCGCGCCAGTTCGCGTTACAAAGTCCTTCAAACGAAGGGGGGGGGGGGGGGGGGGGGCTCAGGTTGTTTTTTCATATATGAGTGAAGTTTGGTTGGTTGATGCAGTCACGTGAATAAGCACATCAGCTTTCGCGTCAGTTTGTTTGAATTTCTTTTTACATAAAAAAAGTGGCTCACGAAGGCTTTTTTTAAATAAATGTAATTTGATTGGTTATAAATGAAATTATGACTGTCACGTGAACAAGTTCATTAAATTTCGCGCCCGTATTTGGGAATTTATTTTGTAGCCTTTTAGAGAATTTTATGACAAAAAAAGGGATAATGGTCAAGAGAAATGGGATGGGAGAATTGTTCTGGTTCAGTGAATATGGCTGGTTCGCTGGGGTGTCAGAATTTAGACTTTCTATTGAAATAAAGAAAGTAGAGATATGTATGTTTATTTGTGTGCTTGTGTGTGTGTGTGTGTATAGGAAGATGATTCTATTAGTAGAAATGGGGGAGGGAGTTGTGTGTGTGTGTATGGGTGTTATGGGTGTGTGTGGAAGTATGTTAAGATGGAGAGAATATATATATATTTTGTGTGTGTGTGTATGTGTGTAGGAAAGTGGTTTTATTAGTAGAAATGGGGGTAACCACCGTAAGTAAGGTACTCAATGCTTAGTAGAGTATTTAGTTTTCAAACCCATATGCCTTATAGTGGCTCTCAAAAGATAAAATCATCTACAAACACACGCTTTCCCGATGATTTCTTTCGAATGAAACTGTTGTACTCTTTTAGAAACCATTTCTATATTAAACATTATATATATAAATATATATGCTTGACTCCGATCTGTATTACTAAAGGTTTTACAGGCACAAAATACGAGTCTGATCCTTTTAATGCGTTACAACTGCATGCAACCACTGCTTCTAGATAAATATGATTGTTATTAGATGTTGAGTAAGGATCGTTCTCATTGTTCAGTTTGGTTGATGTAGGAGATCATCTAATTGAACATCTGCTAAGTACAATAGTTTCGAGTAAGAGGTTACTGGATGGGAGAGAACTGTTGCTCAATGGGTAAAAGTATTCTCCATTGCATTTAATAATAATTGTTTCTACTTTTGGCACAAGGCCAGCAATTACCCAGTGCATTACTGGTACTTTATTTTATCGACCCCGTAAGGAGGAAAGGCAAAGTTAACCTCGGCGGGGTTTTAATAATAATAATGAAATTATTGTGTACAGTGCTCAGGTACACTAAAACTCATCAAAAGTGCATGTATAGTACATAAAATAATGCACAAATGTCAGGAAATTGAACAGTGTTTGAGTCATGATATACATGTGTGCGTGTGCATGGAGGGGGACATCCGGTGCAGTGTTGGCAAATCTCAGGAAGCATGGAGGTTTTAAAGGATGCAGTGCCTCGGCAGCTAACAACTGATACAGGTAGTTTGTGCCATGCTTCAGTAACTTTGAGCGTGAAATAATGTTTCCGAAAGTCATGGGAGCTGTGCTGTTTTCTGACTTTGTAGGCATGCCCACATATGTTAAACACATGGAAATCAAAAAGATGCTCAGTTTGATATATATGTGTAATTTAATATTCCATTCATAAGAAGTATTAACCTCCATTAATTTATATTTAAATTTGTTAAGAAGGAGCTCTGATGAGGGCAAGAGTATAAAAGTTTAGTTTCCTTGTTATGGGATACAAACGGTAGTTGCGATGTGTGCATTTTTATATAGTCTCAAAGATGACAGCCCCGTCCTTTAGTTGGAAAAAAAGGAATCAAGAAAGTGTAAGTTTATGCGCTGTCCACAATTTCCCTAATCTGCAAATCTCCAGATAAAACGCGAGTGGGAAGTGAAGCTTTTCACATCACTGTCCAGGCTGGAAACCATGTTATATAACGACATCATTATACATATACAAATATTTGTGGTATATTTGTGAGCTTGGTGTTGCATAATTAAGGACAAATACTTCCTGGCTATGTTCATAGAAACATCTACGTTGAACATAGTATTCAATCCGTTTATTTCCTCCGTGTACACTAATTTCTCACTAAAGTCTTATAAGCACCTTGTTTTAATGGGGTGCTCTTCTGTCGAAGGTATTTTTATGTGAAGAAAAATGTCAGATTATTCTACTGATGAGCATTGTTAAGTTTCAGATTATAGTTGGAGAGATTCGAATTTTAGCGAACATATACGGTTTCCACTTTAAGTTTTGTATAGGGTAGTATGTGTTTATTGTCTGGTTTAAAGTATGGTTCAAAAAGCTAACTTTAGTTAAGCTAAAGGCAATAGTTACGCTAAAGCCAAACAGATGGATGCTTAATATTAGTTCCTTCCCAAATCTATTCACGTTGTGGTTAATCAGGTTCTCCGAAACGTCCTGTCCATCGTCCTTTACAAATGTAATATCCGTGGGCGGGTATGTATGCATATGAAGGGCGTCGGTATAAGTAATCTCATGAGATTTCTAACACTACCCATCTTGTAGCTCCACACAGAATTGTCAAATATGAGTCTCCTTTGTTTTTAATCCAATAGGTGTCATCATGATATAAGAGTAGCTATTTAGGATGAGCAACCTCAATGGTCATGAACTGGGACAATGCACATTGACGTCGTTAATACTTCTTATCTTCAGAACGCTTAGGGATAGAAGTATAGACATTCATCATGTGTATATGCAGTTTTTTTTTCAGTCGATAACGGTGACGCTGCACATCTATTGAAGTAGTCTTATGAACCTTCTACTAGATTGTTAGTGTCACAAATATGCTAACGTATTATGACAATTTAACTTAGATGAGTTAATAAATATGCATTTAGGGTTAGGAAGGAAATCAGATTTGTCATTCTTAATGTGAATATGTGAGGGGTAAACCAGAACTGAATGAAGCATTAACAGAATGACAAAAACAACTATGTACAAAACACGTGCCATCCTTATGCATTGCATTTTTGTATTTAGCTTTCTTCATATGTATTTTGTATCAATCATTCTTGGATAAATAGAGGCAAAAAATATACATGACTTAAATATATTTGATATAATGTTTTCTAAAAACGTCTCAGACAATAATATATAATGATAAAGATTTTCTCTCATAAAACCATTTGACACCTGTAAGCAATATATTTTCTGTAAAACATCATATTGAACTGGTGAGGTTTTAAGTGCACAGAAGTACAAGATGATACATCTAAACATATACAGAAGAAATTTTACCACCTGTTGCTTTAAAGAGAAACTTGTACCAGCTTAAGTTTTGCTTATTATAAATGACATTAGTATTATCTGTTTTGTGTGTATGTGTGAATACACGTGCGCGTTTGTGATAGGTGTATATTTGCGTAAAACATTATTCCAAGTTATGCAAAGCAATGTTAGGTTATCTTCAATGAATCAATTTCTTCTTTCGATTATTGCTGGAGTAAGTTTGTGTTTTGATGTTTCAGTATTCAACTATACAAACTTTTGTTGCAGAATCCGGGTATCAAATTGATGGGGTGCTTGAATGTCCCAATGTATTTTCAAATTCTAATAATTATTTGATAATAGAGATACTGAAGCCTCCTTCAACGTGACATGAGCACTTTGAGTCGAAAGGGAGACGGTTGGCCGTTAGGACTATACTATATAAATACATATTGATGAAATTGTGAGTACTTTAACGTTTTCATATGCTAATCTGTCTATACAATAAGTGCACTGTTTTCATAGCTTAGCCTTCTGTCTGGCAATGTTGTATTACAATTAATCCTATGCTTATGCTCCAAATGAATTTGTTGCACAAATTTTAAGCAACGAGATCGAAAATCACTGGATAGTGATCTAAACCCTTACTATTATAATTAACTCTCAAAAGGTTTTCTTTAATTATGGCCGAGTGCTCCATATTAGTGACGTCATGCTGCTATATTAAGCATTACCGCCAATCCCATCCAGTCAACCAGCACTGCTGTCATTTACTGATCAATCAACAGCTATTGCCTCACGGGGATACCAGTACCAACTTGAACATTTTTTCTGACTCCGCCCTGCCCGTCCTCTCATTCTTTCTAATTTTTCATTCTTTCTTCTGTAGAAGGAATAGCGTCCGAAACGTTTAGACTTTCTTGCTATTTCAAGCGTTAAACTAATATATTCCTTCCATATACCGTGCCGTTTGTTTTGTTATTTCTGTTTACCTTTTACACAAACGCACACAGATACCAACACACACATATATATACACTATGTGTGTGTGTATGTATATGTATGTATATATATATGTATATATATATATATATATATATAGTTAAATAAAAGTCAAATGATTAAAATTTAGCTTCGTTTATTACTGCTATATATATTTCAGTGACAGCCAAAGATGGCTGTCACTGAAATATATATAGCAGTAATAAACGAAGCTAAATTTTAATCATTTGACTTTTATTTAACTTTATTTTACACTACTCCGGAGTAACCAAACCAACCTGCGCACTTCGTCGAGTGCTCCAGCCTGCATACTGAGGTGTTGGTATACAACCAACATAAACTCAAAATCTATCTATATATATATATATATATATATATATATATATATATATATATATATATATATATATATATATATGTGTGTGTGTGTGTGTGTGTGTGTGTGTGTGTGTGTGTGTGTCTATATATATATATATATACGTGCATATATGAGTGTGTGAGTGTTTTATCATTTAAATGCTTGAATACACATATAAAACTTAATGAAATATTATAGACATACATATGTTACATATATTCTGGTATATGCATGAATGTGTGCTTAGACGATACATTTATTTTTTGTACATTTATATACAAATTTTATTTTGAAAATATATTCCTTTGTAATTTTATTCATACATATATTTTACGCACGCACACAAGCTCACACATACACGCATATGTATATATACATATATATACATGTATATATACATGAATATATATATATATATGCATGTATATATATATATATGTGCTTGTGTGTACGTTTGTGTATGTGTGTGTATGTATATATTAGTCTTCTTTTCATGTACATCAAATAGTTTTCATATTTAAAAATAGATTCTTTAGTTTTGCATGTAGATAATTATAGTTGATTGTTTGTGAACGTTCTTGTTATTTTCTGAGCATATTTGTGTCATGAATTAGAAAGCTGATTGAGTGATGCAATCAACATCGGATATATAATCAATGACTGAGTAGAGAAGTAATAATAACAATAGCTCCAACAACAACATCAACAACACCAACAACAAACAGTAGCAATAATAAATTTATTTTTATTATTAATAATAATAATAATAATAATAATGATAATAATAATAACAATAACAACACCACCACCAACAACAACAACAACTTCAGTAAAAAAATGATAATAATAAATAACATCTAAAAGCATAAAGAAAAAAAAAGATGTAACCGACGCCCCTGTTGATAGAAGAACCTATGATTAGGGTTCTGAAATACAATAGCAATTAAAACTGTAGATAAAAGGCAGGCACTAACGAAAGAGGTAGAGACAGATAGAACCCCCCACCCCCCCACCCCCCCACCCCCCCACCCCCGGACACATACTCAGGCATACATCATCCACCACACCCGAACGCACACAAACACACGCACGCCCATATATATGTAACTACGTATGTATGTATGTATGTATGTATGTATGTATGTATGTATGTATGTATGTATGTATGTATGTATGTATGTATGTACGTATGTACGTATGTATGTATGTATGTATGTATGTATGTACGTATGTACGTATGTATGTATGTACGTATGTATGTATGTATGTACGTATGTATGTATGTATGTATGTATGTATGTATGTATGTATGTATGTATGTATGTATGTATGTATGTACGTATGTATGTATCTATCTGTTTATCTATCTGTCTAACTATCTATAGATTGATGAATATGTAGATAGAAAATTACGTATATTTTATATATAAAAAGAGTGAGTCCAACATAAGGAGGTTTGTATCATATGAAAGCACGCCAGGGACTAAGATAGGACTTCTTACATACCTTTTCGCAGAAGTGTATTGGTGCCCACACAGAAAGGTGTAGTTGTTTTAATGATGATGAAGATGGAATAAGGAAAAAAGGTGGGACTAAACTTAGAATATTTTTAAAATAATAAATTACTTGCAGCATCACAAGCACACGCAGATACACACAAATGCACACACACACACATTCACACACACACACACACACTTGCATATAAGTGTGTTTGGATATATATATATATATATATATATATATATATATATATATATATATATATATATGTATCTATATGTGTATATATATATTTATATATATATATATATATATATATATTATATTTACACACGCACACACACACACACACACACACACACACACACACACATACACACACACACACACACACATACACACACACACACACACACACACACACACACACACATACACACATATATGTCAATAAATACATATACATATAGCGCAAGAGGGAGATAGACAGAGAAAATAACGGACAATAATAAAAAAAAAAATGAACCATTCTCGTTTGCCTATTATTTTTTAAGGGAAAATACTATATTACTTAAATGAAAGCTCTGAAGGGAAAGAAGACGCTGGCTTTCGTTTTGAGACCAAATAAACTACGGTAAAAAGAATCCAATATCAAAAACATTGTTCTCAGCTATTGTCGTCCGCACGGCAATTACGAGCATAAGTTACAATTGCTTCAACAAATTGGTAAAAAGTAAATGGGAGAATTCTTAACGAGATGAATTAGAGGAAAAAATGAAGATCTATATGTATACAATATGTCACATATATACGTGTGTGTGTGTGTATATGAATGAATGTATGTATGGTTGGATGGATGTATGGATGTACTTATGTTTGTATGTATTTATGTATGTATGTATGTTTGTATATATGTTTGTATGTATGGATGTATGTATGTGCATTTGAAGTTAGCAACATAGATATACGTAGAATAGTCTCAAATATATACGTGCATTCGCACACACACACACACACACACACACACACACACACACACACACACACACACACACACACACACACACACACACACGCACACACACACACTTACACATATACATACACACACATACACACACACACACACTCATATATATATATACAATTTAATACACCAGAGAATAATCCGATTTTCATGCTATGCTTGAGTGTATGTAATCATACACTCACTATATATATATATATATATATATATATATATAATATATAAGAACAAAAGATGGTTAAAGGAGTTCCATGTATTTTATTATGCGCATTTCAAAAACAAATATCATCATGCAATAATATTTGTGTTTTCATCAGATAAAACAGGAGGACATGATATGAAGGCTAAAAAACACTTGTGGATAGTTCAGTTTTAAATCAACATATTCAGTTTTAAATCAACATATGTTGATTTAAAACTGAATATGTTGATTTAAAACTGAACTATCCACAAGTGTTTTTTAGCCTTCATATCATGTCCTCCTGTTTTATCTGATGAAAACACAAATATTATTGCATGATGATATTTGTTTTTGAAATGCGCATAATAAAATACATGGAACTCCTTTAACCATCTTTTGTTCTTATATATTATGTATACTCCAGTCCTACAAACTGTAGAGTGCTTCTTATCCGATATCTACATTGCTTTATTGTACTACAATAAAACTCACCTCCTACAATATATATATATATATATATCAAGTAAGAATATTTTCGAAACAGCGAGTGGATTTGAAATAATTAGAAATGTTAGCTATCGCCGTATTTTGACTAAAGAAATGAAAGAAATTATTTAGCCTGATAGTGGGGTTAAGAACCCTCGAAGAAATGGAAAAATAATTTCTTTCATTTCTTTAGTCAAAATACGGCGATAGCTAACATTTCTAATTATATATATATATATATATATATATATACATACTGCATTAGCGCTTGTAGGGAATATCTACATTCGAACTAAACTACTCTGTGGTATTTCATACATGGCCGTTTTCAATTTACATAACATATGTTATAAGATTGATGAAATAAGCACAAAACAATATAGTGGCTTAAATTCCTTGAAGATATTGGGAAATCAGAAAACGGATAAAATAATGATTTCTATTCATCCACAAGGCCATCAATTTGTGCTGAGGTAAACGTAGATTATATCAACACAAATTCTTTAGTGGTACTCTATTTTATCGACCCCGGTAGGACGAAAGGCAACGTAAAAACCTATAACTGAATACTGCAAAGGATTTTGTGGCACACTCTAGTATATCTGCCAATACAACACCCAGAACAAGTACAAATAAAATGATAGAAATATATATATTTGCATCAATACATACATACTTGCATGCATACACAATATATACATGCATACATACATATATAAGTACATACATTCATATATACATACGTACATACATACATGCATATATATATATATATATATATATATATATATATATATATGCGTACATACACACACATACATTAATATGCGTACATACACATACATATGGTGGCTGCAAATTCTGCTAAGAGTATTGCAATTGCTGTCAGATTACAGAAAATGTTGAAGCTTTAGGCTAGGGCCAGCCATACGAACCTGTTACAAATCCTCTATAAGCAATGCCTGTACTTTAAAGGTTTTTTAAGTGGAGTGGGGAAAGGCCTTGCACTCGACCAATTCCATTTTATGAGCATCGAAAACTCTACCCGCAAAGGAGAACTGATCAATATCATCGGATTTTTCCGAAGCCACAGGTATTTTTTTCAGAGTTTCCCTCTCTTAAGAAGGTGTTGTGACAACAACTGGGGGCCTTTCACTCCCTTTGCTGAGTCTTGTATTTCATCCCGCAGGATGTCCAACCACCAACCAAGCTTGGTGGGGTTGCCGGTTTAGTCGCCGATGACCCGACAATGAGACAAGTTGTTCTGGGTTACATGTTACCAGCAGCACCCGAGAGTGACCTGACAAACGTACATACATAAATACATACATACATACACACAAGATGGCGAAATGTACAGAAGTTTTTCATTTTTGCCCCTCCTCACTCACTATTTCTTCTTTAATTTCTCATTCTATTTCCTGATCAAGGACTAGTCTCCGAATCTTTAAGACTTTTCCTACTATATCAAACGTCAAACGAATATATATCTTCATTGTATTTCATAATGTAGTCTGTTTACTTTTCATATACATATTCACACACATGCATGCGTACATACATACATACATACATGTAAGCATAATGTCTGCATCTCGATTATGAGAATTGCCATCCCATTACCTTTTTTTCATACATGGGTGCAATGAACGTGACATTTTAGCCCTTCCAAGGACTTGGATTCTGTATATGCTGCAGCGAAAGAAAAATGAAAAGGCCATGCTCACGTAACACACGTGAAAGTCATATGAATACAGTGATGCCTGTGCGCGAAGCTTTTTTAAATGAAGAAAAGCTTTGCACTGGTCCAATCCTACTCTCTGAACAACGGTGGCAGTTATCCTAAAAGAACAAGAAAACATAATTGGCTGCCATCGAACTTTCTTTTTCCTAGAATGATGTCCTAATAAGATCTAGATCTCTCTCACTTTCAGTCGGCTAACTACTTGTTCTGGCACGCACCTCGTATCTCTATCTCCCATACGCATACATACATACACACGTATATATATATATATATATATATATATATATATATACACACACACATATAATTATAAAGTGTAAGAGAGGAGAGGCTGATATACATGGGCGATGGCAGGCCTTCCACAAAAACGCTTTTCCTGAGTTTGTATGTCGGAGAGGAACTTTCTAAGTGCAAAATGCGCTTGTAATATATTTCTATGGAATTATTTACACACATATACACAGGCACACACAAATATACACATACATACAAACAGCACACTCTCATACAGACAGACATATATATATATATATTTAACGAAGGAAGTGTGGTAAGGAACCAGATGGACAATAACGCACTAGAATACTCAATACTTAAGGTAGTAGAGTGGGTAAGAGGAAAATGTATAACCCGACGGCAGAGCTCAAGCCGTTTCGACGGCTATTTCTGGACTATTTCAGTCCAGAATTAGTTGTCGAAACGGCATGAGCTCTGCCGTCGGAGTTATACATTATCATATATATATATATATATATATATATATATATATATATATATATATATATATATATATATATATATATATATATATATATATATATATATATTTATTAAAATAATAAATATTTGCTCTACGGTTCTTATATATTTGATATATATTTATTCTTATCGAGCCCTCTTTGGATTTTAGTCTTCAAATTTTTATTATTACTATATATATATATAAATATATATACATATATATATATATATATATATATATATATATATATATATATATATATATATAAATATATATATACATATATATATAATAATATATATATATATATATATATATATATATATATATATATATATATATATATATATATATATATATATTATTATTATATATATATATATATATATATATATATATATATATTATTATATTACACTTGTTTGTCATTCAATTTCATTTTATTCGCCAGTCAATGCTAGAAAGATATTTCTGAACAATTCATATAGGCATCAATGAATATACCTATATGAAGCGGTATAGGATATATGTATAAGTTTACTTAAAATACTAAACTAGAAATTATCATTAAAATAACAAAAAATGAGAGGTATACTAAGTGGTACATATAGAGTCATACATGCATTCACACTAACATAATTCCGCTTACAAATGCACGCATACACACATCATCTTGCTCGCGCACACGTATGCACACGCGCACATATTATGTAAATGTTTATATTGAAAAACATTTACAAAATGTGTTTCATATATATATGTGTGTGTGTGTGTATATGTGTGTGTGTATGTGTGTGTGTATGTGTGTGTGTATGTGTGTGTGTGTGTGTGTGTACTTACAGAAAAAGAATGACAGTGTGAAAGGATTGATAAGTGATGTATATATTAAATTATTTCTTTTTACCATTCGCATTGTTGGGCTTTCAAATCTGTTTCAGAAACACATGTGCACACCCGCATACATACAGGCACATACGCATATATACTTATATACATATATAAATATATTCATAAACACACACGCACATATACACACACAAATACACACACACACATACACACACACCCACATATATATATATATATGTGTGTGTGTATATATATATATACATAAATACACGTATAGAATAATATCGTTTTGATAAGAATGAACATACATATATGTTTGGTGTTTCGTTCTCAATCAAATTTACAGATAAACCGAAAAGTAAAAATTACCTAAAAACAGAAATAATTTTGAAAAAATACAAATTTAGTACAAAGATGTGTCTACATTCATACAAATATTATGTTAAAAAACAACTAAAACATGTAAATCATGTTTTGTATTATACTTTTCTCACATTTTCTTTTCCTTGTTATTTTATACGCGTATTTTCTCCCACTCAAAGCAGAGACGTTTATTTGCAAAATTCTTCAAAGAATGTCCCTCATTAAAAGAGTATTATATTGCAGTATCAATACATATGATGTATATGCGAAATATGTAGTAAAAACAAAAGGAAAGAACATATATATATAGATACAATAAAAAATATTACCACAAAAGAGGAGAAAAAAAAACAACAGAAAACCTCCTCGGAAAACTGGTAGAGAATGGAAGGAAGGCAAAACTTATGCATATTCAATAACTCAATAACATCACGTTTTACAGCAGCTAATGATACAATGTAAATACTCGCCCCTACACACGCACACACATATGTAAGGAATATAAAAAAAAATTATGACATGAAGAAATAAAATCAGAATTTTTCTGCTCCTTTCTTTACGTCTATGCTTGTATATGTATTCATGTACATGCCTATCACTGTGTAAGTTGTGCATTCACAAACCGGATTGCATAAGAAATGAGGCAAGACAAACGAAAACACAATGTAACATCATGGAATGTTATAGGAGAATAAAAGTCAATATCGATTGGTTATATACTAACCCTCAAACGGATAATAAATTAAGACAAAAAATAGATGATCATAAATGAATAAATTGCCGTTTAGAATTGGTTTCATAAGTGCTAAGTCAAAAAGTAATAATATATATCAATAACAGAAATAAAATAATATCCAATACATATAAGCTATTTGTTATTAGTAAAAATTAATCATGAAGGTGCAAGCATGAAAAAGAGTTTGTTTCACAAGCGTTTAGTTTTGAATTCATTCCACTGCCTTGCATATTATGTTTCTTCTACTCTAGACTCGAAACCTAGTAAATGACATTTAGTAGACGAGAACTGCAAAATTTCGTCGAGTATATAGAATCGCTGGACAGATTTTACGAGTGAAACCAACAGGAATGAGACCCAGGGGTAGACCCCGAACAAGGTGGTTGGATACCGTCCATGAGCTTGGCTGGGGATCCAGCCGGTTCAGTTAGAGACGATTGCTTCTGATATGACCAGCTGGAGAGAGTGTTTGACGACTCTGCCCCCAGGAGTAAATGGGCGAAGAAAAGAAGACATATATATGTGTGTGTGTGTCTGTGTGTGTGTGTGTGTGTGTCTGAATATGTGTATGTGTGTGCGGGTGGATGTATGTGTCCATCAAGATGTTTACGTTTGAACCTCTGTTTGTAGTCCATAACTTAGCAGTTCAACAAAAAGTAATTGATAAATCATGTAGAGACTTGGAAAATATATAACAGAGCGCGAACGTGTACAGTTCAAATATAAAAATAAAAGAATAACTTAACGCATCCGATACGTAATATCATTATATTCACCGGCTACATTTGGCTGGTATGTTAACAATGATCAATATTAATATGATGGTAATATTCTTTTCTTCCAGTTAGCTAAACCTATATAAACAGTTAGAGTGCATTGTATATCACGGTCCAGTTAATACAAATGTAATAAGCTATATTTTCACGCAGACACATGTACATACACACATACACACGCATGAGCGCGCGCACATACACACAGGCATATATATATATATATATATATATATATATATATATATATATATATATATATATATATATACATATACGTGTGTGAGTGTGTGTAGTTATTGTACATAGTCGTATATACATACATATCTGTATCTATATCTATGCTCCCCCCATATATATATATATATATATATATATATATATATATATATATATATGATTTTACCTGACCACGTGATTATATATATGTGTATATATATATATATAACAAAGGAATTGTGGTAAGGAACAAGATGGACCATAACGCACCAGAGTACTCAATACTTAGAGTAGTAGAGTGGGAAATAGGAAAAAGTATGACCCCGACGGCAGAGCTCAAGCCGTTTCGACGGGTATTTCTGGACTAAATTAGAATTTTTAGTCTTGTGAATAAATAGCCCATATATATATATATACATATACATATATATATATACATATATATATACATATATACATATATATATATATATATATATATATATATATATATATATATATATATATATATATATATATATATATATATATATATATATATATATATATATATATATATTATATATATAATATATATATATAGTAATAATAAATATATGTATATATATATATATAATTATATATACATATATATATATATATATATATATATATATATATATATATATATATACTGATATATATATATATATATATATATATATATATATATATATATAATATATATATATAGTAATAATAAATATATATATATATATACATATATATATACATATATATATATATATATATATATATATATATATATATATATATATATATATATATATATATATATATATATATATATATATATATATATATATATATATAATCACGTGTTCAGTTAAAATCATAATGAGCAAAACAAATAGAATCCACCATTTTTGTGTAAATCCTATTAACACACGTTAAAACAATTATAATTTCTATCTTAACTGTTAGATGAATTACCATTTAATTATAAATATGAATCTTCTTCACGTTGCCTTAGGATATAATATTTGAATCTTATTCACAAATAGTTCTACATTTGATCTGATTATTCTGATTTTCATGAAAGAATTTCAAGGCTTTCTTTGTAGTTTTCTTGGCCAATTAAGTTGTATAGTCTTCAACGAGAAACTTGAAATATCTTGATATATTTTGATTTCAAAACCATAGTGTCTCTTCTAACCATAAATTGATTGACTTATATATTTTCAGAGGCTAGAAGAGAAGTAACCACGATGAAAGAAATATAGCAATATGAATTTTTAAACAGATACACCTAACATATCTATATCAATCTGCAGTCTAGTATTACTAGTGAAGGCAATGCATCACCAAGAAGGTCTAATAAAACTGGAATATATCTGCCTTGTTCACCTTATTTGTTTGAAATCAGACTCACTTTACTCTACACCAGGTATGTCAAACTGAGGGTCCCCCGAGGGTCACATGGGTCACATATGTATTGTCTGAGGGCCACATGGGTCACATATGTATTGTTTGAGGGCCACACACGACAACTAATTGTGCACATTACAACCAATTTTTCATATTTTATATTACGAAGATAAAACATGCTCACGCTGTAAAAACCTCTGTGCGGGCCGCATGTGTGCTTGTAAAGAGCCGCATCTTTGACATGCCTGCTCTACACGATCCATCATTCAGTTTAGGAATTACCTCACGTAGTTTTCTTGGCTTATTGTTTTACACATAATGTGTAATTATAATTAATTAAACATTTCTGAGCACACGCCATTATGAAGTTGTAAATATAAATTTACCTGCAAGAAGCGTACGTTACAAATTTCGCTCATACTTTTTGAAACAAACCAGATTGCAATGATAGAAAGTAAAACATTATGGAGACAAGTTATTGCCATAACCCCAAATTATCACATGCTTATGTTCCAACTGATAAACATTAATGCAAAACTCTTTCTTGATTCTTGGTGAAACGAAATGGAAATCATCGATCAGATTAATGAATCAAATTCAGCCAATATTTTCAATATCCAAGTCAAATTTCAATTTTAGTCTCACTGGTGATTAATATTGACTGTTGATGAAAAAATATGATGACAGAATTGTGTTTAAGAACATTTAATTATACCAAAGTCTACACGATTATATTTTAGATGTGTATTAAATCAGTTTGTGTTTTTTACGAGTGTATGTGAGTGTATGTTTCTTCTGTAAGGAACATGAAATAAAACATTCACAATTTCATTGAATTCTCATCATCTTGACTGGTTTGCATTAAATGTTAATTCATGAGGGCGGTGGATTGGCAGAATCAGTAGAGTGTCGGACACCATGCTTCGGCGCATAGAGTTACGGCCCTTTATGTTCTGAGTTCAAATCCCCCAAGGTTAACTTTCATCCTTACGGGGTCGATAAAATAAAGTGCCAGTAAGCACTGGGGTCAATTTAATCAAATTGCTGGCCTTGTGCCTAAATCAGAAACCATTATTTCTTCATGACAATTAAAATAAGTAATATATGGAATATACTGAACCATTTTAAAACAACCATCCCTACTTCCTGATCCAAACTCAATTATTGCAACTCTAGGGCGGTGGATTGGCAGTAACGGTAGAGCGTCAGACACCATCCATTGCGTTCTGAGTCAAAATCCCGTCGAGGTTAACTTCGCCTTTCATCCTTACGGGGTCGATTAAATAAAGCACCAGTAATGCACTGGGGTAATTGTTGGCCTGTGTCAAAAGTAGAAACAATTATTGCAACTCTATGAACATATATTCATGTTTCTTTAATCAATGCATGAGGTCATTGCATAGGTCATGTGCGAACAGTGATGAAGTTATCACCTATAGTTTTTATTGTTGATCTTTAGTCGCAGCTATCCACGATTTATGGGAAATATGATCAATATTAGTGGCTACAATATATAATATGTCCTTCGATGCTTTCTTAAATGTTGTCGGATATGATTTAAAAGACATTTGGAATTTATTTCTTTTTAGGTCGATGGACACTGTTGGGACTCAGTCATTGACTCGAGCTCTCAGCTGTTTTTAAATGAGTTGTAAATTAGTGGAATATATGATAAAAACATGCTAGGCGAGCATTGTTTATGATGCGTAGAGCCATACCTCCTATGCTGCAAAGTATGGTGTTCTATACTGTAAAACATAGTATTATATAATGAAGGTAGGAAGTTAGAAATGACGATAGAACGTTGAATAGCATGGTAATCGCGCGAAGACGATGCATTTCACCCCTTTTGGTGCCAATAAATCAGTTAACAGTCGAGGATTAGAATCGATTCTTCCCCTTTCTCGTTCTGTTTGAAGAAATTGCCGGATTTAAAATGCTCAAGATATACCATGTATGATGATGGCGCTCTTGTCACCTTCCTTAGGGCCACCTTAACTGTTGTGGAAACGATACCACTGAATCTGTTAAAAACCTGCAAGAGCAAGGTGTTTTGCTTCGGACTCCCCCCCCCCCCCCCCCCAGACGACGTATCTGCACATTAAACATCTTAACTACACAACCATATAATCAAACAATTATTGATGGGTCTTTAATAGTTTTCTTTTGTCTTCTAATATTTTGTGAAAGTTCATTAAAGTATTGTGGATGAAAGCAAATTTGTTGATCTTTTACGTGCGTAAAAAATAATTTGCTGCCTGCAATGTATACAGTTTGATTCTCTCACTTCCTAATAGAGTGATATTAACTTTGATAGTAACTAAGGCTTTTTTGGCTTTGTTTAATGTTTTTAAGATGACGTTAATAAATGTATGAAAATAAATATGTGAGAGATGGATGTTGGACCCTATATAGACAGTGGATATGTGTAAGGAGGCCCTGACATTTCCTTTAATGAATAAAAATCGCGCATTAATGTAGTCCTTGATATACTATCTCTAAACACTAAATATAAATGAAGTGAAATTTTCACATGGCTAGGTTTACAAATATAGGTCTATCGTCTAACGTGGTATACCTGGATCTAAACAACAGCAACAAAAACAATTCCTTAACCGTAATCTAATGCAGAACATTTAAGACACGTTTAAAATACAGCTACAACACCGATATCCAGACATAGTACAACATTTGCAATAGGTTCTCAACCACAAATAGAGAAATCTGCTGCAAGCCAGTTGCTGTACACTAATAAAAAGCCCACCGTTATAAAGAGGGAGATGTTTAAGAGGTTGTTCAACTTAGCAGAGATAACAGCTAAATCTCTTTCAAAACCCGGCGGACAATGTAGGCCAAAATATTGCTAAACAACAAAATATTGCTAAACGACTATAACAAATCTCATATTCATCCTTAGAACTCTACTGCGATCTTTGATCATGAAAGACAGACATCACGATGAAGCGGACATATGTATTCACCTCCAAAATGTGCTTCGCAATACATAAATTGTGTATTAAAATTAAATGCAAATGACGCCAGGAACCGTGAGAGTGCCTTAACTATCTTCTCGGTGTTAGGAGGATCGGAAAGGAAAGACATAAACATTCATTAGAATATGACGCCTGACTTTCCAATGTAGCATTTCCTAGTAACACGGTACATATTTTTGACAGCCCCGGAATTGGGGAGTCTAGAATAATGGACACTAACAGATTACACAACGAAACGTCTAAAATAGATTTGGAATAAATACCTATAAACTGAAAGTCAAATAGTATATTCCTTCGATATATTGAAAAAGAAAGGAAACAATAGAGTGAATATGGCGTTAGATTACCAGTAGCTTATGAGTTCAAATAATTTCGGATAGTATATTGTTTGCCATTAAAACGTATATTGGAGAAAGTGTATGTGGTTATTTAACGAAAGCAGCTGTCCTGCTTATACAATAATATAACATTTGTAAAGGGGAAGAGAGGAATATCGCGAAATAAATAGTAAAACTTATGAGTGCAGTTTTAATGAAGGTTCAGCAATCAGAGATAATTTGGTTATTAGCAGAGGATACTAAATACGGAAAAGAAACATGTCTGCCCATTTTGAAATAAACAGACAAATAAATACATAATGTAACGGAGCATGGAATCTTACTTCTGCAGTGTTGCAGCATAACATAAAATAAATCTATGATGGAAAATGCCAATGCTGTGTGATGACTACAGAAGGTAGATTATTGGGTAAAGCAAAGAGAGGAGAAAAGGAAAAAGAAAAGAAAAGATAAAAAATGACTTGTTTCAAATGTTAATTTACTTTTTACATTTCCGATTCCCTGAAACTCTATGGGTTCCTTTTTGCTCGTCTTTCAGATGAGGGTGGGGGTTTTATAACGACAGAAAGCCTCGATAGATTGGAAGCCAGTAATACAATACCAAAACACTGTACTACAAGTATTTGAACTCGGAAAAATCTATCAGTGGTAGGGACATCCCGCAGGGTATTTTCTCCAGGCAAGAGGTAATTCTTTCGAAATTAACTGAACCCCTACATCTTTTAATTCAAAAAATATTAACAAGTTACTTTGAAACTTTTACAGTATACAATAATTCACCAATTCTTTTCTGTGTTGTTTCATATATGTTTTTTTATATTTAAATTCATGTCTCTGATACTTCTTTAAAACGAACTGAATTTACCTTAGATAAAAGAAAAGAAAGTAGGAAATACAGGAAGATATACATGTATATATATTTAAATATATATATTTACACAGAGGGAGAGAGAGAGAGATAGAGGGAGTGAGAGAGAGATAGAGGAAGTGAGAGAGAAGGTGGTAGAGGAAACGAAAAGAAGATGGACTATATATATATGTATATACGGA
>OZ024740.1:55943486-55945986 GCA_964016885.1 Eledone cirrhosa | reverse complement strand
CACGTACACCTACACACACACACCACCTTCAGCCCTCCCCGCTCGGACACCCCGTCTCCCTCTCCCCACTCCACCCGCCACCACCCCTACACACCCCACACCCTTCCACCACCTGTTTTACCCCCTTTTAATTTCAGTTTATTTTGATCATGCTTTTATTATTTTTATTTCATTTCATTTTATTTTGATCATGCTTTATTTTTATTTTTATTTTTAATTTCATTCGCACCGTTTCCTCCCACCCCCCTTTCGCTATATGTCTCTCCACCACTCCCCTACACACCCTTTGAACTCTCTTCCCACACACTTCTCACCCGAGGAAGGGCTTATGCCCGAAACGTCGTTCCCCACCACCACCCCACTCTCCAGAGCGTGAAATTAATAAACATTCGTTGTACTGCCTCTCTGTTTTGTTCCTGTTCAAATTTTCCATTATATATATATATATATATATATATATATATATATATATATATATATATATAAAGGGAAGTGTCAGAACAGCAGCAGTGAGAAACTTTGGAATTGAATATTGTGCAGGCTTCCTGCAGATCATTCCTTTCAATTGTAATGATTGCAATTTGCTTGCCTTGCTGTTTTCATTCCAAGAAGAAATCTATAATTCGCAGGGGAGTTCTAATAAGACCGAATCTACTGAGTTATCACCCATACTTGCTATGGTAAGATTTTATATACTTGTCTCTAATAGCCAGCAATCTTTTCTGTTTGTGGGAGGGTTGGAAATCAATTATATCGATAAAAAAGTTTTGTATGATACATAATATTTCCTGGCATCACAATTGCTAATTTAATCTCGACTGGCTTTGAGCACAGAACGTAATGATCTGTAACTAAATATATTATAGAGTTTTCTTCGGTACTCTAATAATTCTGAAAACAATATTGGACATTTAATTAATAATTGTCCCTCTTTACTGCATACAGTTCATATAATTAATTAATATGGTGGCAATTTTGGTAGTGGAAGTTACCATATTACGATGAAATTTATTGTCAATTTTTGTATATTATTTTACATCCTCACACATATTTTAGCATGTGTCTTTTATATTAATTGATCATATTTTCTTCATTAAATATGATAGTACTAACTTGACTGTTGCAGTCAGTGGCGGATTGTGTCTAAAAATATTGGTTGCCAGGAGATGAAGGGGGCCCACCTACATATAGAATGCTATCATTTCATTTTTATAATGAATAAATATTTTCGAAAAATACATAAGTGGAAACAAAAGAGTGCAATCAAATTTTTGCGGAGAAATATCTTGCCTTTTTGAATTTTGCGAAATCTAGAGATTAATGACCAGAAGTCGACCCTAATTATTACTAATAGTACTAGGAAAACCATCTCTTTAACTTTGATTTTGAAAGTAGGTTTATAATTATTGAATTTCGTGATACTTTTGAAGCTGTGTCGGTGGCTTAGTTGGAGGAATCATAGACGATGGTGATCTTCTGAAGTTCGATCCTGGTCGGGAGCAGGCTTCCCGGTAAACCTTTGCATTTTTCTTTTCTATGGGTTGTAAAATAAAAACTGAAAAAGGTTACATGTACCTCTCGACCAGGATTGAACCCAAGGACAGGATCTCCACCGGCTTTAGTACCTACTGCTAGACAACTAAGAAGATCTTGTGAAAATTCATATATATAAACCTACTTTCAAAATTTTCAAAACAAACTGTTGTAGTGTAGTTCATGTCTTTCTTAATGTTATTGCTCCTACTTAAGGTCGACATCTAAATCCTTTGGGTGTTCCATAAACTACATCCTAGTTTTTTTTCTCATCTATCTAAATTACATTTAAACCTGCAATCCATGTTTCATTTCTGTTCGACCTCATTTCTCCTCCTCCTTGGTTGAGAAAATGCTTTGCTTAATTGTTTTATTTTTATTTTTAAATTTTATTCTAACTCTTATATTTCAGGTATTTTTTTAAAGCAAAGTATTGGCTCCTAAAATACTACAGTGGGCCCTGCAATGCTACTGTGGGCTCGTGCAATGCTACCGCGGGCCCCCTGGGGCCCACTTGCCATTGGGAAACCTGGCAACCTGGCCAGTCCGCTACTGGTTGCATTACATTGCAAGTTCTCTCAGTACATTGTTAGTTCTCTCATAATCAAGTATATTGCGATTGTAGAAAATATATGCAGTCTACACATATTAGCATTTAAAACAGAATTAACTGATACTATTGTTTATAACGAAGTTAGAAACAAAGTTTTAAACATTTTTACTTCTTCCAAAACATATTCTCAGACAAAGCGTATTTTATTTTTTCTTACTTTAACTGCTTAAGAAACGAGATAATGGCTGTGCCAACAACCCTATTCAGGACTAGCAAACCCGATGGGAGAGAATGAAGAAAATATCCTCAAATATAATTCTTGTCACGGATGTTAGGACCAGAGCTAGGCAGGGCGGTTAAACCGAGCAACAGAGTGCGTCGGTTATGAATAACATTTTAAAATCTCAGATATAC
>OZ024740.1:55918486-55938486 GCA_964016885.1 Eledone cirrhosa | reverse complement strand
GCAACTATTTGAGGCTTATAGCGGTTACAAATTTGAATGGACGAGAGGTAAAGAGTATATAGACCTTAGATGAATTATTGGTTTGTGCAGCAGATTATATTTCACTGAGAAAACTGGAATCAATTAGCTATTTGATCATAGATAAGTTATTTTAGTTTGAATGTGGCAAGTATTTGAACAAAGTCACTACAGAAAAATATTTAAATAGTATTTTGTCATAAATTTTACTTCGTATTCTCTGGCGTAGAGTTTCTTATTGGATTTGAAGAATTGTTTTGAAGAAATATGGGATACATCGTTAAACTGAAATCAGGATTATACTTTTTAGTGTGTTTTTCTGTCATCACTATTTTCTATCCCTATTTTCGTAGTGTTTTCTATTTATTAATCCTTTTATTTCAATCCAATTCTTAGATGATTCAGTGAATATTTGTTTATTAGTTGAACTATTTTACTTTCTTACGAAAATAATTTAAACTGGCTTGCTAATGCTATACTGTTTGCATATAGAGCTGAAGATTTCGTTAGGATTGCGATAGAATAGTACAAACGGTTGCTTAGTTTAATTTATCTTCTAAAACTATAGCAATAATAAAATATCAAAAATGGGGTCTCATTGAGAACGAAGCACATACACAAACACACACACGCACATATAAATATATATGCATGCACACACACACACACGTGCATACACCCACACAAGCATATATATATATATATATATATATAGACATAGAGAGAAAGAGAGAAATGTGTGTGTGCATGTGACTTTATATAATCTCACAACGATAAAAATAAACTAAATACTCGGTGAATGATATAGTACAGGCATTTGCATGGAAAGAAAGGTATTTTCTAAAATATATAATGATGAATAATATAATAGTGAGAGAAACATAAATCAGTTTCTTTTTTTTTTTTCGAACGAGCGAAGTCTTTCTTCGATCAAAGCTTTCTGTTTTCGTGCGAAAAATCTCATCTCCTTGGTTACTGAAATCGTATGCAGCATCCAATTTATGTCATGAAAAAATAGTGATTGCCAACCATTTCTTCTCTCTAAGGAAAAACATCGTCATTTTTTTTCTAATGGAGAATATTAACATTTCACCAGTTTGGCTATTCATGTGTAGAACTTCCAATTATATCTGACTATGGAATTGACAATTCATAAGCAAAAAATAAAAATAAAAAATAAAAGAGAATAAAAAGAGTCAATAACATCCATAATGCAAATCTTCAGTGGTGGCTTATAATCAAACGAGGAAAATAACAACTGATAAGGACAGGCCAGTAAAGTGTTTCGGCTTTACGAAGCGGTCTAGATGTCAAGCTGAGTATCATAATTCTGTGACATTTTGGTATCGGGAAAACTGTTTGTTTAAGCTTACCAAGGAGAAAAAACCCCACTTAAGATATCAGGATCCTAAGAAAGAGCATTTACTTAGGTATTCAAACTGCTCGAAATAATAGCCACGAGGTCTTCTCAATTTGGGCTAACCTGAAGCAAAATACAACAAAGAGCAATATCATGAAAATACAGTGGTAACCATTTATAAATTTATTTTATCAGTTTATAAATAATAATGACGTTGGCATTTTTGTATCTTATATTAGTAGTATAGGTAATATAATATTTAATAAAATACATGTGCCATTATGTAGACAGAATTAATATTTCCAGGAAAAAATTACCTGCAGTATACAAACTCTTTACCTAGATGAAAGTTTTTGGTCTACTTGATGCAGCTCAAACACTTACGCTTTGAAGATCGCAAATCAATTAACATCCCGGAGTGGTTTCAATCTATCAGTTGTGTAAACCACTCAATAGTCCTGTCGATAATTCGGTAATTATTTTCTTGTCTACAAAAGCGATTGTCAATCAACTTGACTTTTCGTTCACTGGTATTTCAATTGATATTTCCCCACGTATCTTGCACAGGTTCATGGTGAAAAATCACAGATTGAGTATAATTCTTGTTAAACAAGTATGACATGGAATGTTGTCTAATTATGGAATATCTCCTTATGTTGATGGGTTCCAGTAACCCCATTAAATTATTATATATCTGCTTCATCTTGTATTTGCATCATTGACGGTGATGAACACACCACATACACCGTTAGATCATCGGCAACACTTTTATTCATCAGAGTTTTGTGGATCATCGGATGCAGCTCTCCCCTTTCCATTTGAAACGATATAATGCTGTAAAACCAAGAAGTTATATTATCATCATTAGAAGGGAAAGTACGTACGACAGAAATAGTGACATAAATATAGGAACACAAGTATTTAAGATATCTATATATGTATAAGTTATTAAATTTTGTTTACTTACTAGACACTACCTGGCAGTTCACTTCTTTACTAATAATATTAAAGAGGAAGAATTTAGCTTTAAAAGCATACAGTATCCTGCAAATGATTGATATCAACACAATATGATTTTCAAAATGGATATATTTTTGTTGTGGGTGTTACAAAGAACAGAGAAATGTGTATGTAGCAAAAGACTAAATATGAATTTCAGGAAATATAGCTATTAAACGAATTCTTTATACTCTATCACAGCTACTCATCCCAATACACTTATATGACACTAGTTTGATTTCTTTGGTTTGCTAGCAAAGAAGTAAAGATAACACGCATTACTAATTTATGTATATAGAGAAAAATGGTCATTTGAAAAGTAAATGGCATATAGATATAATTGTGCTTAAAAGCAAAATATTGTTTAAAGTTTATAAATATGGTTTCTTGAATAAAACGACCCAAATTCCCATTGTTTGTACAATGCAATAAGTGAAAACAATGAAATAAAATAGGTGTTGTATTTCTATCTGATACCTTACTACTAGTCTCTCTATAAGCCGAAAAGATAGTTATCTTTGGATTCTGTATTGTTCTATACTTAAATATTTATTAAATTTTATTTCAAGCAAGTGTTTTGTATTTCAGCACAATGTCAATTAATCCAAAATTGTCAGAATGTTGTGACAACCCTATCTATAATCCTTGCATAAACACTTCTCTGCACACACAAGTCTAATCAGTGCTGATTAATTCTTGCAGAGGAAGTGCAAAGTTGCTTCGATTACCATATCAACATAAAACTGACACGTGATAACACAAAAAGAAAATGAATTTGGTAGAAAGATAATGTCTTTAAGTTATATATTTATTTTATTTTTTTTATTGCTGAAAACAATACAATTTGCAAATATTCTAGTTGAGAACTGCCGCAAGCAAATAAACATTAGACTCTCGGTGAAAAGTTTTTGCAACGAAATCTGAAAACCCTCCCTCAGAGCATGGTTAACAGCTCATACTTGTATATCAAGTAATCGCAAGCAATTTACTGTATTGATTGATTTGATAGCTTTTAGATAATGTATGTCTTGCGTATATTTATATTTCATCACAAATGTGAGAAATAATTGAAAGTAAATGAATAAATATATTGATTATTAATAATAATTTAGTTTCACAATAATATATAAAATCCTCCAGAAAATTAGTTTTTTGGTGTTTTACTACATGAAATATTTCTATTTCATATCCTTCTGTAAAATAATATTGCCTCCAAATTTGTAACAAATCCTTCGCCTTACATTACAGTAAATACCCCCCCCCACACACACACACATATGTATATATTACACAAAAGTCCGAGAGAGTACAAAAATCCACTACTAAGCTGGTATAGTACAGTTTCAAATTCCGTGGAGTATCCTCTGCTCATCCATTAATAATAAATTCATAAAGAGGACATTTCGGACAAGAGAATTCACATTGGCCAGTAGTCCAATTAGGGGTTTCCGAAAATCGAGGTTCCTACTGAATTTTCAAGTTGGTGCCGGTATCCAACGTGTTGTATTAGTTGCTAGCTGGTCGGCACATGATAGCAGCAATGGCGGACTGGCTTGGGTTGGTGTTAATAGTTAATACAGCGGCGGCGTGACTTCACCAATATGAAACAGTCGACCATAATCAAAGAAACAAAATTGGGGAGTTAATTATAATAATAGGGGTTTATAAATACAAATTGAAAATTCAAAATAAAAGAACATGAAACGTGGCAATATATATTATCAAATAACAAATTAAAAGGCTGGATAGGTTTTATTATCACACAAAATACGTCCTCTTCGCGATTTGATTTCAGTAAAATACCAGTTCAATTTGCACAGAATCCTAATCTAGTTATTTTTTCACAGTTCACGTTTAAATGGTAGAATATTTACTACATATAAACAGAAATTATTGCATGAATTGCCAATTATTTTCATAATGTATGATACTGGTACACCTATAAGAGATAAAATATTTAAATTCATCGCTTTTGGTTCAAGACCTACGAATTTTCGTCATAATAATCTTACTTTGAAAGAAGACCTTAAAGTAGATAGCCTAAATGTCTCACATTTCTTCCTTTAGCCTGCTCTTTCCTAGCACCCACCTCAGATCCACTCTCACAATAAAACACGTGCTCTACCACTTTCTCCAATACACCCAATCACAAACGCACATAGACCCATTAATACATATAGATATGAAATCAGACACACGCATAAACACATCTAATGAATTAGTTACCCCAACACGACCATAGATACACATTTACATGCACTAATGATTTCTACTATAGGAACAAGGTCAGTCATTTGGGAGGAGGGGAAAGTCGATTAAATTAACCCCAGTACGCTACTGGTGCTTTATTTTATCAATCCTGTAAGGATGAAAGGCAAAGTTAGCCTCTGCAGGATTTGAACTCAGATGTAAAGGGACGTACTTCTATGCTGCAAAGTATGGTGTCCGACTCTCTACCGAAACTGCATGTAATAATGCTATTAATTAACTACATAATTATACTAACAGAAGGCGCATGGCTTAGTGGTTAGAGCGTCGGGCTTACAATCGTGTGGCTGTGAGTTCGATTCTTGGACGGGGTTTGCGTTGTCTTCTTGAGCAAGACACTTTATTTTACGTTCCTCGAGTTCACTCAGTTGTAGAAATGTGTTGCGATGACACTGGTGCTACACTGTGTCAACCTTTGCCTTTCCCTTGGACGACATCGGTGGCGTGGAGAGGGGAGCCTGGTATGCATGGGCGACTGCTGGTCTTCCATAAACAAACTTGCTCGGACTTGTGCCTTGGAGGGGAACGTTCTAGGTGCAAATCCCGTCGTTATTCGTGACTGAAGGGTATCTTTACCCTTACCTTATACTAACAGATCAGCCTCACACCAACAAACATGCACGTCCCATAGCATGAACCGACACACCACACGAACATAGATACAATCACACAACCATAGATAGATATACGCATGTAATATTACTTGCACTACATATCAACCAATTAATTATACTAACACGACAAACTATACTACATAGTCAACTTAAACATTAACACTACACTCCTATGCTGTCAGTACACACACACACACATTACATCACAACCTCAAATAGGTGCAACAGCTCGCCCTCACAATGACCCTTGTAAGTACCCTACCTCCTACTTCTGTATCACCACACATTCACCCCATATGTCTTCCGTTCTTAGTGCGCTACACATAGACTCATCACTACACCCCCCTGACCACGTCCGGAAATAGCCTGGCTTTGACCGCTACACACCATTTTTGTATCGTACACTTCGATTTCAGCCCTGGGTTTTACCACAGTCAAACAAGCTTATGTACACACACACACGCATTAACAAACTCACTTATACAGACTAATAACAGCATTAACATCCATAAATGCACTCATACATAAGTACACATTTATACACACATAAAATTACATGAAAAATTCACAGTGGCACATGTGTACTCACACATAAATACACTCACATATTCACACCCAACCATACAGATATATATACAAACAAACCTGTATGGGCACACCCAAATTACATAAAAAATTCACAGACACACATGTGTATATGCACACAGGCATGCTCATACAAAAACATACACACACAGACACACTCATACAAAAATATACACTCACAGACACACTCATACACAAATATACAGAAACACGCATGGAGAAGAAAAAAAACATACATATGCTTCTCAGACACAAATGTAGATACATACACACCCACACTTCCATCAACGATACACAAATCACATACACAGAAAGAAGGAGTAATGACCACCCACTAAATGCACTCCAACTGCACACACGTAACAATATCCATGATATATCTTGACTCACCACATCGGCTCCCACCACCACAGGCCGAAATACTCGTCTACTCTCCTCACTCATCTTTTATCTTCATTCCCAAACGTCATATGACTGTTTTATTGCATCTCTGTGGTTGTCTTAATTATTCTTGAAATGAATGTATATATATATATAGATATATATATATCTATCTATATATATATATATATATATATAAAGAGACAGAGAGAGGGGGGAGGCGAGAGAGAGTGGGAGGGAGAGAGAGAGAGAGAGAGATAGAGAAAGTTTCTGCGTTGTTTAGATCGAGGAAACCACTAATCATGTGAGTACTCGATACATAGGGAGACGTAGAATGGTTTAGCGATACAAGCCGAAACCGCATGGCCCTGCACTCTGGATTTTAGATGTAGCTCAATCAAACAATATATATATATATATGTAAACCTTTATATGTAATAATCTCCCGTTAGTTTGAGATACACATTTGGCTGTATTGTGCTGTGCTTTCTAGCAAAAAGCCACCAGCCGTAAGCAAGTTACCACACACCTTCCAACCTGACCGCTGCTACATCACGATTCTTAGCCATTTTTGAATGTATTCTTGGCGCGATCACTTTGGAAAATTTATTGTCTAGATTTGAGCAAACTCCTGAAGAGTCCGGTGCTCGAGTTTCCGAAGTTATTGGAAATCTCAAAATGCGGACGAAACCATGGTCGAGGTAAATAAATGTATTCTCTTTTCTCCTAGTTTATTTTACATATAATTCTGTTTAATTGACTGTATATCTGGGCGATTACGCTGTCGAAATATTCGATAAATATTCCCTCGCAGCCGGCGCGAAGGGCTAGTTTCGGTTATTTATTGGAGATTTCTTCATAGAAGCCTTATTCTTATAGCCTGGTCTATTCGATTTTTTATATGGTTAATTATGCTAATTGGGAGAGGAAATGGTATATATTTTATCTGGTGATTCTATAGACATGTTTTATGATATATATATATATATATATATATATATATATATATATAGGTGGATTATCGAAGAATATCTGTACTCAATACGCTAGTAGAGTATAGGCATATCTATTTTATTATAGAAATGAATTCTACTGGACTAGAGCTGTTTCATTCGTAAGAAATTACCAGGAAAGGGTTTTCCTAATGATTTCTTACCATCGTTGTTGAAACCCCAAACACAACGTCAACCCTTTTTGAGGAAGGTCTATAATACTGGTTATGAGCTGTTGTTCTTATATCATGGACACTCCCTTTGAAGAGATCTACGCGTTTCAAAGAACATTAATGAATTTTGCGCCGGTTAAATACCATAGTATTTTGAGAATGATATAGAGGGTTGCGCTGAATGAAAATCTTTATTTTTTTAAGCCTAGATATTTAATTGCTATTAGGTGCACATTTCATTATATTATTATAGATTTTGGGCTTAGATTATTAGCCTCGTGATAGACAAGGCATCATGTGAATTGTTGTTTCACATTTACTTTTGAGTGGTTGTATTTTGAGTTTATAATCTCGTTAGTTCGCTAGGTAATTACATCTATATTCCGAATCTAGATGTAGATCTATATATCTAGCATCCAGTTTCTGATCTATATAATACGTAGTTATTACTAATACTTGTTATCCGCTTAAGGCTTTTAAATTGTTCTATGATTACAGTCGTCCATTGTTTTCTGTCTCGGTAGACTTAACTCTAGTTTAGATTTTATTCGAATATTCATTGAATTTAAAGTGTCGTAACTTTTAGATCTATGTTTGATTCAACTGCAATGTGAGTAGATACTGTTGCCTTTAGTGAGATTTCGGAGTTTGGGATTTCCATGTGATTTTTTCAAATAATTTAGACAGCAAATATATATATAAAAAAAAATAGTTAAAAAGTTGAACTATACTCGTAGCTATTTACCAGAGTATTTGAAGATGGGTTTCATCGCATCGATAACTTCTGATATTTTACCCTATAAAATCTAGCCAACCGTAAGAAAATGTTGTAACAAATCATCTAAAAGAGAAAGACAAATATTGTCAAAAACTGTGAGAAAGATGCAAACATTGTACTACAATGATTGCAGCATTGTACTACAATGATTGCAGCATTGTACTACAATGATTGCAGCATTGTACTACAATGATTGCAGCAATGTATTACAATGATTGCAGCAATGTACTACAATGATTGCAGCATTGTACTACAATGATTGCAGCATTGTACTACAATGATTGCAGCATTTGGGAAACAAAAAAGGAATAACCGTTCCTTATCGTACGTGGCAAATAATTGCGAAAATGTTAAAAGCCGTTTTATACCAAATTTATCTCAATTGTAATACATTACGATCGAACTGAAGTTGTAAAAACATTGCCTCATAGCAACGCATTGATCAAATAGAGACTAACATTGGAATTATACTTGCAACTATTCTCCAAACGCACAATTTTCTTGCCAGTTGGAAACATCTGCTATTGTTGATTCATAATTATTTCTAACAGCAATTTTAAGGTATAAAAGGAAACCAGATTAAATCGACTCACGAAGATTGAAAATCACGGATGAATTCTGTACCATTGTAGATAATAATGCTTTATTAATGAAATATGTATGTTACTTTGCTGAAAACAGGATATCGTAAGAAGGTTTAATATACGCTTTATATCTTATTAATTATACAAAAGTAATATCAATAATTAATTGTTTCTACTTTTTGGCACAAGACCAGCAATTATCCCAGTGTATTACTGGTACTTTATTTTATCGACCCCATAAGGATGAAAGGCAAAGTTAACCTCGGCGGGATTTGAACTCAGAATGGCAAGGGCCGTAACTCTATGCGTCAAAGCAACGCGTCCGACCCTCTACCGATACTGCCAATCCACTGGTTGAATGTGCTTCTGATGGTGTATTATAACCACTTGTGGATTTTTGTTGCTAGAAGCCCCAACGGTTTGTACATTGATCGTGTCTAACATAGTTAGCAATTTTCAGGAATATATTTCAGGACAAGTCTTACTTCATCATTAAGTAAAATATTTATAGCTATATAAAAATTGAATTCTAAAAATAGGATGTTTTTAAAGCTGACTGTGTTAGGATAATAATTGTTTCTAATTTAGGCACAAGGCCAGCAATTACCCAGTACATTATTGGTACTTTATTTTATCGACCCCGTAAGGATGAAAGGCATAGTCAACCTCTGCGGGATTTGAACTCAGATCGTAAAGGGACGTAACTATGCTGGAAAGCATTGCGTCCGACCCTCTACCGATACTGCCAATCCACCGCCTGTGTTAGGATAATAATACTTGCATGTGTGTCTATTTATGTCAAATTGTCTGACGATGTCCTAGAGTTTTAACAAAGGAAAAGGAAGTTTGTCTTTTACAACAATGAAAAATAATAAAGCATGATATTGTTAATTTCTCAGCGATTTTCGAGAGGTTTAATGGAATTAAACGTGTCTTGGAGGGAACACCCAACAAATAAGGTTCTCTATGGCAATATACCACCTATCAGCAGGTTAATACGTGGACAGAGACTCAGATCTGATAACCACTGTTGGCGCAGCAAGAAAGAAATAGCAGGTGATGTGTTATGGAGTCCATCTCATGGAGCAAGAAACGCTGGTCGTCCCAAGAAGATATACGTCAAGCAACTTGAGGACGATACTGGATGCACTGCGGAAGAACTGGCAAACGCTATGAGAGACAGAGATGGATGGAGGAAACGTGTCGTAGAAAGCCGAGCAGGCACGACCTGATGATGATGATGTATTAATGGAATTAATTTGTTGCTTCAAGGAGCCAATTCAACACTGTTAATTTGCAAATATTTTGCTTCATTATTTAACGAAAAACTTATATTTTGAAGAAGGTATAAGTATAAGACTAGATGCACAATCCTTCTAATTCTAATGCTACATAGATTTATATTACATGCTTAGAAAATATTTTAGAAGTTAAATACGATAAAGGAATGAAATATAATTTCAACAGAGGTGCATACAAGAATTTATGGCAAAATATGAAGCACCCGTTTTTTACGTGTAAGGTACTATTTGCTTTACTGCTACTTTTCCCTAATTCATGTCATGGAATCAGGTCTTAATGCTATAAGATTATTATCACTTCACATAGATATACACAAGTTAGTTTGCCAGCATCAGACTAAATGGTCTTATTAGATTAAAAGCAACTTCAATTTATATTTTCGATTTACTTAGAATATATAGGGAAATTTCAAATATTTTTGTTGATTTACGCAGAGTGTATGATGTTTTCAAAGAAATATAAATGTAGACATGTTACACTCTTGAAAGTTACAAAGGTTTGCCTTAAGCCATAAGCCATAAATGCCGAGCATTGAAATAAGCCATCGAAAAGTATGCTTTAGCACAGACTCAGTTCAGGATAAAAGTAAAAGCATAATAAGGTATGTGGGACGTACACACACACACACACACACACACACACACACACACACACACACACACACACACACACACACACACACACACACACACACACACACACACACACACACACACACACTCACACACATTCAGAGACGAGATCACATAGGAAACATATCTGATGATATTTCGATTACAGAGCCAAGTTCGATCAATAATAGGTTGTTTATCGAGCTGATCGATAGTGAAACATATGTAATATGTTATTAAATATGTTATGATGCAACACTGAATCCTTGTTCCTTTATTCTTATAGTATATTCTCTGCGCGAGCATCGAGTGCTCAACCGGCATACCGCCTACGGGCGCAATTTTTCTTGCAACCATGTATTTAAATTATATGTTTATGTACAATAATTGATTCTATATTTGACACAAGGCCAGCAATTGTCCCAGTGCATTACTGATACTTTATTTTGTCGACCTCGTAAGGATGAAAGGCAACGTTAACCTCTGCGGGATTTGAACTCAGATCATAAAGGGGCGTAACTTTATACTGCAAAGCATGGCGTCTGACCCTCTACTGATACTGCAAATCCACCGCAATAATGAAACAAGTGTCGCGGTATGAATGTTTCTAAAAGCTGTGATCTACACGTCACATATATCCTACTCACTATAACACCTCATCCTACAACTGACTGTCTTAGATCTACCAGGGAAGTCAATGTGCGGTGATTGCATTCTCTGTTCTGGTTTGAGCCTTAGTTCATGCAATTTTCTTTGAAAAGCCATGATTGTCACTGGAATTAGTGATTGTCAAAGCATGCAATTTTTACATCATCCTTCCTGAAGTAAGGAATGTATATTGTTAGAGGAAAAGTAAAATGAATTTTTGTATATTCTCTCTTTCTGTTTATATATATATATATATATATATATATATATATATATATATATATATATATATATATATATATTTGTGTGTGAGACACGTTGGCTGAGTCCTTTTGACGGGAACGAAAAGATTGGTTTTCTATTCTCCCGCCACCACGTAAAGTTTGTAAATCGGTGGCTAGTCGTGTGACAGAGTTGTATCGGATTCCAGTTGCTAATCGCTTTACCGTGTCGGTTGTCACAAACAAGTCCTGGCCGGCATGGGTTGGGGTTTGGATTCTGTCGATCGATTGGTTATTGATTATGCGATACCGGCTGATGAAGGGTGCAGTGCACCTTACTGCTGTATTAAGTATGGCCGAAACTCGAGTCCGGGAACTATTATAGGCACCCGTTTTACGTGTGTTGTATTGAAGCGAATAACTATGTGTATATCCGCTCTCTTGCTCTGGAACCCTGACTCCAGACTGACTAGGAGTAGGAAGCTGTCATTCCCTGACGTTATCTCTAGGGATACGGGAATCAGCAGGACCTGGGGGAAGCGATGGGGGATAGGGGATTCTGGGGCATGAGAGTGAGATCCATCATCTCGACAGTAGTCGACGAGTGATGATGATGATGTGTATACTCTGGGAATGTATCTTACATTGCAACTCCTTATTATATATATATATAGGAAAAGAGTCAGAACCCCGACGGCAGAGCTCAAGCCGTTTCGACAGCTATTTCTGGACCAGACAGCTATTTCTTGGTCCAGAAATAGCTGTCGAAACGGCTTGAGCCCTGCCGTCGGTGTTCTGACTCTTTTTCTATTACCCACTCTAATACCCAAAGTATATATATATATATATATATATATATATAAATATATGAGTGTGTATATATATTTATATAGTTGTATATCAGAGGAATATATCCCAGTGATCCGATTTCGTTTTTATGTGATGCTATTTATTTTTATGCTGGCTGTCAGTGTTTCCTGGCAGCTTGCTATATTATTGAAATATAACCAAAGTGACGAACTTATATACGATATATATATAGGGTGATATAGTATCAACAATACCTTATTTTCGTAAAGAGGTTGATGCAGTAAAGTAATAAAAACCCGAAAAAGAAATTACCAATGAACAATAAAGACGAACAGAAAATTTTAGGATAGAAATAGCTGCAATGAAAAAAGAAACTTTTATATAATTTTAGAAAAAACAACGTTCTTCAAAATATTTTAAACGACATAACATTTTACTTATATTTGATATGGGCTAGAAATAGATCGGTTAATTGCCTTAAGGGACAGGGCATGGCAATCTGGATAAATTCAGTTTACCAACATTCTCATCTCCCTTATGTTGTTTTTACGATAACGTTGCTCTTTTCTGGAAATTAAAACCATGCAACAAAACATTTCAACAAACACATGCAACAAAGCACTTAAATCGATAAATATATTTTTTTAAACTAAATATTTTCGCCCTTAGCTTGATTGAATACATCCACAAAATTAATTATAAAAAAAAAATAACACTGTAATAACAGCAACAAAGGCATGTTTGATCATGCGTATCTGTATGGAACATCTAATAAATGATGAAAGGTTTGCATAGTGAGAGAGCAATGAATTTCACTTTGGCGAAATTGCCCAGAGCAAGAAAAGATTACATTCTCCCACTATACTAATTCATTGCTATTTCGATGGTTTACGCCTATAACAGTAAAATTGGACACAGAAACAATGTGTCGAGACTTAAAGTGCTTTAAACAGGAAAGAACTATTAAAGGGTTAATCATAAATAGTTTTTAGTTAGGAGAAACAAACTCTACATATTACGTTCTGAGGTAAGTATGAAAGCTATTGCTAATAATTCATATGTTAAAGATGCTATCATAAAATTTCGCATAAATTTTTTGAAATAATAAATCATATGCATATATATATATATATATATATATATATATATATATATATATAATAACTAGAAATTGCTTAACATATAAATAAACATGAATAATCACAGGAGATAATTTTTACAAGTGTGTAACCACACATAGCTAGGTAGGTAACTAAATAAAGTTGACCAGAACTTCAAAAATAGATAACTTATAATATGATTAATCAGATTAATCATATTATAAGGTATCTATTTTTGAAGTTCTGGTCAACTTTATTTAGTTACCTACCTAGCTATGTGTGGTTACACACTTGTAAAAATTATCTCAGTGATTATTCATGTTTATTTATATGTTAATCAATTTCTAGTTGTTATAAAATGCTCGGACCTACTCGTTAGAATCTTAGAGCTTATTTTGCGGGTGATATGGCGCATGTCTTTCTGGCATGACACCCATAATTTTGATTTAGATTAAATTCATTTGATTTATCTTAATTTTGGATATATATATATATATATATATATATATATATATATATATATATATATATATATATATATATATATAATATATATGTATGTATATGTGCGTGTATGTGTGTCAATGTATATATTATTAATAACTATAGTAATACACTTATATATATATATATGTATATATATATATATAGATATAGATATATATAAATTAATAAAAACAATGAAATAAAAACAAAGAACAAGTTCTTTATATTAAAAAATTCATCATTTTACGATCGTTTCTAGGATGTATAGATATCATTTCTGAAGACAGCATATATATGTGAAGATATGTATATTTCCTCTCATAATTTGTAATATTTTTACATAGATCTATATGACAACACACATATACATCCTAGAAACGATCGCAAAATGATGAATTTTTTAATATAAAGAACTTGTACTTTGTTTTTATTTCATTGTTTTTATTAATTTATCTTGACTCTGTTTTCCTATGATTTTTTTCGAACATTTTTGAATGCATCTTCTCTTATCATATTTGGATTACATTGAGTTCTTCATACGGATTGGACACTACCGTATATTTTGGTAGATTTATCTACACACACACACACACACACACACACACACACACACATACACATATATATATATATATGTATATATATATATAAATATATATATATAAAAGTGTATTACTATAGTTATTAATATATATATATTTCGTTTCTGAATTTGTTTAGCAAGATACTTTATCTGAAAACGTATGCATTTTTATTTGTTTATTTACATGTTACTGGTTGGTTGTTTGTTCTATGTGTGTGTGTTTTCATTTTGTCCTTAATAGTAAGTTGTGATGTTGCTATTGTGGAACCAACCAACCAGCTGGAAATTTATAAATTAAAAAAAAAATATTAAAAATTTTTTATTTTTTTGAAGAATCTTTTAATTTTTTTAATAAACTGGAGTGAAAGTAACTGGTGCTTGTGTTTCTTATTGGCAACATGACCCTCCCAAAGTATAACAATATATATATATATATATGTATGTATATATATATATATATATATATATATATATATATATATATATATATATATATATATATATATATATATATATATATATATATATATATATATATATATATATATATATATATATAGAGAGAGAGAGAGAGAGAGAGAGAGAGAGTGAGGTGAGAAAGTGGGAAAATGGAAGAGCGGGTGAGAGTGCTGGTAGTGTTGTTGAATGAAATTATAACAGGTGACTTCAAAGAATCGAATACAGCATTACTGTATCTAGCTCGAATTGGGTGATTGAATATTTTCCTAAAATTAATACCTAAATGTATACCTATAAATTAATTTAATTTCCTGTCATGAATCTAGATTCCTTGTAATTTATATAAGATTCTTATTTATCACATTCATATACATTAATATAAATTTATCCCTATAAGTATACCTATCAATTAATTTAATTTCTTGTTATAGATCTAGATTCCTCTTGGTTTAAATAAGATTGGTATTTCTCACTAATACCCTTACCCCAAAATTTTATTTTCCTTCGTTTTTAACATTATTCTTTAATAACATCACATTTTCATGTACCCTTCACTGGCTTGACCTCTTTTCATCCCCAAAGAATTCTTTTTATTCAAAGTATTCTTTTCATTTAAAACATAAGTCTGCACTCCTCTACCCTAAATTAAATTTCTACTACCACTATTCTATCAACTTGACTTCTAACTACATTTCTATTGGTCAATTCAAAACCTGTTCCCAAACAGACTTTTTATATTAAATCTTTGTTGGTTTTTTTTTCAATAAAAAAATCTCATCATTTCTGAAGACAGCATGTATATGTGAAGGTATGTATATTTCCTCTCATAATTTGTAATATTTTTACATAGATCTATATGATATACATACCAACACACATATACATCCTAGAAACGATCGTAAAATGATGAATTTTTTAATATAAGGAACTTGTTCTTTGTTTCTATTTCATTGTTTTTATTAATTTATCTTGACTGTTTTCCTATGATTTTCATCGAAAATCTTTCAATGCATCTTCTCTTTTCATGATATTTGGATTACATTGCGTTCTTCATACGGATTAGACACTACCGTATATATTGGTAGATTTCTCTCTCTCTCTCTCTCTCTATATATATATATATATATATATATGTATATATATATATAGAGAGAGAGATGGAAGGCATACCACCTGGATAAGAACACCCGTAACCTTCCTGAACCCAAAGAGAAGTATGGTTTCAAAACATACCGAAACCCACCGCACAACACCTTACTGGACTTATTTGAAGAGGACCTGCTGAAAATGATCAAAAACGTTAAGCTCAGAAAGAAACACCAATGCAGCAATCCATTCTTAACGTCCCTTGATACACTAATAACTAAGATCAAGAATGACCCGCACCTCTTCGTCACCTCCGACAAAACCAAAAAGCTGTACAAGATGGACGCGAGTGAGTATAACAAATTCATCTATAAGGAACTACACAAAGACTACAAAAAGACACCCTCTAGTACCCTAAATGACATAAATAGAGTAGGGAAGGATATAGTCACCAGCTTAGAAATAGAAAAGTACACTAACCCGTACGTCCCTCTGACGCCTAAATTCTCTCTTAAGGATCACAAATATGACTTTAATGAAAGCCCCTCTATTAGACTAATATGCCCCTCTACATCAGATATAGGTAAGATTAGTAAAGTGATCCTCGACAGAGTACTACTCGAGCTTAATAGAAAGGCTAAGGTCTGCCTCTGGGGCAACACCAACCAGGTCATAAATTGGTTCACCGAGTTGCCGGATAAAGCCACCCTGAAATTCATCCAGTTTGATATAGATAGCTACTACGCCTCTATCTCCCCCATACTCTTAAATAAGGCACTTATCTTAGCTAGATCTAACACTAGCCTCACCAAAAAAGAAATAGACATAATTCTAGCGGCACGTAGAACCATTATCCAGTTCGAAGGCTCCCACTGGACCAGAACCAACCGTCCTGATAACTTCGATGTCACGATGGGGTCCAGCGACTCAGCGCAAGCAACTGACCTGGTTGGGATATACCTCCTACATAAGCTTAGGGAAGAAATATCGGCCCTACAAGGAGCTGTATATAGGGACGACGCCCTGTTTACCGTTAGGAACCATAGCCCCCGTAGGATAGAGAACCTTAACAAACATATACACAGGTTCTTTAAGTCATACGGCCTATCCGTAACTATGGACCTCAACCACAGGGTTGTCAACTTCTTGGACGTGACCCTGGAGTTGAGTACAGGCTTATACAAGCCATACCATAAGCCTGGAGAGTGCCTCTCTTATATTAATTATGCCTCCAACCACCCTAAGCAGACTCTCAACTCCATAGTCTATAGTATCTCACATAGAATCTCGAGGCTATCCGCCAATGAGGATATCTTCAACCAAGCGGTTGATTACTACAATAGGGCCCTGTTAAGCGCCGGCTTTAACCGAGGAATTTCCTACATCCCTAACGCTAGCTCTAGAAACCACCCCCTCATAAAACTAACGTTATAGTAAGCCATACCTATAACCGATCACGCGGCGACCTCGTTAAAGTCGGATATAATAGAATAGATAACCGCACCAAAGATCACGTCCCCGGCGACGGTGAATACTGTAGATTACTCAAACTATTCCCCTATTACAAAACCAACAAAGGCGTCGGCCTACTACCAACGCCTTCCAACCAACATCTTCGTGTACATAAACATGGAAGAGGTAGAAGGAGTGCACCCGAGCATAAAGTGAAAGGGGCACCGAACGGGCGACAGCGCATTAACACACATAAGAGCGATCACTTAGATGGAACCACCCGTAGCAAAAGTACAAGGACACGTAATCGCCACCGTAACGTCCTATGGTTCCCCCCCCCCCTACTCTCGAAGTGTGGCCTCCAACATACCCCGGATATTCTTCGAAGCCTTAGAGAAGAACTTCCCACCCAACCATAGGTATAGAAAAATTCTTAATAGGAACAATATAAAAATATCCTTCTCTACTACTCCTAACCTAGCAGACATCATAGGAACAACGAACCACAGTAAGATCACCAAGACACAGCACCTCGACACAGACGCACCTACACCTGACAATAACTATATCGGCCTTAACAACTCCCTGACAGCATCCAATAGTGTTGGCAGCGGCATCCGCAGACGCAACCAGAATGACCGCGAAGTGACTGGGGAACATGCAGAACATGACGTGCGGAATAACAATCGCACCATCCCGCGTGCTGTGGGTTGTAATTGTGCTAACGACAGCTGCGGTAGCGTAGGTAACAACGTAGGCAGCAATAATGATAGCCTTACCGTGGGAAATAGACGGAACCGCGACAGAAATTGCAACTGCCGCGACAGAGGACGCTGCCCCCTTAGAGGATACTGCTTGACTGATAGGGTTATATATAGATGCACTATTACTAGCCACAATAGCGTTAAACATTATATAGGGGCCACCTCCGGCCCGTTCAAAATTAGGTTTCGAACACATCTCCACTCTTTCACAAATAGAAAACTAAGGCACTCCACTTCGCTCGCGGACTACATCACATCACTAAAGGACTTAAACATCAGCTTCTCCACGCACTGGGAGATTGTCGGCAGGGCTGCACCGTACAACTTCAAGAGGAAATGCGATCTTTGCCTCATGGAGCTCTACCACATCATAACTGCACCCCACGAGCTCATCAACAGCAGAGCTGAAACAGCGATAAGTTGTACACATCGCTTAAAAATATCCTTCTTTAGATGGGTTAAGAATGAAGAGTGAAATAGTACACTGGATCTCCCTGCAACAAGTCTTAACACCCCGGCGGGCAGGCGCAGCAAAATAGCACCCAGAAAACAATCCTTGCATACCAGACCCGGCCTCAGACAAACGGATAAGGCCAAAAAAAAAAAAAAAAAAAAAATTATCCAGGTAAGACTGCCCTAACACCGGCCAGAGTTACCTCCCTTGACCTGCTGCAAAATCAAAACAAGATATTTTTGCGAACAATGAATCTTGATGTAGATTTAACCCCCAAAACTCTTTCCGAACTATATAAGGAACACTTGTGATTATTTATGCCCTTGAGAAGCCCAACTGGGCGAAACGTACGTAGGTGATATTTTAAATAAACATGTTTTAACGGTCTATTCTCCGATGTTTTACTTTCCCACGTATATATATATATATATATATATATATACAATGCATGTTATAGAAAGAATGGGAACTATTGCATTTCCGGGTTCAAATCCTGATGATGTTGTCTTGGCCCTTCATCATTTCGCCTTAGAATAAATTACCAAATACTTCATTTTCGGATTTGTTGCTACTATAAGCCTCCCTAAAATTATGTCTGTTCCCTCTTTTTATACCTTCCATATAATCGGAAAATATTTGAAGTTTTACTCAAACTGCTATTAAATTCTTCTTCTTCTTCTTCTTCTTCTTCTTCTTCTTCTTCTTCTTCTTCTTCTTCTTCTTCTTCTTCTTCTTCTTCTTCTTCTTCTTCTTCTTCTTCTTCTTCTTCTTCTTCTTCTTCTTCTTCTTCGTCCACATATTCCTGGGAGTGTTGTGTAGGACGTCTGCTGAAGCACGCCTTCCATCGGCTCCTATCAGGGCCAACCTCTAATTGATTTACCAGTATCCCAAGCGAGACTGGCCGATCTCATGGATGTTATTCAACCGGCTAGCTCGGGGGTTTCCTCTTGGGTCTCCTACCAGTTGGTTTTGACTGTAAGATCCTTCAAATGATTCTTTCCTGAGACATTCTAACCACATATCTGGAATATCGGAGCGGTGATCTCTCAATTCGGTAAAGTATCGGCCCAATCTGGAGCGGATCTCTGATCTCCGAAATATGCATTCTCTCTATATAACATAAATGTTGTAATATGAACACGTAAACAAGGAGACACAAAGGATACAAAAAACTGTTAGGTCATGCTAGTCTATATTGTTTTTAATATAAGACTGGCAAATGAATCTATAAACCAACTGTCTGACAAATACACATCCATTTCTTCATTTATA
>OZ024740.1:55875986-55913486 GCA_964016885.1 Eledone cirrhosa | reverse complement strand
GTATAGTCTAGGTAGTGTATGAGAGCAAGGATGCTGAGAAAGTGAGGCGTATATTTATTTCAAGAAGGAATGGAAGCACGTTTGCATGAGAAAAGAAAAACAGGTTAAGGCAATAACTCAGTGCCATTTTAAATGACCACTACTATGGGTTCCTGAATTCCTGATCCAATAGAAGCCCATTTTCTCTCCAAGGAAATACTTCGATCAAATCTAACGCGAATATATTCTTGCACCAAACCCACATTCTCCCCTCTTATGAACTACACACCCAACCAATTATTACATTATATTATAGTCGCGAATAGATGCGGACATTTTCAGTGGTGTCATCAGCGCACGAATCTACATGCTGGTTGGGAAAATGAGAATAGAAGGGGAAAATAATTGATATAGAAGACAACGACGAAAAATAACAAGAATAAGAATAAGAGTAAAAGAAGACGAAAACGAATAATAATGATAACAACAACAACAACAACAACAATAACAATAATAATAATAATAATAATAATAATAATAATAATAATAATAATAATAATAAGAAGAAGAAGAAGAAAGAGGCAACGACTTGATCCCTGAGGCGGAACAAACTAAAACATTCTGGAGAGGAATATGGGAGCAGGATGTTAAACATAATGACCAGGCAGTGTGGATTGAGACAGTACAGAAGGAGATTAGTGAACAGGCACACCAACAAACTGACTTGAGTATCACAGTTGAAACTCTTAAGGGGCAGGCCAAAAAACTAACCACAGGCCCAGATGGTGTGCAGGGGTATTGGATTAAAAGTATAACATCTCTCCACCCGAAACTGACAACCATGTTCAATGACTGCTTGATGTCAGGTGAGGTACCAGAGTGGTTGACAAAAGGTACCACAGTTCTGGTAATGAAGGACCGAATCAAGGGTAATGATGTTACCAACTATAAACCTATCACATGTCTGTCCGTAATGTGGAAACTGTTGACAAGAATTATGTCTGAGGAAATCTACCATCACCTCCACACAAACAACTTGTTACCGGATGAACAGAAAGGATGCCGAAAGAAGTCCCGTGGTACAAAGGACCAGTTACTTATTGATAAGATGGTAATGAGGAATTGCAAGAGGAGACACACTGGTCTTGCCATGGGATGGATAGACTACAAAAAGGCATTTGACATGGTGCCTCGTTCTTGGATCACCAAAAGCCTAGCGATTTTCAAGGTGGCAGATAACATCAGACAGTTGTTGGGCAAAAGTATGAAGTCCTGGGAAACAGAGTTAACATCAGCTGGAGAATCCTTGGGAGGCGTGAAGATCAAGAGAGGTATCTTCCAGGGAGATAGTCTGTCCCCTCTGTTGTTTGTCCTTGCCCTGATGCCCCTGACCATTATACTGCGAAAGGTGAGAGCAGGATACAAGTTGGGAAAGGGAGAGCTTACCATCAATCACCTCTTCTTCATGGACGATCTTAAGCTCTTTGGGAAGTGCGAGAAGGAGTTGGATGTGCTTGTTGACACTGTCCGTATTTTGAGCAATGATATATGTATGCAATTTGGTATTAGTAAGTGTGGAGTCCTTGTGATGAAGAGGGGTAAATTGAGCAGAAGCAACGGAATCCAGGTGCCAACAGGTGAGATGATAAAGGAAATTGACACTGAAGAAGGATACAAGTATTTGGGTGTTCTGGAGGCTGATGACATCAAGAACTGAATATATTCGGAGAGTAAGGAGCGTATTAAAGTCACATCTGAACAGTAGGAATGCCATAAGTGCAGTAAATTCCCGAGCTGTGTCTATTATTAGGTACAGTGCGGGAATTCTGAGATGGAATGTTGCTGAACAAAAAGAAATGGATAGGAAGACTAGGAAATTATTCACTATCTACAATATGTTCCACAAGAGGAGTGATGTCGATTGACTCTACTTAAGGAGATCTGAAGGTGGAAGAGGTTTTATCAGCATAGAGGACTGTGTTCAGATGGAGAAAAACAACCTACACAAATACGTGACTGATAGTAAGGAGCCAATGCTCAGAACTGTACTGAAGGAGAGGAGAATAGACCAGGGGATGTCCAGGGAGGAAATAACAACAAGGAGAAAGAGCAGCCTTCAGGAAAAATCCCTTCATAGTACCTTCTTTGAGAAAACTGAATTCAGAGATTCACAGACATGGAACTGGTTGAAAAGAGGAGATCTTAAAAAGGCTACAGAAGGAATGTTAATGGCTGCGCAAGAGCAGGCTCTCAAAGCGAAGTGGTTGAAACACCATATTTACAAGGAAGAGGCTAGCCCACTCTGCAGGATCTGTGGAGAGAGAGAGGAGACTGTGGCTCACATTGTATCCGAGTGTAAACACCTAGCCAAGACTCACTATAAGGGCTGGAGACATGATGTGATTGGCAGGGTGATCCACTGGCACCTATGCAAAGTAAACAATTTACCACATTCTGAGAAGTGGTATGAGCATAAGCTAGAGTCGGTGATAGAAAACGATCAGGTGAAGGTGCTGTGGGATTTTACGATACAGACGGACAAGAAACTGGAACACAATAGACCTGACCTGGTGGTTTTGGACAAAGAAAAAAGATCGTGCCTGATTGTGGATGTGGCCTGCCCATTCGACACGAGAGTGCAAGAGAAGGAGAGGGAGAAAAAATTATACGATACCAGGACTTAAAGTGGGAGGTAAAAAGGATTTGGAACTGCCATGAAGTCAAAGTGGTCCCGATTGTCATAGGCGCACTGGGTACTATCTCAAAAAGTTTCCAGGGATGGTTAAAGAAAATTGGCCTCTTCACGCTTTTTGGAACGCTTCAAAAGGCATGCTTGCTGGGAACAGCAAGAACCCTCCGATACGTCCTGAATATCTGAGGCTGCAGGTAGCGGCTTGATATTCATTTCAACAAACTTTCCAGTTAACTAACATCAATGACTGAGACTCAAAGAACAATAATAATAATAATAATAATAATAATAATGATAACAATAAAGAAGAAGAAGAAGAAGAAGAAGAAGAAATATTGTTAAAGAACGCTCAAATTAAGGGAGTGAGTCAGACAAAATGATTACATTTTTACTTGACACAACAAATGTACGACCAGTACGACTAACACAGTGACAGAATGATCAAAGTGCTCAACAGTAGCAGCTCCGCTAAAGAAATGTTTAATAGCAGTTAGCCATCCTTTGCCTATTATCAGGAAAAAGAGTAGAAAATGCATTCATTACCAACTGGAATCCATGCTATAACGATACATAGTATTCTGTGTTGTTATCTAGTCTGAACTGATAAACGGATTTAATGAGATAATGTTTCAATTTTTACGTTTTGTGTTATGGAGCCGACGGACGACCAAATAATTAAAAAAAATTACCAACAACTCATATGTACCGTTACAATGTATCGTTACTTTCTCCAAACAGTTCGTTGAAAATTGTTCGTTATTCAAGCAGCTATGTCTAGCTGGTCGAGTAATGATGTAAAGATTCTCCCGTAAGATATTAAAGAATGAAAACAGATTATTCTTATCAGTGAAAACGATAGGATACATTGAAAATCTATATAAAAATCCCAAATTCATGTTTTGCTATGAAGTTAACCAAAGAAAAGAAATTATTGCATTTACTATGAAGTCAAGCTGAAGTTATCTTTGCTAATATAATTTCGCTATTCAGTCAAACAAAGATATCTTTTCCCTACTTATGAAATACGTTCTTTCCTCAATTAGCTATTCACCTCCCACTCCTGTGACATCACTTGGATCAAGCGAGAGAGGGCTGAGAGGGTATTTGTGCCTATTCCAAGGTGACATAAGCAACTAAGATCTTTAGCGATAGTATAGTGCATACTACAAAGTTATAAATGCTGGGAGTGAGGGCTGTAGATGTTTAGTAGTTACACACCCACACCCACCAGCACACATATATGTGTTTGTGTATACATGTATATATATATGTGTGTGTGTATGTGTGTGTACAATGTACATTGTACACACACCCATATATTAACTCAATATACACACACATATATATATACGGGAAAATGTATAACCCCGACGGCAGAGCTCAAGCCGTTTCGACGGCTATTTCTGTACTCGAGTACTGAGCTATGCCGTCCGGGTTATACATTTTCCTATTACACACTCTACTACCCTAAGTATTGAGTACTCTGGTACGTTATGCTCCACCTCGTTCCTTACCACACATCCTTCGTGATATATATATATATATATATATATATATATATATATATATATATATATATATATATATTATTTATAGTTATGTATACACTATATACAACTATAAACAGGAAAGGTCAGTAATTTATTACTACCTTATTACCAGTAAGAAAAATAGTTCAATGTAAATACATGAGATGTTTTACAGAGCCGGAATATAAATTACACAATAATCAAAGCTATGTTCAAATCATTTTATTGCTGACAATCGTTTCTTCCAAACTTTAGTTTGGAATCATCGGAGCAGTAGCAATGTTTGTACATATAATTAACCTCCTATTCAACTGAACAATCATATAGATACATGGATATTAATGTTGTCAACAATAGTTGTAGATTCGAAACTGTTGTTGACAACATTAATGTCCATGCATCTATACGACATGTTCAGTTGAATAGGAGGTTAATTATATGTACAGACATTGCTACTGCTCCGATGGTTCCAAACGATTGTCAGCAATAAAATGATTTGAACATAGCTTTGATTATTGTGTAATTTATCATTTATATATATATATTAACTCAATACACACACACACACACATATATATATATATGGGAAAATGTATAACCCCGACGGCAGAGCTCAAGCCGTTTCGACGGCTATTTCTGTACTCGAGTACCGAGCTCTGCCGTTGGGGTTATACATTTTCCTATTACCCACTCTAGTACCCTAAGTATTGAGTACTCTGGTGCGTTATGGTCCACCTGGAGTATATATATATATATATATATATATATATATATATATAAATATATATATATTGAGTTAAAAACACACAAAAGTCCTCTATAAAAATAGCTCAAGGAGAAACATTTTCCCCAGCCTTATAATAATGTAAGGAGAGCCGAACACAGATATATAACTGTATGTGTTCAAATCACAAGGGACATAGACCGCTTGGGTAAAGGAAATATTGACTAGAATAGTATGGTTCACACAAGCCAATCAAGAGGAGGAATTGAGAAAAATGAATCTACCATGATAACTATCAAGAACCTGGACAGTTTGTGAGTAGAACTGTTTCGGAAAATTCAGTGAGGAGAGTTATTGGGGTGTGGATTCTCAAAGGATACCACATCAATATTCACTTCACTACTATGTTTGGTAGTATACTAAATAACAGGAGCGTTAAACGAGGGAGTACATGGAAATAATGTGCCAGGCGGATCGAATAGAAAGTAAGGTTACTAGAAAAATAGATGTCAGGACCATCCGATATATTTATAAAAGCTCAACAAAAGCGATGGAGCAAATTTATCAAATGTATATATTAAGTTAAAAACTCACAAAAGTCACCTATAATTAAAATAGCTCAAGGATATATATATATATGTGTGTGTGTGTGTGTGTGTGTGTGTGTGTGTGTGTGTGTGTGTGTGTGTGTGTGTGTGTGTGTGTGTGTGTGTGTGTGTATATAATTAGTTCCACAACAGTTAATTCAACATTTTCGAGAACAATTATTTCACCTTAGTCGGATCATCAACTCGCTCGGTTTAAACCAACCTTTTTATCCGAGTAAGATGAAACAATTTTTCTCGGAAATGGTGAATTATCTGTTGTGGAATTACTTCAACCAAATTCGTACAAAGGACTTAGTGCTCTAGTATTACGGAAATAACCCACCAGTTTTCGATAAATACATATACAGATACATACATACATGATGGCTGCCAACTCGTTTTCGAGTACGGCCACTACTTTATATCCATGTAGGAGAACCCCTACCGATGCACTGAACGAGTGTGATTTTTAGTCCAGCCAGCGACTTGAAAACTCTGGTACAAACACTACTTGTGACAACTATTAACACATAGTGCTGGGCCCATGGTACCATGTGACGACAAGTGCAGAGAAATCTCCAGATATAAAGCAATGCATATGCCGTGAAGCTTTTATATTGAGCAAAGGCACTGCAAAAAGCCAGTCCCACTCTCTTAACCAAGATGATATTTACCAAAAAAAAAACAAAAAAACAAGTCAACATCATTGGACAACATCGGGGTTGCAGGTGTTATATCAGAGTTTTCCTTCTAGAATTCTGCCTTGATAGAGGCTAAGGAGTCATCTCTCCCGGTGATGTTGGATGGCCATTGACTCTTAAGAGCGTACATACATACATACATTCATACATACATATATATATATATATTTGTGTGTGTGTGTGTGTGTGTGTGTGTGTGCGTATACATATAATCGTGAGGTTGCGAGTTCAATTCTCAGACCGAGTAATGCGTTCTGTCCTTGAGCAAGACACATTATTTCACGTTTCTCCAGTTTACTCGGCTGTAGAAAGGGTTGCTGTGTCACTGATGCCAAGCTGTATCGACCTTAGCTTTTCTCTTGGAGAGGGGAGATTTGCATGCCCGGTTGAGAACTTCTAGGTGCAAATGCCATGGTCTTTCGTAGGGGTCTTACCCTATATATATATATATATATATATATATATATATATATATATATATATATATATATATATATATATATATGAAAAATTATGACCCCTGACGGCAGAGCTCAAGCCGTTTCGACGGCTATTTCTGGACTCAGAGTATTGACAAAGTTAAACACCTTAACAACATGTGTACTCGTCTCTACCACACTAATTCGGACTGCCTGAAGATGTCACAGCCAAAGATGACTGTCACAGCCAAAGATGACTGTCACCGAAATATATATAGCATTATTATTTTATTTTATATAGCTTATTATTTTATTTTATTTTATATATATATATTGGTGCTCTGAAATAGCGATGTATACATGTATGTATAGTATATTTGGCAAAAATTAAGTATGATCACCAACAGCGTGAAACAGACAGTTTGTTAGCTTCTCTCTCTTCTTTCGCCGAATAAAAGAAGTAAGTGACATAGTCACTACTTTAAAACTGATAGCGTATTGTCTTCAAAATGTGTTTAATTAAGCATACGGTATATTGCCAAATATACTATACATATATATATATATATATATATATATATATATATATATATATATATATATATATATATATATATATATATATATATATATATATACATATATATATATATATATATATATATATACATATAGTATATAGTATACATACATACATACTTGCATTTAAGTAAGTGCCGAACTAAGAGTGAGAAATGAAATTTCGTTTCATTCTATTCCATTTATCGTTTTCGGTGTGCCCGGCCGACTGAACTCACTCGATATGCAAATTAGACTGCTCAGCCGTTAATATGCATAAGGAAAGTATATACTTTCAGACGTTCAACCATCTGGCAGGAAGGTATACGATGCTGACGATAGCTAATAAGCTTGAAACCAGTACATCGTTCTTGTGTCAGTGTTGAGCAAAAAGGTGACGTGGTTGCCTAAACACTGTACGTCGTAATTCGGGCTGTTTGTTTACAAACAAACCGAGCATTATAATACATGTTCGGTAAACCGATACATGCTTATATATATGCGTGCATGTGTGTATATATATACATACTACTATACGTCTATATACATATATGTATGTACGTATACATACATACATACTTGCATTTAAGTAAGTGTCGTACTAAGAGTGAGGAATGAAATTTCGTTTCATTCTATTCCATTTATATATATATATATATATTTATTAATATAACAGATTAAAGTTTAAGCAAAGAATCGCTGCTTTCACCCTTAACGGGATCTTCTGAAACTAACAAAGTCAATCTGTAAACGCAGAGGAAGACAGGAAGACGATATTTTGGTTCGTGGAAACGTTCGCTGGCAAAGAACGGGAAAAAACGAATAAGATACGGCATTAATAGGTGCGGAGAAAAACAATTACGCGCAAAGACAGAACCACGTTTATGGTATAAAAGAGGTCGTAGACTAATGTTCTCTTAAGTAGTTCATAGACACGTTCTCTGGCAATGAACGAAAAAAACGAAGATAAATATATATATAAAAATATATATATAAATATATATAAATATATATAAATATATATATATATAAATATATATATAAATATATATATAAAAAACGAAGATATATATATATATATAGGAAAAAGTATGACCCCGACGGCAGAGCTAAAGCCGTCGAAACGGCTTGAACTCTGCCGTCGGGGTCATACTTTTTCCTATTTCCCACTCTACTACCCTAAGTATTGAGTACTCTGGTGGGTTATGGTCCATCTGGTTCCTTACCACAATTCCTTTGTTATATATATATATATATATATATATGACTAGTGTCGGAAACGTTAAGACCCTCTTCCTGCTCTATCAAGCGTTAACCTAATATATCCCTTACATATACTGTACCGATTGTGTTATGTCTGTTTACCTTTTACATATATAAATATATATATATTTATATATATATATATATATATATATATATATATATATATATATATATATATATATAACAAAGGAATTGTGGTAAGGAACCAGATGGACCATAACGCACCAGAGTACTCAATACTTAGGATAGTAGAGTGGGAAATAGGAAAAATTATGACCCCGACGGCAGAGCTCAAGCCGTTTCGACGGCTATTTCAGTTCCTCAGTGAAATAAAAACCCAACCAGGAACTGGGCATATCAGAGTATTGACAAAGTTAAACACCTCCAGAACACGTGTACTCGTCTCTACCACACTAATTCGGACTGCTTGAAGAGGTCACAGCCAAAGATGACTGTTACCGAAATATATATAGCAGTAATAAACGAAGCTAAATTTTAAACATTTGACTTATTTATTTTATTTTATTTTACATTACTCCGGAGTAACTAAACCAACCTGCGCACTTCGTCAAGTGCTCCAATCTGCATACTGAGGTGTTGGTATACAACCAACATATACTCAAAATTTATATATATATATATATAATAGTAAAAAAAAGAAAAACAGTAGAAAATGCTAATGGGATTTTCTCATAGAATAACAGCAAAACATTTATTTACAAAGGCGGAATTTATCGTACCGGTTGTTGGGCTTCTTCATGTAAGTGTATCATAACATTTATAATGGAGTTAATTTGTATATTAATAATAATAATAATAATAATAATAATAATAATGTTTTCTTTATTAACCACAAGGGTTTACATAAAGTAGACATTAAGGACAGTACAGGACAATACAGGACGGTACAAATGGGCATTTCTGCGTGTAAAAAAACAGAGGATGAAATAAAATAACAAAGAAAAATTCCCCAATAGGGGGGAGACTTCCGAGGGACATTTGTGGAGAAAGCCCATTAAAAGACCACAGTGGCCCTGACCACCAGGGCAAGTGCCCTCTCCCAGTTTTGCACCTTTAATTTACAGACACATACTCAGAGAAGGCCCATTCATTCGGGCCATACTTGCTTCTCTCACCCATCTTTCAACAAAATGCTGGGAAGAGAGCACTTCCCTCTCTACCCTGATTTTCCTTTTCAGATGAAATTTGAAAAAGTTAATCAGGGCATCACCGAAGAGGTAAGTGCTAGTCTTCAGCCCTTTCAAACGTGTCCACCATACTATCTCTTTCGCCATGGCCACCAGACAGATAAAAACTGCCTGCCCTTCCCGGCTAAAGGAAGAGGGCGGGGCAATCCTCACGATGGACTCAGCTGATAGCTGGATCCGTCCTACACGTGACAGCAGGTGTTCGACATAAACCCACAAGTCAGCAATGCTCGGACACTGGACGAGTACGTGCAGGACGGTTTCGTCGCCCTGTGCGCATCTCGGACATGCCCGGCTGACGGCACCTCCATGCCTGTAAAGTTTATCCCGAACTGGCAAAGCACCCCGGTAGCACTGCCAGGCCAGGGATTTCTGGAAGTTGTCCATAGGCCCCGGCCCGAAAGTCCTTCCGAAGAGATAGGCGTCGACGAAAATCAATAATAATAATAATAATGGGAACTGCCCATATACTAAGGAAGATTCTGTCAATATAAGTACATCACAAGTCTAAACACTAAAGATGCATGTGTGAATATGTATGTTCTTTCTTGAACATGGCGGACCTTGTTGTCTCTTGAGGTCACTGGTTGTGACTTGGTGATAACTCGTATGCACATAAAGCAAGATAAATGCAACTGTAATAATAATAATAAGAAGAATAAGAATAATAATAAGAAAAAGAAGAAGAAGAAGAAGGGAGTGGTGTGGTAGTAATAATAGGGTTATAGCCAAGAAGGAAGGGAAAGGCCAAGGAGGGGTGAGCGAAGCAGAAGGAGATGGTGGGGATGTGTGGTAGTAACAGTATCACTATTAATAGCAGTAAATGGAGCTGTCCATGGGACTGGCCTAAATGGTGTAGTGAATTTAAAATTGTCTGAGGGAGTAATTGTTTGTAAATATATCTATCTTAATATTTCTGTCGGTAATTCTGGCATTGTTAGTTTGTCCATTGGTGTCAAAAATTGACCTGAAGTGTGATTGTTTCTAAAGAAATGTGATTGTTTCCTTAGTATTTCTGAAGGAAATGCTATATTTCTTAATTCGTCCATTGGTGGATGTTAAGGTTGAGTGCTAGTTTTAGTTTCGTCTGTGGTTGATGCATTTAAAAGGGGCTCATATTTTGTGATAAAGTGATAAAGTGTGATTCTTTGTTGATACGCTGAATGTAGGAAGCGTTGCCTTTAATTTGTAGAGGGGAAGAATTTTGAAATTGGGTTCTTCATTAGGCGCAGGTGGAAATGTGTTCACTCAGTGCAAGTTTTCTGTATTCCCTTCCTTCTTTGTCATAACTCTTCTTCTTCTTCTTCTTCTTCTTCTTCTTCTTCTTCTTCTCCTCCTCCTCCTCCTCCTCCTCCTCCTCCTCCTCCTCCTCCCCCTCCTCCTCCTTCTTCTTCTTCTTCTTCTTCTTTTCTTCCTGCTCCTCCTCCTTCTTCTTCTACTTCTTATTATTATTGGTCTAAGCGGACGTATTTTGCTCGCTCACAGTAAGTCGCTTTATTTCCCTGTTAAAATTATTTGTTGTTAAATATTTCTTGTTGTGTAAGGGATATAAGCCCTTAGACTTTGCCCCGTGAAGGGGAAAGTATAATATTTGGGCCTTTTGGCCCAAATATTTGAACTTATTTGGCCCAAATATTTGAACTTATTTTTACATGTTAAAAAATTTACGAAAAAAAAAAAACATGGCTGAGCCTCCCAGCGATATGTCGGCTGTCGTGCAACAACGACGTAGAATTTGAGAGGAGCGCTACAGCGAAATTAACACACATTGATAACACAAACACCACCACAAACAAGGTAAACAAAGACACCAATGATACCAATAAGATCACTAATTTTGAAAAAAATGACAGTAACAGCGACAACGAAAATACAGATAACAAAAAAAAACAAAACAAATACAACAACAATATCAATACCACTAACATGAAAACAAATAGCGACAACACCAACAGCAACAATACCAACTGCACCGAGAACAACGGTGGCAACAAAGACAACAATGATAACAGCGACAGTGCTAACAACAACACCAACAAGAACAACGACAACAAAACCACCAACGAAAACAAGAAGAACACTTTCGCTGCGGCAGCAGCAAAAAAGAGGCCATGCTTCAACATGGACCTCTCAAACAAAGATGAAAAGTTGGTCCAGGCATGGAAGCTCATCAAGCAAGAGCAAACTTGGGCCAACTTAACTGTCCCGGTAGAAGCTATTGAGGCAGTGGAGCGCAAAACAGTGCATTATAGATGCATCTCAGCACAAACCAAAAGGGCAGCTTTAATCCCACAAGAAGATGTCGAAGTCGCGCTGAGGTGCATCAGAGAAAACACCCAGTACATAGAGAGGGGCAGACAGTACGGCACCATTTCGGTGTTGTTCAAGTCAGAAGCCCTCGCTATGAAACACGCTATAACTCCTTGCAAAACCAGCAAGGTCATAATGTACCCCTCCCACATGTGAAAAAGAACGGCCCGTCTCCGCATTCCCAGAATCCCACCAGGACTTGACATGTGGTGGCTTCTGGGATTTGTGATTGTGGAGGGGACGGATACAGTCCCTATAGAAGTGACCAGAACGGCCAGAGAAGACTGGTCCGGGGTTGACCAGGAGATCCTTCTCCAGATCAGGCCCGAGAATGTGAAGACAATCCCGGACCACATCCGCCTTCAGAATGGGACGGTCATTCACATTATGACCGAAGGAAAAAGGCCGCAGTGTTTTGTTTGTGGGGAAAAAACCCATTTGCGAGCCTTCTGCCTTCAACTGCTGAAAGATGCAAGGAGACGAAAGGCTCCACTGCTGTCGACGTCTGGGCGAGGACCACAACCAACACCAGCACCGGCAAAACCACCAACAACAACACCAATAGAAAGACCACCACCAACATTGACCACCCAGGGGGGAAACGAGGAAATCTGTCAAACAAAAAAAAAAAAAAATCAACAAAGCACAAAAGCACCCACAATAAAAACGCAGACACCACCCACGCAAACATCTCTCCAATAACACCAACATCAACACCACTATCACCATCACCAGAATCCTCCAAACGCAAACAACCGAAACAGACGCAAGAACAAATATACACACAAACATCTGAAACCACAGACACCGCACTCACAACAAACACAGATACAACCGAAACAATACCACCAAAACCATCACCGCCACAGCCACGCAAACAAATAAAATCACACCAACAAAACATACAAAACTTCGTGCTCGTCAGGAGGATCTGATGGCCCTCGTAGCACGAAGTGAAAATATACAAAAAGAGGGGAAAATGTTTAAATCGAGCCCATTTCGCGTGCCGGAAGATTTGGTTCTGGTGCGAATGTCGCTCGACATATTCAAAGAAATACGAGACAGCTTTCCTCGGGACGTGGGAACCCCGAACGTAAAACCCACTTCAAGACTTTTAAAGGGGTTCCCAAAAGAAATCCCACTAACTATGGAGGTCGAACAACCCGACCTTCACAAGAGCCCGGAAGGTAAGTAAACCTTCCTCTCTCTCTGTTTAACCTGTCAACATGGCCGTATTAAGAGTAGGATGTTTAAATGTTCGAGGCCTGGGATCGTCCTGGAAGCAGGGTCACCTGCTCAACGACCTCAGATCTATAGAAATGGATGTAATTGCAGTCAGCGAGACCAGGATTTCCGACACGCGCGCACTAGCCCCCATTTTCGACGACTATCAGATCTTTGCATCTGTTAGCCGGCCGGGAATGGGAGGCGGGGTGGAAGTGCTGTTTAGGAAAGGCCTGGATCTCGAGGTAAGGTCCGTCTTCCGGGACCCGGACGGGAAGTTGGTGGTCCTGGACGTGAACAATAATGAAGGTGGTGCCTTTAGACTGGTGGCCGTCAATGCTCCTAGTGGGGCAGGACGGTCGGACTTCTTTAGACGCCTGGAAGCCTTTCTGGGTACGTCTCACCCTTGACTCTTAGCGGGGGACTGGAACGGCATCTTAGACGCACGCTGCGACTGTGTGGGAGTATCCGATAGGAGCGGGGGGTGCAAAAGCCTCAATAACCTGATCAGCCAGTTCCAACTGTCTGACAGGTACCGACTAGATTTCCCTAATGCGCCAGTGTGGACCTGGGCTAACCGCATAGGGTCATCTAGATCGTATATAGACAGGATATTCATTAGGAAAATAGACAAAAATAGTGTAAGCTGTCCACGTTTTGAAACGGTCGCCTATTCAGATCACAAGTTTGTGATCTGTATGGTCGACCTAGATAAGACGCGTAGGTTAGGACCTGGTTACTGGAAGCTAAACATGTCATTTCCGGCACATAAGGCCTACAGGGACCAGGTCAACAATTTAGTTAAGAAAAAGTTGACAGGGGAGTCGTCAACAATAGATGGTGGGGGGCTCTCAAAAGAGAGATTAGAGTAATGTCGATAGAGTTTAGCAAAGAAGTAGCATTAGAGAAAAATAGAAAGGAGGGGGAGTTGGTAGATAAGTTAGACGAGGCTATTGGTAGTGGCATTGCAACTGATGTGCTAGCGGCAAGAATGGCATTAGACCCTTTCTTCAATGCGAAACACGAAGGTTGCATTGTCAGAGCTAAGGCGCGTGCTCTGAGAAACGAGGGAATCAAAGCTGTTCGATGGGCCCGCGTGGCAGAGGCGCAGCGTGGAAATAAAACCACGATTCGGTCTTTGACGGACCGAGACGGACACGAGCTGAACGATTCCAAGAGGATGTGTGAGGCCTTTCGCCAACATTTTGCTCGGCTGTTCGGGGGAAGTGGCGGGTCAGAGATGGTGGTGGACTTCAGTCCCTACCTCGATGGCTTGCATCAACTCTCGACGGCTGACGCTGGGCGCTGCGAAAGGCCAATTACTTCAGCCGAGATTCAGGATGCCCTTGTCGGTTACATGAGGCGCAAGTCACCCGGTTTGGATGGTCTCCCTACGAGCTTTACGTAAATATGCCAGACTTGTTCTCCAATCTCCTCGAAGCCCTCTACTGCAACTGGCAGCAAAACGGGAGTATTCCCAGTTCTGTGAGCCGGGGCGTAGTGACACTGATAAGGAAATACGAGAACAAGAGGGACACATTAGACAATTTTAGGCCCATAACTCTGCTCAACAGAGTTTAAGATTTTGGCCAGGGTGTTAGCGAAGAGGTTGGCGCTTGTCGTCGAGGACTTGGTTGGGGAGGCGCAAACTTGCGCAACCCCAACCAGGTCCATACACGACAACCTCCACCTAATGCGATACATCATAGAGAGGGTCAAGAAGAGACCGAGACTGGGTGACTGGCATCTGGAATGTTGCCAGGCACTCACTGCCCTCTACCAGGCGGGCAATGCGGTCAGTGGAATTTCCACTCTCGAGTTCTATAGAGGGCAAGTGCGACGACGCACTCGGAGAGGCTCTGGGAGTCAACGGAGTCGAACTAACCAGTCTGTACCGGAGGACTTTCGAGCCGGGGACGATGGATAATTTCCCAAAATCCCTCACTTGGCAGTGCTACCGGGGGGCACTGCCGGTTCGAGATAAACTCTACAGGCACGGAAGTGCTGTCAGACGGACCTGCCCGAGATGCGAGCAGAGCGACGAAACCGTTATGCACGCACTCGTCCAGTGTCCGTGCATTACTGACTTGTGGAGTTATGTTGAACAGCTGTTGTCGCTTGTACAACGGATCCGGCTATCGGCCTAGTCCATAGTGAAGATCGACCCGCCGCCTTCTTTTGGCAAGGAAGGGCAGGCAATTTTCCTCTGTCTGGTGGCAGTAGCGAAAGAGGTTGTATGGTGGACGAGGTTGAAAGGACTGAAGACAGACACTTTTCTCTTCGGCCAATCCCTCATCAACTTTTTCAAGTTTCACTTGGAAAGGAAGGTGAGGGTGGAGAGAGAAATATTGCCCCCAGTACATTTGCTGAAAGGTGGGTGAATGTGGCGAGAATGGCCCGTGTGAGTGGGCCTACTCTGGTCATGCGGCTGTAGGTAGGTAAATTTGAAGTGGAGAGGGGTGCCCTTCCAGGGTGCTCTCGAAGCGTCGGGTCGTTCAGGACTGGTGGGGTACCTGAGCGAACCCTAGGTGGTCATCCCCCCTATTGGGGAATTTTTTCTTGTTGTAATTTTATTGTTACTTTATTGTTACTTTGTTATTGTTACTTTGTTATTGTTATTCATATTGTTTACTCGATTTTTCTGTAAAACCCCACTGTCCCAGTCTTTTGTATTGTCCCCTATATGTCGGCCCTTGTGGTCAATAAATGAAATCATTATTATTATTATTATTATTATTATTCTTTCTACCACTACAGTAGAGGTCAACACCAAGTAGATAGAACGAGCCGGTTCTCCTCCATCTGCTACTTTCACTACCACTGCTGCAGTGAGGAAAGAAAGAGAGAAAGCGTTAAACAAAAATGTGAACTCTTCTATGTATGTAAACCACGTTGTTTTATACCATATTCTTTTCAATACACAACTTAACTCCATTATAAATTTTATTATACACTTCCATAGCATGAAGAAGCCCAACAACCCTTGGCCGAAACCGGTACAATAAATTCCCTTTTTGTAAATAATTGTTTTGCTGTTATTATATGAGAAAATCCCATTACCATTTTTACTACTGTTTTTCCTTTTTTATTATTATATATATCAACTCGTGTGTCATTTCTCAAATCTCTCTCTCTCTCTCTCTCTCTCTCTCTCTCTCTCTCTATATATATATATATATATATATATATATATATATATATATAAAAGTTTACATATATATATACATATATATACATATACGTGTTTTGCAACGGGTCACTTTGTGGCTCAATGAAAATTTAATAAATTAAATAATCAGAGCTATATATCATAAAACATGTCTATAGAATCACAAGATAAAATATATACCATTTCCTCTCCCAATTAGCATAATTAACTATATAAAAAATCGAATAGACCAGGCTATAAGAATGAGGCTTCTATGAAGAAATCTCCAACAAATAACCGAAACTAGCCCTTCGCGTCGGCCGCAACGGAATATTTATCGAATATTTCGACAGCGTAATCGCCCAGATACAGTCAATTAAACAGAATTAGGTGTTAAATATACTAGGAGAAAATAGGAAATTGTATATATTTTATCTTGTGATTCTATAGACATGTTTTATGATATATATATATATATATATATATATATATATATATATATATATATATATATATACACATATATTTGACCGTTGAATATATGCATATATTCACTGGTTATTCAAATACATAATACACCTTTGAATTAGGTGATAAGTATGTGCTAAAGGTAATTAATATATAAGCATGTGATGTCATATTTGTGTAACTTATGCATATTCAGAACAATATTTAGCTGATAGTGAAGAGCGTGTGAGAGACAGATAGACAAGTAAAGAGAGGCAGCTATTGAGATATGAAGATGGAGGGGGGGGGGGGTGAAGAAAGGTGGGAGTGAAAGAAAATAGAAGAGATGAGAACTACTTTAATGAACATGTAATTGCCTGATTCATTTGACAGTAAGTTATCATTTCCTTACTGCTGCGTTTTTCGCGCATCATCATGTTGACCTTCAGATACGATCAACGATACGCCATGACTTCTCAGCTTAATTGATATTTTCTCAACTCTAAATATGTCTGCTTTTCCAAGAGAATATCACGAAATCCCGTGACGTTAAGTAAGAACATCTTCAGCTGTTCTTATAACTTGATGTCAAAATTGCCGAAGGATATGAGCAATGCTAATCTTGTCTTCGATTCTTATAGGAGTATGTTCGTTTTATTTTGGGATCTGCTAGTTCTGAATATCTATCCTTAATATTTGTAGAAATACTTTGTCCTGTTGCAAAAATCCAGTTAATATTTCCTTTGACCAAAACATACATATATTTTTCAAGTGATTTCTTTTGGAAATATTTCATGTTATGTATTTCATGTAATATGTATGTTATGAAAATTATTATCATGTTACAACACATTTGAAGTAAACAATCTTCATTTGAAATCTGTATTTCAAATAACAGTGCCCTGTCAATAGATTTAAAATATAATCGAATTATGTGGAGAATGAAAATATTGGATAGAATGTTTGACTACTAGGTCTTTAGTAAAAATTGCTACCTATTCCAATATATAATGTTGTTGTTTAACGCCTGGGCATACAGACTTATATTCTAAAGCATTCCAGTCAAATACGTTTGTTTTCGGGTACTTTTGTACCGTATACAACTTTATACAATGAGCCGTTTCTTTATTTAAGAGATAGTTCTTTCGTGCTATCTCTATTAGGTCAAGTGATCAGGTATATATTCGTTTATGTGTGTGTGTCTGTGTGACATATACACAAGTATATTGCTTATATATGTAGATGCAGGCATAGCTTTATACGTCAAATATGCTAGCAAAATTTGCTATTAAATTTTCATACAGTAGGTGTCACTGAGCATAGATTTTTCCTCAATAATAAAATCTACATTCAACAAATATTGATTTCTAATGTAGTTATATTTCTTCTAAATTTGATGGAGGTTTAATATCTGAGAAACTCGTTACCTGTACTTTATTATCTTTAATATATTTAACATTCTGACTTATTTATCTTGTCATTCTAAAGGAATATTGATTTCTAATTTAGGCACCAGTCATCAAACGTCTGGAAATTAAATCGACCACAGTATTTGACTGGTACTTAATTTTATCGATCTCGGAAGGATGGAATGCAAAGTTGAACTTGGCGGAATTTGAACTCAGAATGTTATGAGCCAGAAAAAATACCGCAATGAAATTTTATACGAAGCTCTACCCATTCGGACAGACGTCGACAGTATGTGTATTTAGAATGTGAATGGTCGTATCAGAATACTACCGCTTTTAACAAGCTTAAGCAATTTAACTTATGCATGAACTATGCATACACTATCAGGAAAGTTGAGATGAGAAAAACGTATTATTTCTTTATGTATGAAATTGAGACGAAAATGATTGACTCTACCTTTATATATATGAGTGGTGGTAGCTAAGTGTTGATGTTCAAAATATTCAGTAAGTTCATTTACCGAGAATAATAGTACACATGTTAGTCATCGGTCTAATTAAATGCTTCAAGTCAACCAATGAATAGGAATATACATTTTCAGTCTTTAGTTTATTTGTAAAGAAGTTACATTGCAAAGTTTACAATGGCATCATTGACTGCAATCCCTGAATCGAAACTCTCTCGTTGTATTTCTTTGTACTTGTAGCATCGAAAGATACAGAGATGCAGCTTCAATAAGATACTTCCTGGGGGCATTTGGCTGCGTTGGAAATTTCACACTCGGTTGGTTACAGCCTCGAGCACATGCTTCATAGCGTCCAGAGGTTATTGTCCGTATTGTTACTGACCCACTATGCTTCTCAAAACCTAACAGTCTTCTTCATATAATTATTGTGTTGACAAAACTTTCGATATAATCAGAAACAAATAAGTAAATAAAATAGAAAGAAAGGAATAAAAAATGGCAAAATTAAAATCCCAACAGATCCCTATTCTTTCAATAATTTTCACCAGCCATCTTATGAAAGATGACACTTTGATACGCAATCGTAGTTCTTATCTCTTAGAGTGGTCAGTAATATGTCCATTTCTCCCAGGAGGTTTATATGTTGTGAATATTTACATGAACCGGTCGTATTTCAAGTTATACAGACGAAACACTCAGAATTCGGATAAACTTATTTACTGTCAAATTTGCGTGTATTAGTCAATGATATAAAAGAAAAATTGCAAATATTCTCAGATGATCAGATTTACTTTAACAAGAAAGGCGCTTATAAACTGGACTCTGGCTTCACTGGCTTGAGTCTGACCATGGGAAAACAAATATTTCGATGGTAGTTAAAGAAAAATTAATGTCCCAGGGTATTTAGATTCATAGCATGTTATGTCAATAGCAGCTGGCGGGTGTTCTTTTATGAAGCTTTCCCCACAACTGACCACCTGTCTATCATTTTCCCCAAGTGTGTTTAATATAGCCCTAAGGTAGCTAGTTCCGTTCGACGAAGCTCTAAGGAGGTAACTTTATCATCATTACTAGAAGTCAGGTTATATATATATATATGTGTGTATATGTGTGTATATATATATATATATATATATATATATATATATATATATATATATATGTGTGTGTGTATATATATATATATATATATATATATATATATATATATATATATATATATATCTGTGTGTGTGTATATATATATATATATATATATATATTTTTTTTTTTTTTTTTTAAATGTGAGTCATTTACCTTCGTTCAAAAGTTGCTACTTGATCGACTCCGTTAATACTGTTCTTAATTTATTTATAAATACTTATGCAAAGACTTCTTTAAAGAAATATGTATTTTATTAAATCACTTTTCAGCGTTAGTTGAATAAACAGTATAATTTTAATGTAAAATAAAATGGATTTACAGTATTGATTATTTAATCTGGTATAACATTCATCATTTTGTAGCATTAGGGAATAACATTGGAATTTATCAATACAAGTAATTGACTGGTGGCCGTTTTGTTGATAAAAGGATAAAAGAAAAAGTTTAAATGCAATAAATAAAGAGACAAATGATAAAATAACTCAAGGAATTTATACCGTTGCTTTACTGTTTCTTTCTTATAATATTTATATTATCAAATAAGAAAGAGAAACGAATAAGATAATATTGATATTTCACGTATTCGGTATACCTCGCGGTTATACGGGTAATGCAGTTGGAGGGTCTTAGATTATGTATGGCTTTCTCAAGACAATTAGCGACAAAAGTGAAATAGTTCTTTTTAGGAATCGAAACCAATTGTCGTACTCGGTTCGCTGAGAACGTTCTACTTCAACAAACAATATGAAATATGAATATCAATATTCAGTCTGTTATGTAACATTAGAATATGAAATGCCCCGATGTGTAATGTATTAAAATAGATGCTATGATGTAAAGCGATGGATTCTCTTACATGCATGTTGTTATATTTCAAGACATAGGAGAATTTATCTGATATTAGGTGTTTGATCACATTTTTAGTTCATCTGTATGAATATAATTTTATGGGAACGAATAACAGCAAATGATTTTATATTTTGATATCTTTGTGGAAACAGTCGATTTCGTTTATCTAGGAAGTGAGTAGTGGCGAAAATAATATATTACCAATAATGAACGTGTAAGAATATATCGTATTACAGTATTGTCGAGGGAACACATTATTTAATTTAGTGCTTGGGATAACGATAGAAACAAAAATTGAACCCAGGAATAATTCATTCCTTCGCTAGTCTACACATTCATGAATATATTACAGTTTCTATCTTTTACATAATCATCGTAAACCAATTCATTTTCAAACCGATACACTGAATATCCATGTTATTAAAGAGGCTTTTTAAATGAATTATGTTGAACTGAGAGTTCAAGTTTTAAGACCTTAAATTTTGTTTGAATTTACACGTTTCTGGCTATTTAACATTAATATTCAGGCATTTTTATAGAGGTGCCCTTCCCGAGATACTGGACCCCTAGTACACACGAGTCAGCCAGAGAATACCTTCTCTATTCAAGGCTTTTAACATCTCTGGCAAGAATTCATCTTCACCAATGGCCTCGCAACACACGCCCGCACGCGCACACACACATACACACACACACACACACGCACACACACATCCACACCCACCCACACACATGTATATATACTTATATATATATACATATACACACACACACACATGTATATATACTTATATATATACATACACACACACACACATACATATGTATATATACTTATATATATATATATATATATATATACATATACACACACACACACACATATGTAAATATACTTATATATATATATATACATATACACACACACGCACACACACACACATGTATATATACTTATATATATATAAATACATATATACACACACACACACACACACATATATATATATAATTATATACATATATATGATGATGGCTTCCCCCTCGTTATCGAGTATGGCCATTGCACGATATACCATTGTTAATAATTATTAATTAATTCTATCGAGCAATGCCTGTGCGTGAAGATATTTTTTTAAGTGAGGAAAGACTGTGCACTGAGCCAATCCCACTCTCTGAACGACAGTAGCTATAACCCGAAAAGAAAAAAAGATCAACATCATCGGTAGCTACTGAGCCGCAGGTTTTATATCGGAGTTATCCCAGTTTCCTGAGTTGCCTTCCCCTAAGTATAAATATATATATATATATATATATATATATATATATATATATATATATATATATATATTGTCTGTGTGTGTGTGTTTCGAGGCCATTGAGGGAGAGCACCTAAGAAATGGCAATCGGTAGTGATAATCCGAACTTTCAAAAATGGAGATATGAGAGATTGTTCCAGTTCCCGCGGTAGTTCCTTGTTAAGCCGCCTCGGAAAGGTTTATGTTAAACCTCTGGGAAAGATATGCGGAGTGATTGTCGAGTCCAAGCTAACTGAAACAGTCAGCCTTTCGCCACGGACGCAGCAGAGTCGACCAAATATTCACACTGCGGTAGGTCTTCGAGAAATTATGGGAGTAGTGCCAAAAGGAATATTCTTGTGTTGTAGACCACGAAAAGGTAGATGACCGCTTTCATTGGGTCATGCTGTTGAAGGTGCCGGAGTATGGGATCAATGGCCAGCTTCGTGCTTCCCCTTTGTCTCAATAAAAATGCCCGAATATTAAGGTTAAATGGCCAGAAAGTTGTGTAAATGTAAACAAAATTTAATGTCTTAAAACTTGAACTATCATTCAACACAATTCATTTAAAAAGCTTCTTTAATAAGACTGAGTAAAGGGAACCATTATATGTATACGCGTATCTATATTTATGTGTATATATATGTGTAGCTTTTGTGAGGTTCTTACTTTGATGCATAGAGTTATAGCCCTTGCCATTCTGAGTTCAAATCCCACCGAGGTTAACTTTGCCTTTCATCCTTACGAGGTCGATAAAATAAAGTACCAGTAATACACTGGGAAATTGCTGGCCTTGTACCAAAAGTAGAAACAATTATTTTTTTAGGGGTGTCACCCAGGCGCTTCTTGAATCAATCCAACATACGCAGCCCGTTTGCTTGAGGTAAGTGGATCTGCGAAGTGAATAACCATCGATATAGAGAAGAGAGAGATAGATAAATTTATTTATTAGCCACAAGGGCACAAAAGAGGGACAAATACAAATGGAGAGTTTACATACAGGTATATGAAAATAAAACTATTAATAAAACAACAAATAACAATTGAAATCCCCAATAGGGGGAGGTGTTACACAAGGGTTGTACACACCCCGAACAAATGAACAACCCTCATCTCCAGGAGCACCAAGAGTGAGGACTCCCTTCCTCTCTTCCTCTTTTTCCTCAACCTACAGGCTCATATAAAGAGAAGGCCCAACCACTCGGGCCATTCTTGCCACATTCACCCACCTTTTATAAAATTTGCTGGGGTACAGTACATCTCTCTCCATCCTGATTCTTCTTCCAAAATGATATTTGAAAAAACGAATCAGTTGCTCGCCGGAGAGAAAGGTGTCTGACCCTTTTAACCTCGTCCACCATATAACCTCTTTCACCATAGCCATAACACATAGTGGCACAGTCGGAAAATCTAGTCGATATTTATCGGCCAGGTCAAATCGGCCGATTAACTGTTTGAGGCTGTTACATCCCCCTCTATCGGGACATGCTCCCACATAATTCCAACGTGCATCTAGGATTCCATTTCCGTCCACCACTAACAGCAGGGAGTGGGACGTTCCCAGAAAAGTCTCTAGACGTTTGAAGAAGTCTGGCCGCGGTGTCCCGGACGGGGCATATGCGGCCACCAGCCTGAAAGCTCCACCTTCACTACCGTCAACGTCTAGGACCACCAGTCGACCCTCCAGGTCCAGATGTACCGTCTGTGCTACGAGGTCCAGGTGTTTCCGCAGCAAAACGCCAACCCAACCCCACCTCCCGGCTGACAGAGAGATGCGTAGATCTCAAAGTCGTCGAAGATGGGGGCCAGTTGTAGCTCGCTGTGTATCCTGGACTCGCAAATGGCTACTACATCCATGCTGTGCGACCTGAGGTCGTTTAAGAGTTTGCCCTGTTTCCAGGGCATCCCCAGGCCGCGTACATTCACACATCCAACTCTTATGTTGGTGCTGAAAAGTTAACAGAAGAGGAAAATAAATCACTCACCTCTTCGTCTCCTGGGGACCAGACTGCACAATTTCCATGGGGGTGTTGGAGGGGTTGTTTGGTGGGGTGGTGGTCTCTGGAGGGGTGGGGACAGAGATGTTTGGTGGCGAGGGGATGTCTGGTGGGATGGGGGTGTTGGTGGGGAAACATTTTAACAGGACTCGATTGTAGGGTTTGACGCAGGGATTACCTACGTCGTTAGGAAATTTTTCTTTCAGCTGTTTATGTGTGTCCATGGAGGTCCTAATCATTTTAAGATTAGGATTCTCCGAAGAGTGTGTAAAAGTTTTCCTTCAGTCTCCACCGCAGGGTTTTTATATATGGTGTCTGTTAAAGTTTTATTGTTAGTATTTATGTAGGTGTAACATTTTTGTTGTGTTGGGTTGCTTTTTGCCTGTGGTTCTTGTGTGTGTTTACGTTTTGTAGTAGGTGTTTTGTTTTCAGGAGGGGGTGTTTTTGTTTGTGCTGTTTGCGTCGCTTGTGTTGGTGTTTGTGTGTTTGTTGCATTTTTGTTTGTCTTATGTCTTTTCTTTTTTCTTTTTACTGGTGGGAAAGGCTCTCCCTCATCGCACTGGGTGACGATGATGAGGCCTCATCCGTGTTGTTGGGGAGGGGTACGTTTTGGGGAACTGTTGCGTGTGGGTGTTTCTGGAGTTGTTTTAGGTGGGGAGGGGTTGGGCAGGACTGTGTTTGTCGTTTGTTTTGTTGTCACTATTTTTAGATAGATAGATAGATAGATAGATAGATAGATAGAGAGAGAGAGAGAGAGAGAGAGAAATAGGGAGAAATAGAGAGAGAGAGAGAGAGAGAGAGAGAGAGAGAGAAGTGGAAGAAAAGATTGTTCGCTCCTCTAGTATTGGTGAGGAATAATCAGTGGGTACAACAATGATTGTGGAAACGGAAAGTCGACTGGAGTCTCGTGTTTGAGACATAAGAAGCTAAGGATGAAAGCGTGGTGGAGATTTCGTGCAGGTTTGAGGGTAAGATTGGGTGGGATGAATTATAACTGAAAAGGGAAAAGATGAATGAATCAGAAGCACGGCATGATGCCCCGTTAGAAGTGTAAAGCGTGTGTGTGGAGGGGTTAGGGAAATACTAAAGTTGAGTTTTAAAATTATGTTGGTGGCTGCAGTCGTGGTAGATATGGAAGACTTTAGAGTAGGGGATAGATTCTTTGGTGTGCATGTGCAGGGAGGTAGGGAGTGAAGTTGAGTTAGACTTCGACATCAGTGAGTTTGTTGAAAATGTATGTAGATAGGTTAATGCCAGTAGAGACGGAAAAATTAATTTATATAACGGAAGAGTTAGTTAGAGACGTAGAAGATCAATACACGATCAGGATGAAAATGGCAGATGAAGAAGATAAAAAATTCCAGTTATTTACGAAAGTGAAAGATAGAGAGAGATATATAGATATAGATAGATATATAGAGTGAGGAGGAGAGGATAGAGGTTGATAGAGAGTGAGAGAGATGGTGCCTACAGAATCATCAAAATATAATCAGTTCAAAGTGAAGATGTTTAATGAGGCGAAAAAATCAAACATACTGTGCCTGAGAGTAGCTCGGTGAACCAGAACGAGTTTTAGCGAGCAGCGGACTGTCCTAAATTATATATATATATGTACGTCAATACTCATCTTTTTCCATTTATCTGAGGGTTCTAAACCCCGTTATCAAGCTAAAATCCCTTTAGTCAAAACTACGGTGAAAGCTATATATTTTCTAATATATATATATATATATATATATATATATATATATATATATATATATATATATATATCAAGCAAGTTGACGACTTCAAATACCATGATGATCAAACCTGCCGGCCAAACTGAAAAGGAATTTCTTCAGAGCTGCTGTGAAATCTGTGCTTGTTTATGGCTCTATCACTTGGACGCTAACGTCGAAATTAGAGAAAAAGCTAGATGGGGCATACACACGTATGCTCCGCGCTGCTTTAAACGTGTCTTGGAGGGAACACCCAACAAATAAGGATCTCTATGGCAATATACCACCTATCAGCAGGTCAATACGTGGACAGAGACTTAGATTTGCTGGCAACTGTTGGCGCAGCAAGGAAGAAATAGCAGGTGATGTATTGTTATGGAGTCCATCTCATGGAGCAAGAAACGCTGGTCGTCCCAAGAAGACATACGTCAAGCAACTTGAGGACGATACTGGATGCACTGCGGAAGAACTGGCAAACGCTATGAGGGACAGAGATGGATGGAGGAAACGTGTCGTAGAAAACCGAGCAAGCTCGACCTGATGATGTTGATGATATATATATATATATATATATATATATATATATATAGATATATATATACATATAGTAATAATAATAAATTTGAAGACAAAAATCTAAAGAGGGCTCGATAACGATAAATATATATCAAATATATAAGAACCGTAGAGCAAATATTTATTAAAATAACAGATTAAAGTTTAAGCAAAAAATCGCTGCTTTCACCCGTAACGGGATCTTCTGAAACTATATATATATATATATATATATATATATATATATATATATATATATATGAAAGACGTAAAATAAGAAAATTATAACAATTAACTTACTTACTAAAATTTCACTCCAACTAATTAGTTTCTGAAAGGGATAAACATAGTTTCCGAATGGAACAACATGGAGAATACCTTTCGTCATCAGATAGTCAATTCTCAGCTAAGTTCCCAGGCGATGCGTGGACACAGGGAACTTATACAAAAATAATTCAGTGGCTGGAAAAAAGCAAGCGAGGACTACATTCCAAGACATTGAAAAAATCACTGCCTACTTGGTCGGTGGCAAATTCAAAAGAATCAATCACGTGACATCGAGGTTAATCAGTGAGGAGTGGGGTGCTAATAAGACAGTAGCCTGACTATTACTATGAACCATAGTAGTAGATTTTGCAAATTTTTGCTGAACAAAATAATTTGGAGATAATTATAAAGAATTAGTATATCTACCAACATATATATACAGATGCATACCTATGCTAGCAAATATATAGGTTTTGTCTTAGTAACTTTGTGGTTCAATGCAAGGGGATGCAGAACAATTATATGAAAGACGTAAAATAAGAAAATTATAAAAATTAACTCACTTACTAAAATTTCACTCCAACTGATTAGTTTCTGAAAGGGAATAAACATGGTTTCCGAATGGAACAACATGGAGAAAATCCTTTCGTCATCAGGGAGGTCTATTCTCAGCTAAGTTCCCAAGCAATCGTGGACACAGGGAACTTATACAAACATAATTCAGTGGATGGATAAAAGCAAGCGAGGACTAAATTCCAGGACATTGAAAAAATCACTGCCTACTTGGTCTGTGGCAAATTCAAAAGAATCAATCACGTGACATCGAGGTTAATCAGTGAGGAGTGGGGTGCTAATAAGACAGTAGCCGAACTATTACTATGAACTATAGTAGCAATTTTGGCAAATTTTTGCTCAACAAAATAATTTGGAGATAATTATAAAGAATTAGTATATCTACCAACATATATATACAGATGCATACCTATGCTAGCAAATATATTGGTTTTGTCTTAGTAACTTTGTGGTTCAATGCAAGGGATGCAGAACAATTATATGAAAGACGTAAAATAAGAAAATTATAAAAATTAACTTACTAAAATTTCACTCCAACTAATTAGTTTCTGAAAGGGAATAAACATGGTTTCCGAATGGAACAACATGAAGAAAATCCTTTCGTCATCAGGGAGGTATATATGTATATATATATATATATATAAACATACACACACACATATATATATATATGTATATGTATATTCGCCAATCGGGGCATATGAAACCGATTGGACTAACCTCTACGGTGGATATCCATATGTTGTGACTCCTCGCCAGATGTACCTTATACAGGGACTAAACCATATTTGTTATGTATTTTTGCTTCAGCTTGATCATGCTTTAACCCCGCTTTGTTTGTGTTTGGCTTGTATTGATTTTGTGCTTTTCTATGTACATGTTTAGCACCCCTGGTCCACGTAATTCCGTAACCTACTAATATACCCTGATTATGTATACTATGGGATGAATTAAATCCCCTTTGGACTTTCTGAAGGTGCCTTAGGGGCCTCTTAGTATTTTTATAACTCTAAGTTATGGAGAACTAAATCACCTGTTATATATAGTTTTTAATTACTTTTTTAATTATTTATTTATCTTTTTATATTATTATTTTCTTTTTACTTTATTATTATATGTTTTATTATCGATAAATAAAGTACCAATAATGTACTGGGTAATTGCTTGCCTTGTGCCTAAAGTAGAAACAATTATATGTTTTAACTATCGTTATATGCTTTATTTGTTTATGTGCGCCTCACGTGCTTCCGCCTCTTGTGAAAAAATCTGCCTGTACCCTCGTATGTAGCTGTAATGTTGAATAAGAACCCCATTATGCATTCTCTCCATACTCACCATTTCTGATCTCCCTCTTGTTACCCTCTAATGTATTTCTAATGTTCAATTGACTAAGCTTGGTAGAGCTTATACTCAGCACTGTATTTTTGTTTATAAAGCTCTGATGATTCCTGCCCCATGGTATGGATGAAACATTGTCTGCAAATAAAAATTGTATGAGTATGTAGGCGTTCTTTGATTTCTTTTACATATAACGGCTCTGTTCTTGTACATTGAGCTTATACAATACTGTCACAAATACGATACGGTACAGGTGCGTTTATGCACATACGCTTCGTTGTCTACGTAAATAATATATATATATATATATATATATATATATATATATATATATATGCTTCAAATATCTCCGTCACGACGCAAATAAATGAGGTGTATTTCATGAATAATTTTACTAGAATTGATTTCAAAGAATTTAAAATGAAATACAGCAGTATAATCAAGAAGATTCTAATACTCAGGACTCACTCAAGTTTGCAATGGTTTTGTGCGCATATATATATATATATATATATATATATATATATATATATATATATGTGTGTGTGTGTGTGTGTGTGTGTGTGTGTGTGTGTGTGTGTGTCAGTGTGTGTATATATATATATGTACACTCACACATCGATACTTGTAGTTGTATGCAAAGTGGCCGAGGTAATTTTGATATTAATGTCTCTTAATTTAGTACGCAAAATTGATCTTGGATATACACAAGTACAGAAAAAAAATCCGGACAAAAACAATCGTCTTTCTTGCAAACTAATAATTCAGTGAGTCATTGAGCAAATCTTTGGTTTCAAATTCCCAACTCACTATTTATCCCGAATTGATATAATATCTCCCCTCGACCCCACCGAAAATAGACACCATAAAATAGTTTGCTTCACTGAAAACATCGCACTTAACTTTATTATCTACAATTGGACATTCAAATCAACAAAACCTTCTCTCCCCAGATCACTGTGTGTTACTTATCTACAGGCTAGTTGACTGAGCAATTAAGTATTTTGATAATGAGCTCAGTACATTGTGATTACAAGATGTGAATCTCTAACATGTATGGTTTCGAATCAAAGCTTACTTCTCATAAATTCGCTTCCCTGCGATTCTTATATATATATATATATATAATTTAAACATTCCAAAGTTTCCTTTGTTCATTCATATATATTTATTCAGTATATGTGACTCAGATTATTTCATCTTTTTCTATTTCTTATTAAATGGAAATGAATGAAAACGCACTTCAAAAATAGCCACAATATATATATTTCCAAACCTATTGATGACGACATAGACAATATAAAACTATTAATTCGAGTTTCTATCCTAAGATATATAGATCACCACGGGAATAATTTATTTAACATTAAGTTTTTGGTTAGAAACATTCTTTAATCCAGAAGCATTGCAAATCAAAATAATTCAACATCATAAGCCTTCAGGTGCACAAAATGAAAATGTTGAGACTTATTTTCAATATTAATAAATGTTGCCTTATATTAATGACCTCAAACTGTTATATAACGTCATTTCGCTATGTAATAATACAGGTTTATTATAACAAACTCCATAGAAAACTGCAGAACTCCTCATAGAATAAATAATGTTGATAGCTAGAAGAAATGTGGATTATTATAAGTATTGCTGAATATACACTAAATAAACATTATAATTAACACCATCTATGGCTTATATTTGTTGAATAAACGCATAGAAATAAAGCGTCACAATTATGAAAGAAAAACCCAAGAAATAAATTTAATTTAAATATTTGAATATAAGTTCTACACAGTTAATAAATACATTATCATTTCATATAATGGATTGGCAGAAGTAATAGATGCTTGAATAAATATTTTGCGGTAATTACATTTTCTTTGCGTTTGTGATCAAATCCCATCAAGATTGTGTTTGTAAAAAATTCACACCAGCACCGATGAAATGAGTACAAGTAATGCACTGGCAGCGATGAAAAAACTACACTGTTTATATAACAATTTGTAAGTTTAAGCTAATGTAAGTTTTACATAACTTACTTTCGTTGAAACTGACAAATATATCTATGAAGGAGGGCAATGAAATTCGTAATTCTTTTGTTTGTCATCACCAGTCCCCGTGAACTTTCTGCATGACCTCGAAGATTAGAAGTATAGAATATCCTAATATTCTCAGACAGGAGATATGGTCTGACAATATGCAACTAATAACCGGTTATCAATGGCAAACCAGCGATGGAAAGCTTTAGTGATAGAAATAAATATTCACCACCAGAGTCAAGATTTCACTCAACTTCAAAGTCAATATTTCAGGCCAAAATACCAGTAATAATAAACAAATCTACATGAAATTTGGCAGAAAACCTAACAAAACATCTGTCTCTGTCCAACATTAAACATTTTCTCTACAGTTGAAACACAAGATCGGCTACTTATTGAATCAAGAATTTCAGATACTTCATAATAATTATTCCATTGGTTTACCTGATGCACTTTATAAGAACGTTTTTTGAAAAGAATATTTTAGAGGATTATATCTTTTAAAATTAAAAACCGTAACAAAAGCAGCGATCAAGTACTATTTAACCTTTTGCGAATGACCCAAAGATCAAATCAAATATGCTTCTATTAAAGTGATTATTAGTTAGTTGTATTAAATCATCTCAAAGGAATTTAAGCATTCTGTTTTGATTCATTTGTCCATGTAGATTAATTATTAAAAAAAAAGGAAATCCGAAAAGGATTTTGAAGTATATCTCCGACATTTTAGTTACTTAATCGGATTATGGGATTAAGATATCCAATCAATCGAACATTTTAAAGGCTTTCGTAGCGGTTTAATCAGAAAATTAGAGATGCTAATCGTATTGCTCTTCGTTTCTATTGTAATCTCACTTTGCTGCCAAAGATTATTGACACTGTATCAAAATAATAGAACGACAGGGATGGCCGAATAATTTTGTGAATGGAAGTGAGGTGTATCATTTAAACAGAATTACACAATTTCCCTCAAATATCCCCTAAATCTTTATATTATATGCGTACAATATTTTGTTAAGTAGTATGTATATGCTTTTTGTCTTCGTAATATCATATACATAGGCTTCTGTCTTATAGATTTCAGTTAATAAGCGAAGCCGTATATCTACATATCTTTTAAACTTAATATGTTGATTTGTTATTGAGGATGAAAACCAAACGTTTTAATTCTAAAGAAGTATAATGGAAAATTAAAATTAATAATCTATCCAAGTTATAGATATTTGTGAAATTCTTTACAAGAAAAATGTATTAAGTTGCTATTAAACAAAGTCTTGTAAAATAACTGTTACACTGCATTTCATACTACGGGGGACTAAAAGCTGATGCAGGTGTGATGAATTACGATGGAGAGGATTCGATGAAACTATAAAATAGAAATATTAAATATTTTTACCAGAACATAAATACTAAAAGACACGTGTATGAAGAGTTTAATATGTTGGATTATACAAAAACACTAAATTAATACAGCGTATCCTGCGCATATTGACTGGGTGAGCATACCCTTTTCCCTGTTGCATTCATCAGGAATTAGAAATTGGTATTTACATAAAGGGTAAAAAAGCACTAGCTCTCCTCTGAAGCACAATGTCAACAAAAGCTATTTTTTTGGAACACCATGCAAAGCAATCTGTCGCCCATGCATATCAATCTGTCCTCTCCGTGTCACCTATGCTCTCCAAGGGAAAGGTAAATGCCGACACAGTTTGGCACAATTGACGCTGCAACTTATTTTTCCAGCTGACCGAATAGGAGCAACGTGATATAAAATGTGTTGCTTAAGAACGCAACGCATCACGCGAACTCACAATGTGATGTGAATGAAACGCTCTAATCATTAAGCCACGCGTACTCGCACTATTTATATATTATTCTTGTTTTATTCAACTATACAATAAAATAAATGAAGTTTATGCTTCTATCGTGTAGCGTAGTGCAGCTAGAGCGACTAAGCCAGTTCGGAGTTGACAATAGTCGTCTTGTAGTGGATACGTGGCCGTTGATGTGATGTGATTGAATCTATTATTAAAGCTCAGATATTGTATGTCTCTGTCAGATGTGGCTCTCAAAATGAATAATATGGAAGATATGTTTGTTAACAGACAGGCGTGATATAGGGAAGGAGATATACTTTACCAAATTGTTAATTATATTCTTGAGTGGTTTGAGTATAGGTGGATATAATGTACGTTTTCATTGGGATTCCTGAAGGGGTAGTGAAGCTGGTTCTCCAAGTTTAGGGTTATGTCTAAGAAGTTGGTACAGGTGAGGGACGTTTGTAAGGTGACGTAAAATCCTAATTCCCAGAAGAACTTGATGAGATGTTTGTGAACCCAGTCTGTACTACTAGGATTGTGTCCGGTAAGAGTCACAAGCCCGTCATCTTTATGCATGAATCCTCCGAAAGCATGAAATCTTTCTATTAGTTTCTGGAGTATGTACAGGCCTATCATATCTGTTACCTCCACCGAGTTTGTTGCTCCCATACTAACATTGAAGCGCGAGTCTGGGGCCCTTTTTATCCTGGTGAGTTTTCGAAGAGCAAGAGGGTCTTCCAATCGTAGAGTATTATGTCGATTTCCTCATCATTAATGGTTATGATATTTCGGGCGTAATTTCGACCCCCAAGAGCAGTTTAGTTATTGGGACGTAGTAATTCTCGATGTCGAACTAGGTAAACTTATTATTCGCGTTGTCAGTGATACTTTGGAACCAGGAAATGTGTACTATTCCATAGGCTGAACCTCGCTTGTTGCATAACTTTCGGTATAATTTTATCCAGGATCCTTTTACTTATCCTCCCTATGTCTGACTTCATCGGGTTTATAAGGCGGATGGTAGGTTTGCGATCGAAGCGTGTTTTATGGCCCTTGAGGGTGAATTAAGGAATGCGTGTGTCGAAAGGTTCAGTTCAAACTAAAATAGTGAGGTTGAATGTGATATTGCGTCCCTCCGCATTTATCTCCTGGATCACACAAGGATTTAACTTTCTGTAGGTGGGGGTAAAGCTGTTGTTAATCAGGGAATTGTAACTACCTGGGTTGACAAAATGTGAATAGCGGGTTTTGATGGAGTACACGAGGATATAGTTGGTGCTTCCGTACTCGCGTATCTTATGACGGAGTTGTTGTTGTAATTGGTTGGTACGGTGCTTGAACTTAACTCATTTGACCAGGTTGAATAGATCCGCTACGAACGGTGAGAGTAAGGGGGTGGCTGATGTGTTCTGTAGGTTTCGAATCGGTATTTATCGTTTTGGTCAAGCTTGTGTGTATTTTCACGTCTGTCATAAAAGAAGGCACGCCATCTCAAGCGTTTCACGAACATATCGATTTTTTGTGTGAGTGTCCTTAAGCAGATTTTTCTCGGTGGATTTGGAATGTTCTTCGTCGAAAAGTCGATGGTGTGTTATCGCATGGTGAGATAAAGTAACCAGGTTTGAAACAAGAATGCGTTAATATGAGCCGGGATAGAAGTGTGGTACGGGTCGAAGAGTGTTCCACTACAATAGTAGGAACTATATAAATCAGTAAATCAGGATTGATTCAGTTTGAAATTGGTTTGAAAATTACTGAAAAGAGTACTCGATACTTGGGGTAATAGTGTATGGTTATATTATAAAGAGTCGGGACCCGACGGCCGAGCTCTTGCCGTTTTAATAGGTAGTTCCTGACGCTTTGCTGAAGGGCTTGGCGGTTTACTGGCTGTATCATCAGGGGTTTGGTTTGTCCAAATAAGGGTATACGTTATTTATCCAATTGTAATTTCTTTTCATATATGTGTTCATTTTTATGGTTAGGGAGTGGTTGTGTGTGTAAATATCTAGCTTAGTGAGTGTTTATATGTATGTGCGCATCCGAGTGAATCTGCCTGGTCAACTTAAGTAAGAATAATGGTAGAGAGGGGGTTGAATTTTATTTATAAAAAAATATATTAGTGTGTGTGTGTGTGTGTGTGTGTGTGTGTGTGTGTGTGTGTGTGTGTGTGTGTGTGTGTGTGTGTGTGTGTGTGTGCGCGCGCGCGCGTGTGTGTATGTCTGCCTCCAGGTATGGTTATCGTGACCTTCAGAAAAGTGGCGTCAAACCTAGCCGCTGATCGCCCTAATCAAACAATTGTCAAAATTCACCGATCGGCAAATTAAATGTGTCTGTCAACGAAGTGACGAATTATTTGTTAGTTATCTGAAAAAAACAAAACAAAGGAAAAAAAAAAGGAACTATCAGTCGGTGCTATTTATTTAAAATCTAATCGATATTTGGTTCAATTTTATTTACTAATAACTAAATTGGCACTTAAATTATCTTAAATTACGGTTAGGAGTATAGATTTGAATTATTCAATATATCCACATTTCGTTGTACTACGGAGGAAGTGGTAGTGATTATATTTCATGTATTTATAGTGGAATAGGTGGAGTGGGTGATTACTATTTATTATACAATATAATGTACCTATGATTGTCTTGTACGTATGTGTGTTCCAAGGAGGGGGTCATTCTCTGACATGTTTATATTTCAATGTAATCCTTCTATCCCAATTTCCATTTGTGCACAGATCATGTGCAGTAGACTAGCTGACTCTACATGAACTTCTCAGGAGGCTATCATTATCCCTTCTCGCCACATAATTACTTCATCGTAATCGAAGCTGAAATATGAGACACTCTATACAGGTAGACTGACGACGTTCAAAGACTTCAGTATCACTAATGTACATTTTCCAGTGGATTCCTTGAATATGTCGAGGACTCTTTAGTAAAAGTAATATAACCGTTTGAGATGCTTCCGGTAGATAACTCAAGTCTCAGATACATACAGCAACGAAGGAGGAACATAGACATTATTCTTTTCCAACTCAGTGGAAACGCTGAGACTAAAGACAGTTTTCCTAATGCATCAGTTGCCTTCTTGATTCGGAAGATTTCATCATCTAAAGTATTAGACATATTTAGAGTACTGCCTAGATGCAAATACATGTCCACATACATGATAGCTGCAAACTCTGCTAAGAGTATTGCAATCGCTTGTCAGATTATAAAGTTCTTTGCACGTTTAGACTACAGCCAACCACACAAACCTGTAACATATCCCGGACAAGCAATATCTGTGCTTTCAAGGGTTTTTAAGTGGGGAAAGGCCTTGCACTGGACCAATCCCACTCTCTGAGCATCGAAAACACTACCCGAAAAGGAGAACTGGTCAACATCATTGGATTCTTCCGAAGCCGTAGGTTTTTTCTTTAGATTTCCATCTCTTAGAAAGGTGTTGCGACAACAACTGAAGGCCTTTCACTCTCAGGTGAAAGAAAAGTACTATTTGGATGGCCGTTGACTCTGCTGAGTTCCCCCGCCCTTTGCCAGGTCTTGTATTTCATCCCACAGGGTGTTCAAATAACACCCTCCTCGCCAAGCAAGCTTGGTGTGGGGTGGCCTGTTTAGTCGCCGACGACCAGACCTTGAGACAGGTTGTACTGGGTTACATGTTACCACTAGCAATCGAGAGCGACCTGACATGATATTATTGTGGAGCGAGAGATTCCTTGTCTTAATTAAGACATATCACTAGGAGAAGGTCAATCTGATATAAAACCTGCATATAAACATGATGGCTGCAACTCGATTTCGATTAATGCCATTGCTTGATACTTAAGCACCACGGACGTGACTATTTAGTCATCCTAGGGACTTCCCTATGGCCGGCAATACCATGCAATGCAAAAAATGTCATATATCATACAATGCATGTGTTTGAAGCATTTTTGAAGTGAGGAAAGGCTTTGAACGGGGCCAATCTGAACATCGAATGCATTTGACCCAGAAGAGGCACTAGTCTACATCATTGGATGCAAACCAAGTCGCAGGTTTTACGTCATAGTAACCTCCTAGAGAGATGTCATAATGAAGACTAGGAGTCTCTCGCTCCATAATAACAAGAACAATTTACAAGCTGGCCGTTGACTCTCCTAAAATCCTCAGCCCTTGAACGGGTTCTGTTTTTCATCCCCCAGGGCGTCCAAAAATCACCCTCCTCACCAAGAAAGTGAGCTTGGTGGGGTTGTCGGTTTTGTCACGGACGACCCGACTATGTACAGGTTATACTGTGTTGCATGTTACCAGTAGCGGTGAAGAGCAGCCTGACAAACATAATACATATATATAATATATATATATGATATATATATATATATATATATATATATATATATATATATATATATATATATATGTGTGTGTGTGTGTGTGTGTGTGTGTGTGTGTGTGTGTATTGTATCGGTGCGACAAAATTTCAAGACTGCCTAAAATACACCTTTAACTAAGAGAGAGGCAGAGAGATGTTAGAAGAAATCTTTACCACACTGAAAGAATCCCCGTAACAACTTTAATGAAATATAGAAGCTTCTTTCAAATAACATCCTAATATCTCATCTATACATGTTTGATATAGCTACCACTTCATGGTAGCTATATCAAACATGTTTTATGTATATAATAACTACGCATGACTTAAGAGATACATTTTTGTGGAAGCTAGATCTAGCAGAAATATATATATCTATTCATCTAAACCTCAAATCTCACGCTACTGTGTTTCGAATGAGATTTGATGCTTCTGTAGTACTGCAGATGAGATACGAACTCATAATACAGGAAATACTACAATCATTATCCATATTATCTATTCTATCCACCTGAGTTGGCGTCATAGAACCTTTATAGGAGCCATCGTAATCTATTAGACATTTACATTTATTACATTAGATTATCCTAGTCTAGACATAAAATACAAGTAATGTTTTCGTAGGTTTTATATTATTTTCCCCTCAAGATCATGTGGGGGAAAAGGACAAAACCCTCATACTTTTTTTAATAGAAAACATAAACCAGACGGAAAATATGATAAATCTGAGAATTTTCGTCATATATGTATACACCCACACACGCACGTATGTATGTATGTATGTATGTATGTATGTATGTATGTATGTATGTATGTATGTATGTATGTATGTATGTATGTATTTATGTATGTATCTGTGCGTGTATGTGTATGTGT
>OZ024740.1:55848486-55870986 GCA_964016885.1 Eledone cirrhosa | reverse complement strand
TCAAAACATACTTACTTGATATATATATATATATATATATATATATATATATATATATATATATATATATATATATATATATACACGTACATATGTATACACGTACATATGTATACATACAATCATACACAGACACTCAAATATATATGTAAATATGTATATATGTATGTATGCATATGAATATATATGAATATATATATAAATCTCTCTCTCTCTATATATATATATATATATGTGCGTGTGTAGTTATATATATAACAGTCATAGTAGTACACATATATAAAAAAGATGTTTCGAAAGACAAAGCTGACAGAAACAACAAAATTGTATTATACTTGTATATTTACAAGACGTCATTCATATATAAAATAATAGATATTGATATTTATGTCGTTCTAACAGCTATTAGTTTTTTCAGTGAAGTGAAATCCTCCCAGTCGGTCACTAGAAACGAATTGTTAGCCTCCACTCAATGTAGTCTCGCCTCATACGATATATATAATCATAAGGTAAGACATTTTGAAGAAAGGAGATTAATATTTTGTGATTGTCTATACCATCCTAAAATGTTTTTTGATGTGTAAGGCATGTTAATTTACTAGAAACATGATTTTATACCAGCTCACGTAAAACATCATAGCGCTATATTTATATTTAATATTGGACTTTTTTACTAGATTTTATAGGAGAGGATACAAGTATCGAATATTAGGAATTTCTAAAAATCATCACTGGTGAAATAATTATGTGAATTCTATTTCAGAATTACACTCTTGATTGTATAGTCATATATTCATAATATTTTTGTAGTTAGCTCCGGTTAATCATAGACAATAACTGGGGTTTGTAATACAAATTATATATCGTTCTCATCCCTACAATAAATGATACCTTCCTATAAACTGATAAAATGTATATATTTAAAAGTATGTTAATGCACATAAATGAAACTAGTCTTTTTCCTGATAGACTCACCCACCGATAGACACTTTACATTAGCGCTAATTCGTAATGGCACCCTACCATGGACACCTAACTGTTTTCCATCTGTCAGTTGGAGATATATATTTATTCATTTAATGCGGCGTATCCAAGCATATAATAACACCTGTAAGGAATAAATGGTGTTGACAACTTATTTAATTCTTGTTGAATCTTGAAGGGTCAAGTATATTTTATTCAACGGATGGGTTATTTGCAAGAGAGAAATAAAATACTGTTACAGCGAAAGAAAAAAATATATTATAAGAAGTATACATATATTTTACGAATGCAAAGTAAATACATAATATATATAGATATCTGAAACAGTTAACTACATAAGCATACATGCATGATGGAGTCGTAGAGACACCGTGTTTACATACGGCGTTACATGGGCATTTTAAGATTGCAGAGCCCATTCTTCTCCAGGCTTGATAACAGCAGATTTCTTCCAGAGAAATATAGAAAGTGACAGAAAGGAAGTGAGAAAGAGATATAGAAGGGGAATTAATATAGAAAAGAAACTAGCTAGGGGGATAGTTAGTAAAGATATTTTTAGAGGACTAGATAGCAAGAAATTAGCTAGAAATCCAAACTGTACAAGTGCGAAAACAGCGATTCTGTTGTTAAAGATAAATTCACCCAGTTCGACATAGTGGACTTCTACCCGTCGATCTCGGTGACTCCGCTTGATGAAGCGTTGAAGTACCCCCAACTTATACCTCCGACTATGACTTAGATAGACATGTCATTACCCACTGCACAAAAGTCCCCCTCTTCAGTTATGGTGTAGCACAAATTAACTACCTCATAACTATTTGATGCCTCAAAGGGATCATTAAATAATTGTTTCTACTTTTAGCATAAGGCCAGCAATTATCCCAATGTATTACTGGTACTTTATTTTATCGACCCCGTAAGGATAAAAGGCAAAGATAACCTCGGTGGGATTTGAACTCAGATCATAAAGGACCGTAACTCTTTGCTGCAAAGCATGGCGTCCGATCCTCTACCAATCCTGCCAATCCACCGCGCTGATGTATTCGATTCGGTTGGGTTATATATATATATTAGATACATTGCCTGTCAAATGTCTGGACTTCCACACGTCTTTATATCATGATGAAGGTCTGAACCAATCGAGCCATAAAAGCTGTCACGACCTTGACAGACTTATGGAAGTCCTATGATTTAGGAATTAAGATCACTGTAGCCCCCTATCTGACTAGCGTCAATTATTTAGACACCAACCTAGACCTTCGTACACACACATTGAGACCTTTCCACACACTTAATAAAGAATTAACTTATATACACAAGGACTCATATCACCCACTTACGGTTTTTAAAAACGTCATTAAAAAGATCAGCACTAGGATTTCTAATATTTCTTTTAACAAAGCCATCTTTGACATAGCGGCAGCTTACTATAACAATGCATTAGCCAACAGCGGCTCTCCGATAAAAATTCTTACTCCCTTCCTAATCTCACTACAAGTAGAAAGAAAATTAGAAATAAAATATGATTCGGTCCTGCCCACTTTTCTCGTGAAGGTAATAAATTATTAGCCTTCTAAGATAAACACTTCCCCATATGACATAAATAAAGACCTATTTTTAAAAGACATACGGTGAAACTCGGATATTCCTTAGTTAAAAATATGAAACACCACATCACCAACGACTCCAAGAGCTCTCCCCAACCCAGATCTTCTTGCAGAAAGCTGCAATCATGCCCTCTTAATCAACAGTGTAACACACCAGCAGTCGTCTATGATGCTGAAGTTACATCCACTCGGCCGCATCAACACCAGGAGGTCAAAACAGATGTAGTAATGTCGGAGGACTGGTATATTTTCTCTGATAAAGGATAGTTCATGAAGTTGGCAAGCCACGTTTTGTTACTCAAGGATGCAGACTGAATTTCGCCATTCAATGGAGATTTCTAACAAAATCGAGGCCATATGGAAATGGAGCAGTGTCCTGTAAGTTGTGTATCGATGAAAAAGTGAATATTTTGCAGAGGTTACGTAAGAGTACTTGACATAAGACGGGAGCAGATTTTTTTAATAGCTGCCCGCACGCTGCGAAGTTTCTATTACGTAGCTGGGAGAACCCATGATAACTAGAAGTTTAACGCGGACTGAACTAGCACAAGTGATCATACTTCAAAAGATGTCCGCTACAAAAGTCAAATTTGACTTGTCTCCCTTGTCATCAAATTACCGACATCTGCAGAATCCAGCTAGCTCACATATATTTCCGTTCTCGCTATAACCATACACTAGCTGAATAATTCCTCTGATGAAACACGTATCCTCAAATAGGGTTTGCTAATTTTTGTGGAACTAACTCTATACCGAACTCGTCCTCTGGAATTTTGTAACACTATATGTATATATATATATCCTTATCGAGCCCTCTTTGGATTTTAGTCTTCAAATTTATTGTTATTACTATATATATATATATATATATATATATATATATATACATACATGGATCCATCTCTGCGTGTGTATGATTGCGTGTTTGGGAATGTGTATAAAGAGTGAGGTGACATTGAATGAGGGGAGCACACACCATAAAGTGTATACTTTCAAACAGAATCTACTGACTGATTAGAGAAAGTGAGGAAAATGCTTCAATCCAGCGAGACTATATTTCTACAATATCATGAACGAAGACCCTTGTAGTGATGTTTCTTTATGAGGACCTATATACCCTAATGCTGGATTATTTTAATAGTCAATTTACGAGGAAAGGTTCTCATTTTATTTTCTAAATTTTTTATTTTCAACGTACTCTAAATCACTTGTGCTTTCATTTATACATGTCTCTCTCTCCCCCCCCTCTCTCTCTCTCTCTCTCTCTCTCTCTCTATATATATATATATATATATATATATATATATATATATGTGTGTGTGTGTGTGTATGTGTGTGTGTGTGTGTGTGTGTGTGTGTCTGTATATATATATATATATTTATATATATATATATATATATAAGACGTTTTGTACCGCTGTTTTGTCGTTTTCTTGAACTATAAATATATATATATATAATACATATATATATATATATATATATATATATATATATATATATATATATATATATATGTGTGTGTGTGTGTGTGTCTGTGTGTCTGTGTTCTGAATTTATGTATATATATATATATATATATATATGTATGTATATTTAGAAATGTATATTTACTATATGCTACATTAACACAATATCTAAAACATATTACTGTTTTTGCTTTCAGAGATTTTGCAAACAAAAGGATAAACAAATGAATAATCAAACAAATTTTATGTTATTATACTACTGTTGAAAAAGTAGAATTAGTTAATTTTCCCGTTTATATTATATTTTCTCTTTAGCTATGATCTGCGTTATATACTGAATGCATCTTCGAGCGAAATATACTGTAAGGGTGGAGAGAATGTCACTTTTGATATTGTATGTTTCTTAGTAAATTCAATAAATTAATTAAACGCCTCTAACATTCCTACACGAAGAAAGCAAAACGAAAGTTATTAAAACCACAAAAATATCACAGAATGCTATGTTTTTAGCAACAGTCAAATATGTTTCACGTCTAATCACAAATTTACCAAGTTATAAAACCTTCCTGTGGGTTCAGGCAAGTAGTACAGAAGAAAATGAAATTTTCTGATTTTGAAGAAACTATGATAATAATAACAATAATAACAAATAATAATAATAATAATAAAAATAATGATGTGAAGAAAAAGAAAAATAGAATATATATATATATATATATATATATATATATATATATATATATATATATAGTAACAATATATATATATATAGTAATAATAATAATATATATATATATATATATATATATATATATATATACATATATATATATATATTTATATACACATATATATATATACACACACACATATATATGTAGGTATATATATATATATATACATACATACGTACATACTTACTTACATATTTGTACACATATCTCTCTCTCTCTCTCTCTCTCTTTCTTTGTATATATATACACACACACACCCACTCACACACTATATATATATAGGGTGGTTTGTTTATATATTAAAGAGTATAACATAATTATATTTCAACGTATTCTTATTATATGACACAGTAATGTTATTCCACAGGCGGACAAATTACATTTCTCTAATAAAATGAAGAAAATACAATACTATGTCACATCATATATTTATTTTTGTACAAATAGAAACAAGTACATCCAAACATACGCGGGAAGACACACACACACACACACACATATATATATATATATATACATGTATGTCTGCCCGTGTATGTTTGGATGTACGTGTTTCTGTTTGTACACAAATAAATTTATATATATATATATACACATACATATACGTATGTATATCTATATATATCTATATATACACATATATATACACATATATGTATGTGAATTTATGTATATATGCATAATTTTAAAATCACTGCTAACCTGATCATTGTAAATGTGCACGTATAGTATAAAGTAAAGTGTATGTTATGTATGTCTATTTCTGAATTTGTTCAGGGTTTATATAATTTTCTCCGGCACCATTCCTGCGTATACCATTGATTTTACAAAAGCGCAGTCATGAGATCTAAACACACACACACAGACACACACACATACAGACACACACAACCTCAAGCTCGCCCACACACACACAAATATATATATATGTATATAAATATTAAGGCCACCTACAACACCGTTGCCATATCAAGTATGTGCGTTACGTGAGCATTGAGGACCAACTCAGCACTTTCGAAACCTATGTACCTATTCGGCGCCGATCTAGTAACTGGCCTTAATAAATATATTCAAACTCACCTTACGGACGTGTGTTGCTCTTTCCCTACCTATATATTACTATCAGAAGTTAGAATGAGAAATAGATGAAATAGAAGGATAGAGATCGATAAGAGGAACGGAAGTATACGTTGGGAATAGAAACGGGTGTATACAGTTAGCCATATATATATATATATATATATATATATATATATATATATATATATATATATATATATATATATATATTAAAGACTTAAACAAGATTCAATGAGTACATCAAAGAATGAGTTTTACAGTAGATTGGAAGCAGTCTACAAGAAATAATTCTCCAGAGTTATTAATATTAAAATACAAATATTAATAAAATAGATGTTCTTTTGATCAATTAAATTTTATTATACATATTTCAGAGGTACAAAAGTACGTCCTCATCAGACAAAATATAATGATACATGACATACGCTGAGATGTTAAATGGTTAAGATTTAATCAAGGTAGTAATTAACCTAAGAGAAAACTCAACACTTATACCCTAATAATGAGAAAATGCGAAAACGTATTAAATTCAATAGAGAATTTGTGAGTAAGAAAAACGTTGGTTAATGTGACAGCTATAGAGATTTTAAAATGTAGGATACTACAATTATGGTTATGTAGGAAAACATCTCGTGAATTTGGTGGTTTATATAGGTGGTTTATATAGGGACGACATTTTATTTACGGTGGTCAAACACAACAATATAGAACTAAATAGAGTAAAGAATAGTATAATAGAATTCTTTAAAATGTATGACCTTAAGTTAGAAGTAGAAAATGGTACCAAAATAGTTAATTTCCTAGACGTTACGTTTAACTTAAACACTGGCTTTTATTACCCTTTTCATAAGCCCAATGAAAACTTAAACTATGTTAGTAACCATTCCAATCACCCCAAATCTGTAAAAAAAAGGCTATAGTAAATAGTGTGCAAAAACGAATTAATAAAATATCAGCCTATAAAGCTATATTTGACGAAAACGCTGAATATTACAACAACGCGTTAAAAAGAGCAGGATATGTGAATAATATAGAATATGTAGATAATAATAATCCAACTCTTAATCTTGATAAAAATAATAATATATATAAATGAAACTCTAATATTTATAATTCAAACACCCATACGCCAAATAAATTGAGGAAAATCAGTCATATGCCCCCCCCCCCTGCTTCGGTGGCAGTTAGAACACCAATTGCAAAATTATTCTTTAATGCTTTGGACACCTCTTTCCCTACTCAACATAAATACCATTCCATTTTTAATAGAGACACCATTAAATTCTCGTATTCTACAACTATGAACATGGCCCAAAACATTGCCAAATTAAACACTAAAATTCTAAAACAAAACCAGCATAATGATCTTAATAATAGCGTTAACATAAATGATACTAAACCAAAATGTAATTGTAGAAATAAAACTGACTGCCCTCTGCAAAATAATTGTCTAGATAGTAATTTGGTTTATAAATGCACCGTAAAAACTGATCACAACACATACAACTACATAGGAACCACTTCTAAATTTAAAGCCAGATTTGCGAAACATAAATGCTCATTCTCGAACTCCAAGAGGAAATCATCCACTTCTTTATCACAGCTCATATGGTCATTAACAGAGAGGAATTTAAAATACTCCATTCTTTGGACAAAACTTCGGAATTGTGGAGCTTACCGCAACTCTAGTATATCAAATAACTGCGCGCTCTGTACAATGGAGACCCTGTTGATTATTAATAACTATGAGACCCTAATTAACAAAAAAAGTGAATTATTCTCTAGTTGCCTTCATAAAGCTACGTCTACATTCCTAGCCTCCCACAAAACCAGAAAAAAAGAGAACTTGGTTTTCAAACGTAAATAACCAACATGGAAAAACATTAATGGCCTTTAATATTGTATTATCTATAGAAGAAATAACGCTCGAATGAATGACACTTGTTCAATAACACGCTCACACGTTGATATACATAACATAGTATTATTAACTTTGATCCATACCATTATTTCTCTATTTTTATTTTCCTATCTAAGTTTTAAATTTTAGTTTAAATATCCAACCTGTATATTTTTACGGAACTTATTTTTAACTGTGAATCATTCATGTGTTTACATTTTTTATTTATAATATGTATGTACTTATCTTTTGTAAGTTTTTAAATATACCTACCTTATATTTCTATCCATGATTCAAATATAGAGCAAATATCCAACCTGTAAATTTTTTACGGACCTTATTTTGAACTCTGAATTATCCATGCATTTATTATTATTTTTCTTATATATATATATATGTATTTAACTGTAGTACGTTGAAATCTATTATATAAGATTATAATCGTTATCATTTACCTAAAGTATACTGTATCACTAATACTTAATATATATCTATATATATCTCTCTGTATCTCTCTATACCTAATTTTTAAATAACTTTTACATTTTTAGATTATTTATTTTGAACTGTGAATCATTCATGCATTTACACCCTTTTATATATATGTATCTATTTAACTTGAGCATGTTTGAATCTATTATTTTATATTCGTTATCATTTACCTAAAATATACTGGCTCATTAATATTTAATATATCTCTATATACCTAATCGTTATTTAGAAATTTCTAACAATAAGTACTTCATAAGCTTTACATACCGAAATTGTTGACATTTTTATAGGCAATTTTCGTTAAAGATTACATTTAGGAAAATATTCAACAGTGTAAATTTTCTTTTCGCTGGCCAGGTAAATCCTTTAAATTTTATTCTCATAAAATTCAGAAGTTTAGAAATGTTAACACACTTATAGAATTTATAAAATTAATAAATATAAATAACCATCAACTTTAAAAAAACCTAAAATCTTGATTCTTCACCCTTAAAATAACATAAATTAAATATTTTGAAACTTAACCGTTTAACTTTTAGGGGAAAAAAAAATCTCTTTCTGCATATATTACTCCCCTTTATCTTTCCCTCTCTTTAAATCCTCTTTTAGCGCCCTTCGTGGACAGTTATAATTCATGAGATGTTTTCCTACATAACCATAACTTGTAGTATCCTACATTTTAAAATCTCTATAGCTGTCACATTAACCAACGTTTTTCTTACTCACACATTTTCTATTGAATTTATTACGTTTTCGCATTTTCTCATTATAAATGTTGAGTTTTCTCTTAGGTTAATCACTACCTTGATTAAATCTTAACCATTTAACATCTCAGCGTATGTCATATATCATTATATTTTGTCTGATGAGGACGTACTGTTGTACCTCTGAAATATGCATAATAAAATTTAATTGATCAAAAGAACATCTATTTTATTAATATTTGTATTTTAATATATATATATATATATATATATATATATATATATATATAAATGTTCAAGACCCCGGCGGCAGAGTTCTAGCCGTTTCGTCCAGAAATAGCCATCGAAACGGCTTGAGCTCTGCCGTCGGAGTCTTGAACATTTTCCTATTACCCACTCTACTACCCTAAGTATTGAGTACTCGGGTGCGTTATGGTCCATTTGGGTACTCAATACTTAGGGTAGTAGAGTGGGTAATAGGAATATGTTTGACCCCGTCCAGAAATAGCCGTCGAAATGGCTTGAGCTCTGCCGTCGGGGTCAAACATTTTCCTATATATCTGTATATATATAAAATTAAGTATGTGTGCGTGTGTGTGTCTGTGTATTACCTATAGGGGCCTACATCTTACGACCGATATTCATGATACTTTACAGGCTCATAGATTAGTCATCGTGGAGTGTTTTCTATATATCAGCGTATCGTTTTTTTTATTCCGGGGTCTTTCTGCAGATAAAAATCGATAAGGATGGGGTCACCTTTTTTTAGGTATCGAAAAATAAGGTTTTTGGCTCTAGCTCCCATATTTTGTCACCGATTTCGTTCAAATTTTAAAGCAAAAAAGAATTTATTATTGCACATCCTGTACTACCTTTATATTTTGCATTTGTTGTTCAGGGACGGCGTGGCAGCCACTTAAATATAAAAAAATACCACTTTTAGACTCAAATTTTCACTTTTTCGGCTCTAGCTCCCTTATTAATCAACCTACTTTGTTCAAATTTTACAATACGCTAGATCTGAATATTTCACGTCTTAAAGTTTCTTTATATTTTGGATTTTGGGTCTGGGACAGCATGGCAGCCGCTTAAATATTCGAAAATACCACATATTCGCTCAAATTTCCGCCGTTTCGGCTCTAGCTCCAACAATTTTCAACCGATTTCGTTCAAATTCGAGACTTCGGCTCCACCTCACACATAAATCAATTTATTTGGTTCAACTTTATACCACGATAGAACCTATCATTGCACATCTTATAGATGGTCAAAGGCAAAACGATGGCCATTGACGTCGTCTGAGCTTTTAGTTGTGTATTTGAGAATTCATCGGTTTCCAATCAAGTAGCGTGAGGAAATTTGGCTTAGTGTTAGAGGTCATTACCTCCATCCCCCGCATGGCTTGTGTGTGGCCATAGATGAGTCACCGAGAAGCAGTCGCTAAGATCAACACCTTTTCATCAAAGCAGATATTATTTTACCTACCCAGGCAACGCTGGGTACTGCTGCTAGTATATATATATATATACATACGTGTGTGTGTGTCTGTATATCTGTATATATCTGTATATAATTCAAATTCAAAATATGTATTTAAGAGAGAGAGAGAGAGAGAGAGAGAGAGAGAGAGAGAGAGAGAGAAAGAGAGAGAGAGAGAGAGAGAGAGAGAGAGAGAGAGAGAGAGAGAGAGAGAGAGAGAGAGAGAGAGAGAGAGAGAGAGAGAGAGAGTCATATATCGTTTGATAAACAGTATAATATGCACATATATAATATAAATATTATTCCGGAAAAAATATACATACATGAGGTGGAATAAGTAATATTCCTGACAGTACTGTTTTAAACGTCCAAAAGAACATTAGGCAAGTAGAAATCGATCTAAGTAATCAATTATCGATTATCGATTTTCGATTCCGATAATAGCCAAAAGAAAGACGAGGAGCTACGCTTCAGAGGAATTATCTTTGGATATCTCCCAGACAATAAAAATACCTTATATTTGTTGAGAGGTGAGAGTCGGAATAAGCTTCGTGTAGTTTGAAGCCTTATTTTCCGATAAACGTTTAATGACGTGTACAAATATAAATACAACTGGACGTCTCTTCTGCTAGAAAGAACATCAACATTTCAGTTGGAATTGTATCACCTCGACAAATTAATAAATTTGTTGAAGCCATATACAATATTAAGGTATCAAAACATATTTAATATGTATGATAACCATGTTTCTCTTTAAACAAACATTGGACATTAGTACAGAGCATCATTAGTTTAAATTCAAAAGATGTCAGCAATTGTAATTATACCAACTTAAGTATGTGTATTTTTTCCTGAATATTATCTGAATTAGATATGTGTACAACATACTGTGTGTTTCTCAAACGATATATGATTGTTTCTCTTTCTCTGTAAATATATCTTTTGAATTTAAATTGCTCGCAACTAAGGTCCATTGAGTTTATTTCAAGAGAAACATGGTTATCATACATATTTAATGCGTTGATACTTTATCATTGTATCTAAAGCTTCGTTAATGCTGTACTAAAATTTGTATTTTAACTCCTAGAATTAACGATTAACTGATTAATTTAATTGGACAATTCTATTGATTGATTAATTGTTTATGTTTGTTCGATAACTTCTGGTTGAGTGCTTAATTCGGTTTGTCTAAGGGAATTTCATTCCATTGTCTTAAATTTCGAATTCACCGCCAAAACAGGGGTTACCTCACTTGGAGAAAACCACGTGTCTATAGCGAAATTTACTGCTAGAACACACCCGCCGAGTCTATAGAATGTAAGACTTGTTGACGAAGTAAATCCTTTGTTCTGTCGTCAAAGGCCATTAACTTGCAGACCCCTGCAAGCGGGATTAGTCGATCTCGGATTTACAGAAACCTAGTGTGGATGTTGTATGTTGTATGTGATGTATATCGTATACTATACGATATGCATTATGTATTGCATTCGGTCTCCGCGTTATGGTCCAGGTCAGTCAAAAATCCTTTCCTGAGTCCAATCTTTTTCATTGCTATGGCAATGCGGCAGGACTGCCGATCGCCATATTTGATTTGCAAAGCTGTCTAAACGTATTGTTATTATTCTGGTGTATTATTCTCCATCGAGGGCTAAAGCTTATTTCCGAATTTGCATTCGTTAGCTTAGCCGCAGCCTAAAGCTTCGTTAATGCTGTACTAAAATTTGTATATATATATATATATATATATATATATATATATATATATATATATATAACGAAGGAATTGTGGTAAGGAACCAGATGGACCATAACGCACCAAAGTACTCAATACTTAGGGTAATAGAGTGGGTAATAGGAACAAGTAGGACCCCGACGGCTGAGCTCAAGCCGTTTCGACGGCTAATTCTGGACGTCCAGAATTAGCCGTCGAAACGGCTTGAGCTCAGCCGTCGGGATCCTACTCGTTCCTATATATATATATATATATATATATATATATACAATCACGCACACAGACACACATACATACACACATACACAGACACACAGAAACACACACACACACACACACACACACACACACACACACACACACACACACACATATATATATATATATATATATAGAGAGAGAGAGAGCGAGGGATTAGATATAAAATAATATGAACACCTTGCGAATATTTCACAAATTTTCATATTGGCATTATTGGCTAGGTATAACTCTACTTGTAGGTTGAATATTTGTCATCTCCCTAACCTATTTGACATCTCCTACTCAATAATTCATATTTTCTTTTTAATACAGGTACAACAATTAGACAACAAGATTGACCTATCAGACTTTAAAGAAGGCCAAATTGCCGACACAAGGTAGTATATTGTAAGCGAAGGGGAATAGTGGCCTCAGAACTTAGATTATGGATGTTATCCAAACACCTTTCTCGGGGTTTAAGCCTACATTTTCTGTCGGTTGGTTTTGCCCGTAAAATCTCTCCAGCGATTCTTTCCTGAGAAATTCTAACCACATGCCCATAGTATCGGAGTTGTGATATCTCAATTCAATGTAGCAGTGGTTCTACCTGGAGTGACTCTCTAATCTCCGTGTTACGCACTCTATAGAGTAACGTTACGGAGACCCCATTTCGGCCGCTTGTATTCGCGATCTTATTCTTTCGGTTATTACACAAAGTTCATGACCATAGCTAAGGTTTGGCACGAATACCGAATTGAAGATAGCCTGTTTGGCATTTATTGATACCTCCCTTCTTCTCATTACTGAATGCTGAAGCTATCACATTACTACACCAGTTACTGCAATTCTTGTACTTAATTCAGCCTCGTGCGTTCCATCATTCGTGAACATGGATCCGAGATACTTGAACTTTTCTACTTGCTTAAGTGGAATTCCATTCACATGTAGAGTGCACTGCTGAGACTTCTTTCAGAAGACAAGTGTCTCACCTTTCGCAGAACTGATCTTCCTTCCAGCCATGCAGCACCCGGCATTAAACCTATCAAGTCCATTTCGGAGATCACATTCTGTGAAGTTAAGTAATACCATGTCGTCTGCAAATTCCATCCGACTGAATCTACACCTACAAACCGTAATACAATTTTCAACCCGGCTGCGCATGTCAATCCTGTTCATTACAATAATGAACAAGAAAAGTGACAATACGCACACTTGGCTACACATGAATGGTTTCGATTTAGCACCATTTATCCGAACACAAATTTTCGGGATTCGTATAGTGACATCAGGACAAGAAGCTGATCATCGATCCCATACTCCTGCACAACCTTCCACAGAAGGACCCGTGGAACGCGTTCATATGCCTTTTCTAGGTCTAAAAATCAAGAATACACCGCCGAGTAGGCTGCTCCATTGATAGTATCAACTGGAATAATTGTCGTTGTAACTGACGGAGTGACTCCATTTATATGTGTGTGTCTATGTGTGTGTCTATATATTTATATCGTTTGAATTCCAAAATTTATATCCAAAACAGAATTATTATGTCTGATGAATGGGCTGGATGTTTCTGTAAGAATCGTTTATTTTTTTGAAACCTTTGGCAATGGAACAATTAAATATTGAAAATATATAGTATTTTCTGAAGTACACATCGATTGAGTAGCCTCATCTGCCTACCGAGTGAGTTACGGCTGGTTTTGTCGAATATTAAAAATAAAATTAGAATTTTATTTTTCGCCCTAGCACAGCTGATACGTAAATGGAAGTATGCACACACACACACACATATATATGTATATATATATACACACACACATATTTATATGTATATATGTGTGTATATATATATATATGTTCGATATAACCCATTAGTGAATTAGCAAATTAACAAACACATAAATCTACTACACCATTCTCTTTGACTTAAATACGCCGAAATTTTATTTTCTCACGTTGGTATTTTCCTATTGAATCTAATGAATATAAGTACAATAACATTTCTACAGATTAGAAATAGTTAATAAGGAAAAGTTCTCTCTTAATAGCGTGTGTGCGCGATTGACTGGCTTAGCATTTTCAGGGCAATAAGGCTACTCACCCATTTCCTCTTGCTTCTTGGTCTGTCTAACCCCTTGTTGCCAAGAGTGTAATAAATATAAATATACTTGTTCCTACTTTTGGCACAAGGCCAGCAATCACCCCAGTGCATTACTGCTACTTTATTTTTTCGACTCCGTAAGGCAAAGTTAACCTCGGCGGGATTTGAACTCAGCCCGTAAAGGGCCGTAACTCTATGCTGCCAAGCATTGTGTCAGACGCTCTACCGATATCGCCAATCCACCGTAATAAATATAATTGTTAATACTTTTTGGCACAAGGCCAGCAATTACCCCAGTGCATTACTGGTACTTTATTTTATCACCCCCTTAGGATGAAAGGCAAAGTTAACCTCGGCAGGATTTGAATTCAGACCGTAAAGGGCCGTAACTCTATGCTGCAAAGCATGGTGTCCGACTCTCTACCGATACTGCCAATCCACCGTAATAAATTTAATACAAGACATTTAGCAGGACTAAACCTACCATTTGAACTAAGGTAACCGCCCCTCCAAATCACTGACCACTACCGGAGAAAAAAAAACAAAAAAAAAATCGAAATTTTAAGATATTTTTACTTTGAAGTCAAAGTAAAAATATTTTCAAATTTCGATTGTTTTTTTTGTTTTTTCTCCAGTAGTGGTCAGCGATTTGGAGGGACGGTTACCTTAGTTCAAATGGTAGGTTTAGTCCTGCTAAATGTCTTGTATTAAGTTCCCCTTGATAAGCTCAGCTAGATTCCCGCCGTTCGAATACTGGTGCTTCAGTTCGGATCTATCTGTCGGATTGACAGAGCTCAACCATCGGGGTCCTGAACCTTTTCATATATATATATATATATATATATATATATATATATATATATATACATATATATATATACATATAAATATACACACAGATGATACATATGACTTAATATTCAGTCACCCAATTCGAGCCTGATATAGTAATCCTATATTCGATTTTCTGATGCCACCTGTTATATTTTCATTCAACTACACCACCAGCTCACTCTCTCTTCCATGTTTCTTGTCTGTCTCTTTCTCTCGGTCTCCTTCTTTTTCTCTCTCTCTCTATCACCCTCTCTCTCTCTCTCTCTCTCTCTCTCTCTCGCTCTCTCTCTCTCTCTCTCTCTCTCTCTCACTCTCTTTCTCTCTCTTTCAATCTACTCTCTCAAAACCACTATATCTTTCTCTCTCTCTATTTATGAAATTACCCGGTAAAACCCTTAGCTCGAGACCTGTGCTCCGATTTACGCGAAAATTGTTTTATTTCATTTATATTCCCATTTCAGAGGCATCTTCCTTTAAAAGTATTTTCTCATTATGCGCCGTTTTGGCTGTATTAAATTACAGAAAAGAACACAATCACATAGTTTTAGTTTTTAGTATATATATATATATATATATATATATATATATATATATATATATATATATATATGTAGCAGAGTATAAAAGTTTTAATATAGATTAGATTCTACAGGACTAGAACTGTTTCATACTTTAGAAATCATCAGGAATCTGGCTTTCCAAAATAAATGTTGTGGCATTTATATCTTTTCAGGTGGTAGGATAGGGTGGGGAGTAGGATGGGTGGAGGTCATTGGTTGAAAGAAAAGAGAATTCATTAAAAGCTAATTCTTTAAGGCTATAATTTATATTTAGAGTGACAAAGGCAGAAAGAATTCTATAAACAAGTTCAGATTGGGGTGCCACTCCTTATTTTTAAGTTTCTCCTAAGCTAAAAATGCCTATATTTCAGGTGTCTATAAGATGGTTGTAGGTATATGTATATATATATATATATATATATATATATATATATATATATATATATATATATATATATATATATATGCATATATATACATACACATATACATATATACATGCATATATATATATATATATACATATATACACACATATATATATATATATACACATATACATATATACACATATATACACATATATATATATACATATACATACATAAACATACACACATACATACACATATATATACACATACATATATATATATATATACATATATATATATATATATATATATATATATATATATATATATATATACATATATATATATATATATATATATATATACATATACACATATATATATACACATACACATATATACACACATACTCATACATATCCATAGATATATATATATAGATATATATACATATATATATACAACTACACACATACATATGCATACATATACACACACATATACATACACACACACACACACACACACACATATATATATATATATATATATATATATATATATACATATATATACACACATATATATACACACATATATACACACATATATATACACATACATATATGCACATATATACATATATATATATACATATATATATATATATTTATATATATATATATATATATATATATATATATATATATATATATATATATATATATATATATAAAGGGGAAGCTGGTTCTAGCCATCGGGCATTAACACTGGCTTAAGGTATTTGAAAGTTGCAAAGTTTTTGTGCATGCAGTTCGGACAGTGTTCAGAGAGTTTGTTTAGTAGTGGGCCCTTGGCGAATAAAATTTCGTAGGTCTCTGAGATACAAAAGTCGCAGCACTTGTGTCCTCCGTTGTATGAGCGCGCTTCCTGGAGTATTTCCCATTTAAGCGTGAAGGGGGTGGAGTTCCTTCTGAGGTCCCAAACATAGGAGGCGAGGGTTGTCTGTTTTGATTTGTCCGGTCTTCTGAAGGAGTGGGTGTGGGCATACCACAGGGTCTTAAAATTATTGGAAGTCATGCCGATGTAAGTCTTTTTGTTGTTGCAAACTTCGGTGCCTGAGATGACATCGCATTTGTATACGATATCATTTGTCAGGCATTTGTTTTCAAGTGGCCAGGCTTCCTTATTCAGGCAATTACACAAGGCCCCAGTCCGGGGATTGGGTTCGGAGGTGGTTGGCTTATTTAATTTTTTAGAATTGTGATAGGCTATATTCCTAGCTAGGTTAGGTGTGGTGGAGTAGGGGAGTCTTATTGTGTTCTTATTAAAGATGGTGTATTTGTAGATATGTGTATGTATATATATATATGTACATATATATATGTGTGTATGTGTGTGTTTATATATGTATATATATATGTATGTGTATAATTGTGTATATGTATATATATATATGTATGTGTATGTGTATATGTATGTATATGTACATATGTATTTATATGTGTATATGTATATATATATATATAAATATATATACATATACACATATATATAAATATATATACATATACACATATATATAAATATATATACATATATATGTGTGTGTATATATATATATATATATACTCGTGAATGTGTTTATGTATTGTGTATATGTGTATATATAAGTGTATATATGTGTATATATGTGTATATGTGTATGTAGATGTGTTTGTATATGTTTGTATATATGTGTATATTTATATGAATGTATGTGTGTATGTATTTGTATATGCACTTATCGTCACATGGTACCATGAGCCCAGCACTATGTGTCAATAATTGTCACAAGGTTAGTGTTTGTACCAGAGTTTTCAAGTCGATGTCTAGACTAAAAAGTCACACTCGTTCAGCGCATCGGTAGGGGCTCTCCTACATGGCTATAATGTAGTGGCCGTACTCGAAAACGAGTTGGCAGCCACCATATGTGTATGTATATATATATATATATAAATATATATATATGTGTATATATATGTATATATGTGTGTATATGTATGCATATTTATGTGTGTATATGTATATATATATATATATATATATATATATATATATATATATATATGTATATATATGTATATGTATGTGTGTATATATGTGTATGTGTATATATATGTATATATGTACGTATATGTATATATATATATATATATATATATATATATATATATATATATATATATATATATATATATATATATACAAAATTAAGATAAATTAAATGAATTTAATCTAAATCGAAATTGTGGGTGTCATGTCTTAACGGCACGCACGATATCGCCTGGAAAATGAGCTCAAAGATAAATCCGAGCATTTTATAATAACTAGAAATTGATTAACATATAAATATACATGAATAATCACATGAGATAATTTTTACACACGTGTAACCTCGCATAGCTAGTTTGGGTAATAGTTAAATTTATACCTTTAAGTATGATTAACCTTCCTTGTATATATCCCATTAAAGAAATATATTTCACCAATTAATCAGATGATAAGTCACGGAAAGTGGATATTATTGGATTGTCAACAAGGAAGAATAATAATGTCCAGCTATCCATCCTTACACAACGAGTTTAAATCCTCATCTGGCCGCTACCACGTGTTGTGTCCACACATGATAGCAGCTTCGTTTCAGTGGCGTGAATAGATATTCGACAACTAGAAATAGCAGTCAAATTCTCTTCAACAGAAATAGCTCTACGATTAAGGAGCCGTATATATATATCTATATCCAAAATTAAGATAAATTAAATGAATTTAATCTAAATCGAAATTGTGGGTGTCATGTCATAACGGCATGCACCATATCGCCTGGAAAATAAGCTCAAAGATAAATCCGAGCATTTTATAATAACTAGAAATTGATTAACATATATATATACATGAATAATGACAGGAGATAATTTTTACACGCGTGTAACCACGCATAGCTAGTTTGGGTAATAGTTAAATTTATACCAATCCAATAATATCCTCTTTCCGTGACTTACCATCTGATTAATTGGTGAAATATATTTCTTTAATGGGATATATACAAGGAAGGTTAATCATACTTAAAGGTATAAATTTAACTGTTACCCAAACTAGCTATGCGTGGTTACACGCGTGTAAAAATTATCTCCTGTGATTATTCATGTATATTTATATGTTAATCAATTTCTAGTTATTATAAAATGCTCGGTTTATCTTTGAGCTCATTTTCCAGGCGATATGGCGCATGCCGTTGTGACATGACACCCACAATTTCGATCTAGATTAAATTCATTTAATTTATCTTAATTTTGTATATAGATGTATATATACGGCTCCTTAATTGTAGAGCTATTTCTGTTGAAGAGAATTTGATTGCTATTTCCAGTTGTCGAATACCTATTCACGCCACTGAAACGAAGCTGCTATCATGTGTGGACACAACACGTGGTAGCGGCCAGATGAGGATTTAAACTCGTTGTGTAAGGATGGATAGCTGGACATTATTATTCCTTGTTGACAATCCAATAATATCCACTTTCCGTGACTTACCATCTGATTAATTGGTGAAATATATTTCTCTAATGGGATATATACAAGGAAGGTTAATCATACTTAAAGGTATAAATTTAACTATTACCCAAACCAGCTATGCGTGGTTACACACGTGTAAAAATTATCTCCTGTGATTATTCATGTATATTTATATGTTAATCAATTTCTAGTTATTATATATATATATATGTATATATATGTATATATATATATATATATATGCATGTGTATATATATGTTATATATATGTGTATGTATGTGTGTATGTATATGTTTGTATATGTATATATATGTGTATATATGTGAATATATGTATATATGTATGTATATATATGTGTGTATATATATATATATGTTTGTATATATATGTGTGTATATATATATATATGTTTGTATATATATGTGTGTATATATATATATATGTTTGTATATATATATATATATATATATACATATATATATATATATATATATATATATATGTATGTATGCATGTATATATGTATATGTGTATGTATATATATATATATATATATATGTGTATATATATATGTATATGTGTATGTATATATATATATATGTGTATATATATATATGTATATATATATATATATATATATATATATGTCTGTATATATATATACAATTAACAACAAAGAGCGCTTAGAACATAAGTATATCTTTAATTGCTAACAGTGTTTCGTCCACACTAGAAGTGGGACTCTTCAGAGCATAAAGAGTAAATACATAGTATACAAGCATTGACAAAGCCAAAACAGAAGAATATATGTGGGGATACCATAAGTTGGGAGGAGTTTAAAGAGTAAAGTAAAAGGAGTAAAATAAGAAAAGAGTAAAATAAAAGTATGAATTTGCCTGCAACCTTCCCAGCATATGCTTCTGCTTGTGATATGGATATACCTTGTTAACCAATTAATTCTTGCCTGAGTGCTCAACTCTATGAATGCACATCTGTGTATTGAACTTTCTTATATTGCACATCTGCGTATTGAACTTTTCTTATATTAAATGGTATGCATAATAACCTGCTTCACCTGACTGTGTTTTACCACCTGCACTTGCCTGCTTCTGCTCACTATTATTTGCCTCTTGATGTTCGTGCTGCTGTATATGAATTTGCCTGCAACCTTCCCAGCATATGCTTCTGCTTGTGATATGGATATACCTTGTTAACCAATTAATTCTTGCCTGAGTGCTCAACTCTATGAATGCACATCTGTGTATTGAACTTTGGAGTGTGAACTTTTTCGGATTGCCCAACCGCTCAACTCTATGATTGCACACCTGTGGATTGAACTTTGGAGTGTGAACTTTTGGGACTGTCCAACCTGGGATGTTTCCATTGCATTGTAATGGTCCACTCAATCTAGTGCGGACATAGCATCTGTTCATAAAAAATAAAAAATCTCATTCGAACACTCTATTGTTGAACTGCGGCTAACTGCAACACCTAAGGCGTTCGTGTGCTCCTGATATATTCCATATATCACCATGGGTCAACACTAGTGTCACCTTAGGATCTCTATAATAATATTACTATTACATGCCCTAATAATTACCATCTTGATTACCCTTATTACATCTTTTTACCCCCAGTTACATCTTTATAAATATGCATTACTTGTACTGATGTGTGTATATATATATATATATATATATATATCCTTATATATGCGTCTCTTTTACATATATTTTTTATATATATTTTTGTATATATATTTTTGTGTATTTTATGTTGTACGTATATCACTTCTTGAACATAGCTTGATAGCTTATGCATTTGCCAATCTTATCTTTACCCACACCTTCCTTTATGGTATATTTTACTCCATTTTTTTTGGTGTTGTTTTTTTTGGTGTATTGTTTTATTTATCTTCTGGTGTATATTTTACTTTATTTTATTTTATTTTATTTTATTTTTTATCTTTTATCTATTTTTTATCTACTTTTTATCTATTTCTTATCTATTTTTTATCTATTTTTTATCTATTTTTTACCTATTTTTTACCTATTTTTATTTATTTTTTTATCTATTTTTTATCTATTTTTTATCTATTTTTTAATCTATTTTTTATCTATTTTTTAATCTATTTTTCATCTATTTTTTTATCTATTTTTTATCTATTTTTTATCTATTTTTTATCTATTTTTTATCTATTTTTTATCTATTTTTTAATCTATTTTTTATCTATTTTTTATCTATTTTTTATCTACCTCTTATCTATTTTTTATCTATCTCTATCTCTTAACTTGTGCCCATCCGTCTATGATATGTTATTTGTATTAGTGTATACTGTATGTGTTGCATACGGGTGCTTGTGTGTAGGTGTATGCGGGTGCTCATGCTTATGCATATACTTGTATGTAGCTGTATGTTAACGGAACCCTGGCCAACTGTGAGTGATAACATTTCTTATTTTTCATTCTTATTTTTATTTTTATTCTTATTCTTATTTTTATGTTTACTTTTATTTTACTCTTTTCTTATTTTACTCCTTTTACTTTACTCTTTAAACTCCTCCCAACTTATGGTATCCCCACATATATTCTTCTGTTTTGGCTTTGTCAATGCTTGTATACTATGTATTTACTCTTTATGCTCTGAAGAGTCCC
>OZ024740.1:55833486-55843486 GCA_964016885.1 Eledone cirrhosa | reverse complement strand
TATACAGAGACGGGTATATGGTGACGTGAATGACTTTAATCAGAGCATGCGGTTAAACAAGCACAGGAACCTTGGAACCATAACCACGTGATATTTTTGCAAGAACATGTTTGCAAGCATTTACTGGTTATTTGTTCCGTGGAAAACAGCAGCAAAATCCTCTTTGAATCGCATCTTCATATCTCCCATAAAACTCTCATTTGGATAATGTAAAGCAGAGCATTCTATCTGAGCTAAAGATAGCATCGTTATGGCTGGGATGCATTTGAAAACAATTAGCCATAATGTGAGCCGACTTAAGTCAAACTACAATATATATGTACTTCTGTATTTGAATGTATTTCATCTATTATATTTTCGTTTTCACATAAATGATTTTAGTGTCAAACAACACCTACCATTTTTAGGGTCTAGCCAAGTGAGAATGTTTGAAAGATTCGTGAAAAATGAAGGAATGAAGGAAACTGAACTAATATGTCCTACTCAGTGATGGGATTTCCAGTCAAAATGTTTTCAGCATTGTGAAGTCCACTAAAGTTATCTAAGGACCAGCTGTCCATGGTGGATATAGAAAGTCTACCAAGTGAAAACGTTTACTTCCCGCACAGTTTTGTTTACCCTATCTGACTCTGAAAACTTTCATCGACTCGAGCCTACTGGAGAAGAAACTAGCCCAAGTAAGTTAATACACTCGTGATTACCAAGCAAATATCTTAATATTGTCATACCGTCTTTCATATGTTGAGTCTTAAGAATCTACGTGGATTTTTCGATGGTTTGACTGACTTAGATGAAAAGAAATCGATCTAATCTAGGATCAAGCTTGGGTCTTGTATAATTGAAATAGTTATATATTCTTAGATAACATATTTGAGACAACTGAAACTGTGGATAGCCAAACCTGTTGTTTGGGAAGTGGCAATAAGTGTTGCATTATATTCCATTAGGTTATATTTCCTGAAGCGAGTCATCGATAGAGTCTTTATATGAGCCATATTAAATTCATATTATAAGTGGAAGTACCATATAACTGCATATTATTTCATTATCTTGAATTTTATTGCTGAAATAGATCCATGATGGTGAGCTCAGTCAGTGAAGGCTTTTCGAAACATACAATTTACTGTATGAAAATAATATATTAAACTACACTTGCTTGACTCGTTACAAAAAAATAAATAACAGAACCACTCGCAGATTACACATCCTCGCTCATAAAGAAAGAAAATTTAATGGAAAACTATAGAAACGTAGTGTTACACATCCAAGAAGAGGAAAGGGTTATAGCTGAAAAGTTTTTAATCATTGATTGGTTCAACCGGAGATAAAAATCCCACGTGGGAATCTCTACGCCATCAATCAACTTGCTAGAAATAGGACCCATATTCACTCAAGTGACAGCATGATATTTTAGAAACAAATATTGAATAGCCCACTGGAATATTCAGTCCTATATACACATGAAAGACAACGAGATTGCAAACTATTTACACTGATATTCAGTAGATCTGAATCCTCAAATTTGCACAGATACAGTACCTTATTATTAAGGAATATAATCACTATTTCAAACATAGCATCACAGATTTGTAAATCTAAGATTACTGATCCATGGGAATTATTTATTCGAATACAACTATTATCATCATTATTATTAAAATATATCATACAGCACCATTATTAACGAAACGCCTGTAGCGAATAGTTTGCTGAAACTATCAGAAAAAAAATGTTTCGAAGCGATACAACTCGAAACATGTTTATAGGAGTTTATAGACAGATATTATTTCTCGTATAGATTAATATAATCCCGCATGGGAAGCGGTATGAATGTTTTTGAGATAAGTCCAATCGTTACGCACACAATTAGAAACATACAGACACGCATATATATATATATATATATATATATATATATATATATATATATATATATATATATATATATATCAGTGTGGATCTATTCGTACATAACTAATATATTCAATACAGCATGCGCCTTTACATGCAGACATATAGATACAAAACGTGGACATAAAATGCTCACATACATATATATGGAATATATTTATAAAACACACTTTCTCTGTCTATTTTCTCCTCCTTTGCTTCGAATCACAGATATGTATGCATATATCATGTTTATTGTGTAAGTGTGTGTCTACATTTTTGTGTGTCATGTCATCATGAACATTCATATACATACGCATTTGTATGAAATCAATTTAAGTAATATTCTTTTTTTTATAAATATCTATATATTCGTAAGCTCACATGAGTATAAGGGAAGTAGAGGAAATTTCTCCAAGAACCGCTTGAGGTATTATTCATAATTGTCGTTAACAACAAGAGGTATATGCTTAGATTGCGTTGATATATCAACGGATCCTTCTTCCGACATCAGCATGATAATTCAACTATACATATTCTGGAGCTTTGCGAAAGACACTAAACACTGCATGTGATTTTAGTCACGTACTTTATAGGGGGAAAATAGCCTGAGAGTGTCTTCAAAGAGACATATTTCTAAAAAAATGCAGATAAAATATTTTAAATGTATTTATTGAGATATGTAGTTTATATTTTATTAAAGCTAAGGAGAATGATGGTGAGCTACTAGTTTTATTCAACTATCTACATATGCGAATAGGGAACAATACCATTATCTGGAAAGAAGATAAACACACATACACAAAAATACACACACAGCTATATGTACAAGCACACATAAGCATTCTGGTCTTTCGAAAGATGAAAAGATTAAAAAGAATGAGGAAAGTAGCGACAAAAGAAATAAAGGAAAATATTCTTGCTGTGCCGATGAGAATGATTGGAACGGATATGTTATTTCGATAAACTTAAAAAGTAATTTTCAAAAAGAAGAAATATATGTACATAATTATTTAAGTTTCTATTGTAAGATATTTTGAAAGGAAAACAATATTTTTGGTGCTGTGTCCTAGAGTTACAATCTCCCGCACCAGTATAAAACCATACTATATGCTACGAATTTAATTCTACTCTTTATGTTCTATTACAGAGAACAAAAAAAAAGTTGGTTCTGGTTTCTACCTAGAGGGAATGACTGGGAGAATCAGCTTATTATATCTTCGATAGTACGTTTTGTTTTAATTGGCTTCGGGTTAGTAATTAGGAAAATAAAGTTACAGGAAGGAAGTTTCAAAGAAGTGCTCTTTTGAAAACGTAAATGAAGTTTCCACATGCATTTTAATTTTGAATCATGGCATTGTAACTCAGTAGGGTTACACTAGTAAGTTGATTATTATAGGTTAGGGTGGAGTCGGCAAATTTTGGAATTACATTTCTCTATCAATTTTAGAGAAAGGAAGAGCGTGAGGCAACCATTTGATGGTCTGTGTAACTTAGCAGTCAAGTGAAATTAATTCTATAGACGTTATCAGAAATGTTGCGGGTTGAAATGAATAAACTATGCCATATACGGGATAAAAGAACTACTATAGTATCAATAGTAAATTAATAGTATTTGTATTTTAAAGCAAAGTAGAAACCTAATACTTGAATGTACTTCACAATATCACATAATCTCTGAACAAGCTAACCTTAGTTTCTTGAATAAAATCGGAGTTCATGGACTGTACTCATATTTTCATTTATATATTGTAAAATATTATAGATCTAGGCGGTGGATTGGCAGTATCGGTGGATTGTCAGGCACCATGTTTTGAAGCATAGAGTTTTGGCCCTTTATGTTCTGAGTTCAAATCCCGCCGAGGGTCGACAAAATAAAGCTCCAGTAATGTACTGGGATAATTTCTGGCCTTTGCTTAAAAATAGAAACAATTATAAATCTAGGCAATGTAAAGAGATCTTTATGGATTTCGACGATAAGAATTCCGTTGCCCAAACAATTAAACATCCAGCTCATTGTTTGTAAGTAGCTGGGTATTCCACTGAAGAGTGCAAAATTATTTGTTCCTCTACGTATTCTCTAATGCGTATGAGAAATGATGAATATCACATATCCATTTCTTTCTTCTATAAATTTCAGCTTTTATATTATATAATAACATTTATTGTTGAAATAGAAATGTGATTTGAGTATAACCAATTCAGTAGATTAACCTTTTAAAAATATATTTGCAACATATTATATTCATTTATCCATTTATTACTTTGAAATATCAGAAAGTCTTACATTTCCTGCCATTAAACCCATATCATCTTAAATAATTTTTATGAAACACTCCCCCACCTTTAAATTTTGAAGTAGCTATGCAATAGAATCATCTATTCAACGGATTAACTTGATAGCCAAATATCTTCGAAATCACACTTTACCATCTTACAAAATCGAAGATACATTAAGCACTCTATTATTAGGATACACAAAACTAAGTGATTGCCATGGCTGAAATTATTTTGAACGTAGGATTATTAAATGGAAAGTAACGTGTGGATAAATAAGAAGAAAAATCGACGATATCTCTCATCAACGTTAAACTTTCATTTCATATTTATGTGAGAAATAATGGCTTGTTTGAAGTTTGGCTCACTTTTTTCACATTAAATAAGTATTCACGTAGCTGAGTGTTCCAGAAACAAGGGTGTCTTTAACCTATTACTCAGGCAGAATCAGTGAGACAGGATCTTTCGCTTACAGTATATCTGATGGGCTTCGATATCATTTCCATCTGCCTGATTTCTCTTAAAAGTATTGAGTCAAAGGGAGACTAATATTAAACATTCCTTGCTAAAATAAAACAGTGCGGTCAAACCCGGTATCGTAATTGGGAAATGAATTTATTAAACATTCGGTCAAGTTGGGTCCTCTAGCAACTTATAGTTTAGTTAAGCATGTTTGAATAGTGTGTTTAATGGTTCAACTATTCACATTATAAAATCTACAATTTGTGAAATATTAAAATGTCATTCATTGGCATTATATCCCGCCGAGGTTAACTTTGCCTTTCATCCTTACGGGGTCGATAAAATATAGTACCAGTAATACACTGGGATAATTGCTGGCCTTGTGCCAAAAGTAGAAACAATTATCTGAAAGAATGACATCTTCTGAATTCTATATGAGCAGATTTATAATTATGATGAAAGTCAGGTGCCCGAGTGACTACTCAAGCGACGATTCCACTAAAGTAGTTTCCCACTGTCTTCTATCGGTTCACCGGATTAATGTGCTTAGTACTGCAAGTGAACAAAATATTCACCAATTTCATAATGTTGCTGATGTTTGCAGTTACCAATTATACAAGACTCATGATAGTATTTATATTTAAATAGAGTGAGATGTAAGCGCTTTTTGGGATATGTGCTTCTCAGATGCAAGTGTTTTTGTCATGATCACATGCATAAGCAAAATGTGAATCTATCTTATTAGGGTGTTCTTTAACCTATTGTCACAGTCAAGTAAACCCTCAGATGAATGAAGAAATAGTTTACATGTTGTTCCTGACTTCCCTTTCAGTGCCGAAATCTAAAATATACACGAGCAAAAAACGAAACCTAATAACAATTTTCTTTTAGTTTCCTAAGGCTATATATTAATATATAGCCTTAATGCACCATACGAAATAAAAGGGAATGTGAGATATTAATTATTTTGCAAAATGGATTGCCTCATCAGCATAAATTGAGATACGCAACTTATCAGGCCATCTGTACCTTACTATGATTTATGTTTATATTGATTTCTTACATAGGTAGCAAAATCGATTTTTGTGCAGAGAATTATGACAGTAATGAAATATTACTAGTGTTTAATATATTGAATTATTAGGGGTGATTGCCAAAGAGGAGATTGGACGCAGCTCCCAGAGAGAAGATGAAAAATATTTGCAACTAATTTACTGTGGTAATCTTTACACAACTTCCCATTGTTCTGTATCAAAATATAAATCTTTAACTTATTTGAGCTTTTTCAGGAATATATTATATTTAAAATAATTGTTTCTAGTTTTGGCACAAGGACAGCAATTATCCCAGTGTATTACTGGTACTTTATTTTATCGAACCCGTAAGGATGAAAGGCAAAGTTAACCTCGGTGGGATTTAAACTCAGACCATAAAGGGCACTAACTCTTTGCTGGAAAGCATGGCGTCCGACCATCTACCGATACTGGCAATCCACCACCATAATGACTTATCCGTAGGCCCGAATAACCCGCGCAGATAATGAGCATAACCTATGTCCTTATTCCACACTAAACCAATAAAATAATGGCTTTTTTATTATTTGAATTAACTATAATTTAAGGGGAAAATTTTCATCGTTCATCAGCAGTATATGAAGAAGCGCATCCGGTTACGGACGCAGCTCCTATGATGCTGTCATAATACGGAAGAACAAATATATTAGAGGGATGCACTCCTGTTGTTTTCATTCAGGGATGGTAAATGCGGGTTTAGAATTTCTCGCTTTATTAATGATATTGAGAATATTGGTCATATGAAAATGTTTTCACATGGAATTGAACCCGAATGACTGATTGTTCAATGAGAATACAAATCAACTGTTTCCGAACAAGCATTCACTATCTTAGATTTAACCCAACGAGGGAACTTCTGTATATCCTCCCACCTTCTGCTAGAAGTAACAACCAAATCTTCATTAAATCATGAGCTTACGTTTTAGAAAATAATTAGTTCAGAAGAGCGGTATTCCATGATTGTATTATCTTTAATCATCAACAAGCCTGCTTAATAAATTCTGACCTGCGGCAAGACAAAAAAAAAAAAGAAAAGAAAACAAAACAAAACAAAAATAAAAAAATAAAAATAAAAACTTGAATAATACTTGACAAAGATCACCGCTATTTTTGTTTTAGGAAGAAGATGAAATCTAGCAACTAAGCCATTTACAAAAGTCTTTTGTGGATGTAAGTTTAGTGAAATTGCTATAATTGATGATTGGCATTTTCTCTCAAACTTCGAATTACTAGAAACACTCTGTTCAATCATCTATGTTGACCATATTCTAAATAAATATAATTATTCAATTCGTTTCAAGTCTTAACCTTTACGCTGTAGGGGAATGAGATATTGTGAGGTGTTTATTACGCACATTAGCTTACGCTAGATTCAACCAATAATCGAAACTAACACGCAATAAATGTTCAAAACTGAGTTAAAAACATTAATTTCTGTTCAGCATTTATATAGTCAGATGATGAAAGACAGTACCTATAACATTTTGAAGACACTCTAATAATATCTGTGAAAAAAGGAGAAGAAATTATGAGGCTTTGATTTTTGCTAATGTAAACGAAATATCAAAATGATATTTTGAAACCGAATAATGGATTTGCTACTGATTAATATCCAATGAAAACACTAAAAAATTAAGGTGATTTAACCGAAAAAGACTAATCCCAAATAACAGTTACAAGCTATGATCCTACGGAACGCCATGCAGTTTCCCTTTTTCTTTTCACTGAGAAGTGTTTGATTGATCCAGTCCATGGCAGAAGATACTTATCCAGGTTAAGTGTCGCAGTATGATGGAATCCGAGGCCATGCAAAAAAAAAACAACAACCCTCTTAAGTACTGGGCTATTACTGCGCCTTAGGAAGGTGCAAGCTTTGTAGTTCATTCATTTGTAGTTCACGAATTAGCGAGTGGAAAGTATTATTGAGTAAATTACTAGTGAGTAAATTATCAGGTCATAGATTCCACGAAAAGGAAATAAATACGGAGCCGAAACCATTATATATCATTGACTCTGCCAACGTTATGGGAATAGATAGGCTTGACAATAGATAGGCATTATTTCATATTAAAAAATACGGTCTAATCGAAATAAACCAATTTTAATATATATAATTTGAAAGGTATAATTAAACAGTAATTATTATTTCTATAGTCTATCTTAGATTTCTTTCTTCTGCAAGACTAATAAATTTATTTTTCAATATGTGATATTCTCATAATTAACATTCCATAGTGTTATAAGCCTTGCTTCACAAAGCAACACATTTAATTTGTTGCTATCGTATTAATTTTTTTCCAGAAAAAGCTTCCATTCACATTCTACTATTTCAACCAATATGAATATATTAGTTGTAGCTAATTTTATTTTGTTATCCTCGTTTTTCAATTCTCTAAATGTATTCCAAAAATATCTAATTTAAATAAAGACTTTTGACAATCAATATCATCAAATCCAACGCGATACATCTACGTTTTTCCTGTTAAAACCAGCTTTCTATACAGTTTCAGAAAGTTCTAGTAATTTTAGCTATATGAAGACACGTTATAAATAGATAATGAAACGAATAAAAAATTACACAATAGAAATGTCACCTAAATGTAATATAGGCAATAAAAATAAAATTTAATTTGCAATTTTTCTATACTTGCTGTAAAGCTATATTCATCAAATTCTTGTTATCAGCTGAAATTTAAATAAAGATTTCCCTCGATATTACAAATGAAATATCGACTTTTTGCTTCGAAAACGATATTTCATCATTCATATTAAATGGTTTCAAATATATTTCTATCAGATCTAATAAAACAAAACCACGTAATAATAGTTTATTAGAAATAATAATTCATCTTGTTGTAAATATGACAAACCATGTCAAAAAGAACGTTTATAAAGTAGGATTTTGAACAAAAGAATTATGTTTGCTTTTATTTTCAAAGTAGATCATACATAAACTGTGAAGGGCTATAGCAGGTATGTTTATCGCCTATTTTGTTCTTGTATATATATATGTATGTATATATATATATATATGTGTCAGTATGCATGTATGTATATTCATAAAAACCCTAGTCGAGAATATACAAAAGCATAATAATAATATCAGCGATACCAAAACAAAATCATAGAGTTCAAGAAACTATTGCTATCAATTTCGCTATCTATTTCTTCATTAAAAAACAAAACCACCAAATTTTCAAACACAATATATTAGTTGTAGTATTGTTTTCTGTGTGAAGTATAAAGATTTAACAAAAAAACAACTAGTGATGTTGGTACAAAAAAAAATAATGCGTAAATCGTATGTAAAATAGACGTCTATAAAACGTTGCCACGGGTTCTATGTGGTGGTGCGTTGCGCCAGCTATTAGAATACATTGCTGGTTGCATTAAAGTGCCTTTTCAAAAGATACCATTAACTAGCACGGCTCTATGGGCAGGTGTTCCTCATTACTATTATTAAATGTTATTACAGAATAGTTCACTCTGTTATTAACAAGACTTTGAAACATCGTGAATTCGATAATTAAAGCTTCTTTCTTTCTCCGTGTGTTTAAACTTAAGAAATTGTGAAAGTAAGTTGTGAATAGACTATAGTGGATAATTAAGAACTGTTGGGGAAAAACGTTTTCTTTTTCCTTTCTTCTTTCTCTTTCTTCGTCTTTTAAACTTTCTAGTCTGTTATTATGTCGTGTTGGTACCCACCTTCAATGCCAGTCAGAGGATAAACGTAACAAGTCGAACGTATTTAACGGGGAACACAGCTGATACAAGTCGAGTATCGGTGGTGCATCCACACCACAAGAAATGTAAATATATATAAATATATATATATAAATATATATATATATATATATATATATATATATATATATATATATACGTATGTATGTATATATGTTTATGTATAAGTATATATATTCATATATAAATTTATATATATATATATAAATGTTCTAATATATATATATATAGATGTTCTAAATATATATATATAAATGTTCTATATATATATATATATATAAATGTTCTAAACACTAAAATTTGATCGTTTTAACACTTTACATATATATATATATATATATATATATATATATATATACAAAGTGTTAAAACGATCAAATTTTAGTGTTTAGAACATTTATTTGCTGACAATTGTTTCTTCCGGAGGGAAGTCTGAGATCATCGGAGCCTATATATATATATATATATATATATATATATATATATATAGTAAGAATATTTATATTTATATAGGAATTATGGAATAATTATGGAATATAGTATTATGGAATAAT
>OZ024740.1:55823486-55828486 GCA_964016885.1 Eledone cirrhosa | reverse complement strand
CCAGTGTATTACTGGTACTTTATTTTATCGACCCCATAAGGATGAAATGGGATATAAAGTTAGTATTAAACATGCTGGAATGACTTTGAACATATGAATGTTCACTCTGTTTGACCTGATGCTAGAATAACAACAAGAAAGCCACAATAGCGTGATAGAACAATTAATTTTAGTAAATGCCACGAGGATTATTTATTTCTAAGATTATGTTTTTAGTCACCACTTTCAATTTGCATATCGGCTGTGTGAAAATCTAAAGCCTGAATTTATATAACAGAAACTATATAGTTTTCTTAGCATATTCAAAGGAAAATTCCCGTAACTGAGCAAACGTATGAAGGTCTCTGAGTCGTTGTCAGCAAGGACTTAAAAGCAGAGTTCATGAAACGTTAATAATTTTAGTTGACACGAGAGTTGGAAAGTCTAATGTATGTCCCTTGCCGAAAAAAAAAAAAACGAGAATAAATTTGAAATGCATTTAACAAATACTACATAGCTTTTATTACCATGTAGATGGCTGAAAATTACGAAATAAATTTATTGCTGATAAAAAATATACTTAAATTTTACATCAGGTGTTACAACACAAGTATTTGACGTTATCAAATTATATCAAGGGGGAAATATCATTTATCTCTGCTGTACTTCTAGAGAAGTATTTCTTATATTAAGGCAAATCTACAAATATGTACAAAAGTTCGATACTAGCTGAATCAATTTCAACAAATAAATGATATATATTTCGTCGAATTCAAATGTATTAAAAGTAATGTCCAAACTACTTACTGTATTCGAAATTAGAATTTATGCGATGACACTAACGATGTTTAAGTGTGTTTTACGCAATACGCATTGTTCTTTTGTTATTTCTGAAAGAAAGTTATCAGCTAGAGAGGAATATGAAGGTGTTTTTTAATACCCCATTGTAGTAATTCCCTGTCATAACAACCTATTTTGCTTATCATAAAATATAACAGTTTTGTGTCAGGTTAAAACTAAACAAATATTTCATATATCACTTCAATATAATGGCTCAATATAATACATTAAAGCTATCATATGAATTCTGCTTATGAAAAATATCGAACTTTTGAAAAGTTTTCAAATCAGTAACAAGCAACTGAACAATGCATGGAATTTGATTCTATGAAGTCATTAGAAATGCATTTAAATGTATAATGGAAAATATACAAATGAAAATTACTGGAAAATATCTCTTCAAGATATTTTAAATAACAAACATATCTAATAGACTCTTATAATTTGTTATTAAGAAGCTCAGTTTTGTGATTAAAAACAATATATGTCGAGGAAAAGATATTAAATGTTAGTCTGAGAAACTTAGGCCACTTGAAAATGTCATTACAAATATTTTGCTAATGCTAAAAAAACTGAGTAGAGATAGAAGAAAAAAGACTGGTGAGTGAAATAGCACAATATTTGCCATCGTCTGCATTGCATTGACGTCTCTTTCTTAAACGACAGCAACTATTTGAACTGAAGACGCAAACAGCTTGCTATGATAGCTCTACCAGTTAATTAATATTTATGGCACATAAAAATTTAAGTACCGTTTCTCACTTAATTAACGCTTCTAAAATAAAAGAATGCACAAGAGCGCAATTGATCGGTGTAGCGATGTAATAGAAGCCAGCGCGTATAATTAGGGCAATGCAACTGTCCCTCCTCTCATTAAATTTATTTACAGGGAATGGGAGAATTCTTAAGAGGATTCTAGCTAAATGATAGTAGGCTTACACCTATTGATAGAAAAGAAACAAATTCATAATTTAGTTATTGAATTACTTTTTTATGTGAAACATGAAAACTATATATAGAAAGGAAAAATAATATGAATAAAAAAGCATCCAGTTCCCTTGGATATTAGCGAAAGATACGTTATGTTTATTTTAAATTCAAATATACAATTTTTATGTTATATTACTTCGTAAAGGAGAGCATGAGAGGCAGACATTGCTCGTTTACTGAGTGGCAATCTAGGCTAAACTAGAACTGAATCATGTAAAACTGAAACAAATTTTAGTAGGTGTTTAGATAACTATCCAAATCTTTATAATATCATTAAATAAGAAATAATAAGGATGCTTCTTTTATAGATAATCGACCTCGAGTGTTAAGTAAGGAGGGGACCAAACAATACTTGAAATTTGATACTTCTAAATTTATTGCATTCTGTATTTTATATATAAATTTATAACAGAATGATATTTCAAATAAATAAAATAATTTTCAAAAAATAAATGAAAGAAAATATAATTCAAAATAAAATAAATAAATTTATAAAACAAGTTAAATACATAAATGCACCTTAAACAACTACTATCTCTCTATTCATCCATCTTATTCTCCTCATCCTCTTTTTGTCTGTCTAACGCACATAAAAATAAATGCACACATACATACATGTCGTAGCTTAAAACAATTGATTATCGTTTAGGCGTGCTTCTACTTGACTAATTAGTATTTTGTCAATTTCTTTGGAATAAACAAGCCCTTAAGGCTGCTAGAATAGAGGAAGGCTTGTGGCAATTTCCCCTGAGCGAAACTTCTAAAATAAGGTGTGATTGACAGATAAATCTACAGTCTCGATGCTAATTCCCAATCAAAGATTATTTTACTGTATTTTTATATATTTTAATGCTCGAATTGTGTAACGCATAACGTCAACGGAGGTTTGTGGATAAAACAATGAAATGAGATCCAAACGCACCTAAACAAACAAATGAAGACACATGCACAATCACAATCACACACAAGCAATCCCATATATAGGCAGATTGTCCTTCTCTACACCTCCTTCGTCTCCCTCGCTCCCGCTCTCTATCTCCCTCTCTCTCTCTGTCTCTCTCTCTCAAACACACACATACTCTCTCTATAACACGTATGGTCTCACATATACCTTTCTAAAAGACTCATTACACCATTTAGCACATATAACCGCCCGTGTGCCTCTCTAGTTAACAATAACGTAGTTTCGAGACAGATCAAACTGCACTTCCCTTTGGGCAAAACGTTTCTATCATAGACTCAGTTTCACCAATATGCTGTGAATGGCTTTTGTAGACAGACCTGTCAGGCAGGCCGTTCTCTCTCTATATATACAATGAAAAAGGAAAAATTAGAAATAGAAGCTAGGACTATCCATCGGCAGTTGTCTACTAGGCATCATAGGTATTTATTCGCATTAAAAACAATATACCTCCACCTCTGCTGATTCAATAACTAAAATAAGTTATTGGGATAAAAAGATTTGTGTGGAGCAGCGATTCTCTGCTTAAACTGTAATCTGTTATTTTAATAAATAAATATATATATATATATTTATTAAAATAACAGATTAAAGTTTAAGCAGAGAATTGATGCTTTATATATATATATACATACATCAATACACACTCAGACACATACATGCATATAAACACATATATATATATATTTTTTTAAAATTATGTTTCGGTCACATAAGCGTATATGTATCAACCGACATGGACAAAATACATACACATACATATACATGAAGTAATAAGAATAAATAAATAAATGAATAAGAACACAAAATATTCAAAGTCCCAAATAAAATAAAATAAAATAAAATAGACAGAGGATGCGCGTTGACAACGATAAGAGAGAGGAGGGGGGAATAATAAAAAACAAATAAAAATAAACAAATACAGATACACAAAATAAAAAAAAATATATATACATATAAATATATATACCAACTCTAATCGTACGAGAGTAAATCCACGAAGCAGTTGCTGGAAGCCGGAAGAATGCCAAACCCATTGTGTATGAGGCCAAAGTGACACCGTTGATTAATAACCAGCCAGCTAGGAGTGAACGATATGTTGGCATGATTCATGACAGATTCAAAACCAGGTATTATGCCCATGTCGCTTCTTTTAAACACCCTGAAAAAAGAACAGCAACGGCTCTTGCGAATTTCTAAAACAAAATTTATTGTTGATTGAATTGTTACTTACAATAATTTTCAAATAACCTCATATAGTCTTTCGAAAGAATAATCGATGAATTTCGGAAGACATGAATTATTTAATCGATAATTGACAAGTTACGACAGTGACTTGGCTTTACTCTTTCTGGCCACATTGCATTGTTTTCGTGGTCTTATTACCACCAGTAATGCAATGTAACTTTTCTCAAACACGCGAAAATTAGGGTTTTTCGTGGGAGGTCTTTACTTGCTTCGTCATTGCTATATCCCTGAGTTGTGATAGTTTTCTTGGAATATAACAGTGTTAGCCGTATCAATATACGCCACCTGCAATCCGCTCTCTAGTAGAACAGCTCTGCCAAGAATTCTCCTAACTGAGAGATCATAGCTCAAATACTATGGACATGTTGTTATGTCTCCAGACAGATTTTATATAACTAGCTATAACGAGTGCCATGTCACCTATATGTCTTTACCCGTGCATTCAAAACTGTTTATCAATCCTTAGCTTATTGAGCTACACTATCTATTCAGGTATCATACATTAGATTATCAATGTAATATATTTTCTTTCAATTATGTTTGAGTTCATCTAATATTTTCTATAAAACAATATCATTTGCGATCTCAATATGGAGATGAATATAAAGATATTGAAATGTCCTTCTCCGCCTTACAGTTTCTGATAGAAGCTGATAATACAATTCTGTTCTGGTGAGATTCTGTTTTCATTAAGTGCCACGCGGAACAGTCTTGTGTAACAGCCATCAATTCTCATTTCTAGTTGCTGTATTATGATCCCTGATTTTGAACCATACAAGAGAACAGACTCCAAAATCGCAATAAAAAGCCGTTATTTAATACATGTATATATCCTAGCCAACGTGTGAAACGCTGAAAATGTAAGTGCCTTTCTCAGCGGAAAATCTTTTTAACTGCATTATGTCAAATTACTTAGATATTTGAAGTTTTCTACTTCCTTGTTGAAATCTCCTGATTTGATGCTGAGAAACCTATATAAGTT
>OZ024740.1:55795986-55813486 GCA_964016885.1 Eledone cirrhosa | reverse complement strand
TAAAAACCAATAATAAACAAACTACATAAAAACCAATAATAAACAAACCAAAAACTTATACTGATATTTCTACATTCTTCTAAATCTTCACAATTGGCTAAATTATCGAATTCGTTGGTATTCTGTTGTATTGATTGAAGCAATATCTGCAGCGTGACAAAGGACTCCTCCATCTTCCTTTTGCACATTTGTTAAACGGAAGCAATACGCTCTACGTACATTCTCTCAACACTCAGCCCAATCACATTTCAAGAGCTTACTCAAGCTCCACAATAGGTCCAGATTAATATTCTGGTGGCAAAGGGAATGTGTTGCCTTGTCCAAAGCAGGTGGTGCCTGTCACAGACATGACTCATGTAATGTAACACTGAAGAACAAGTGTAAAACGAACAGCTCACGTCTCTCACACTCTCTGACGCATACACACTCTTTTCTCTTTCTCTCTTTCAATCATTCTCGCTTTCTCTCTCACACGCTTACACTCTTTATTTCTTCAACTTTCTGTCTCTCTAAATCTTACTCCTATACACTATCAGCAGCAACATATTCCACATCAGCTAAAGAAATACTAGTTTAAGCAAGAATATATTATGCTTATTATCGATTAGATTTAGACAAACATAAAAAATGACATATATATGTTATATATCTAATGGTCTTTTGAATTATATTTTAAATCATATAGCAGTTATTTATCTTCAAAGCTGACAATTACAAAAGCTACATTACAAGTATCATGTTACATTAACATTTATTATCGTCTCTCTCTCCTCTTTTCATTCCCCCCTCTCTCTATATGTATTTGTGTGGATGTGTGGCTCTGTGTCTTTGTGTGTTTGTCTGTGATTATGTGTATATTGTGGGCGGTGGATTGGCAGTATCGGTAGAGGGTCGGGCGCCATGCTTTGAAGCATAGAGTTACCTCCCTTTATCATCTGAGTTCAAATCCCGCCGAGGTTAACTTTGCCTTTCATCCTTACGGGGTCGATAAAATAAAGTACCAGTAATGCACTGGCATAATTGCTGGCCTGGTGCCAACAGTAGAAACAATTATGTGTATATTGTATAAGTAATTATATATAAAATATATATCAGCTGGAGAACACATATTGAATAGTTTTAAATGAATATGCAATTATGATTACGAATAGTCGACTAACTCTATACAGATTCAAGTGAGGCTCATAACCCTATGTATATATGGATACACACACACACACACACACACATATACATATATATATATATATATATGTGTGTGTGTATGTATGTGTACTTATATAGTAATAATAATAAATTTATTTACATGTATATATATATATATATATATATATATACATGTAAATACATTTATTATTTCTGATATATATGTATATATATACACATATATATATATACATATATATATATATATACATACATATATATATATATACATACATATATATATATATATATATACATACATTCTGATATATATATATATATATGATTTTTGCGTTTCTCTTCGCTTTTCCTGCCCGCCGCCGAAATGCGATTCTCGCTGAATCTTTATTTATATATATATATATATATATATATATATATATATATATATATATATATATATGTATATAGAGTCGCTCGACTATTCGCAATCATATATATATATATAATATAATATATATATATGCATATATATATATATATATATATATATATATATATATATATATATATATATGCTGACAAACACATATGGGGTATTATTTCTCTCTGAAATTGTATGCATATTTATCTATTTGTATCTGATTGTCATTTACGAATATAATGAAATAGGAAAGCATCTACAAATTTGACATCGGGATCGCGGAAGCTTCAGTTCAATGCTGGGACAGAACTTCAATATGTGAAAGCTTTTGTTTTGTGAATGCTTGCGACATTTGATTGTTCAGACTCACAGCCGCCATATTATAACAAATTTGTTGGCTTCTACAGCAAAGTTAAATGAACAATAACAGCAATTTAGAGAAACATAGATCTCGCTCTCCCTCGCTTTCTCTTTCTCTCTTCTCTTATTTTGTCCTATTCTCCCACTCGTTCACATTTTTTCTCTTTCTTTGCCTCACATTTTTCTTCTCCAAACACGCATTATGTATATTAATTAGAATATAAGCGAACAATTCATGCATACATGTATACGCGCACACCATCACACATACACACACATATATACATATATATAAAGATATATATATTTGTATATAAATAAATATATATATATATGTGTGTGTGTGTGTGTGTATGTGTGTCTCTCTGTGTGTGTGTGTGTGTTTTGGGGTATGCGTTTGTCTATCTGTTTGTATATTTTGCATATGTGGTTATACCATATATTGTTTGTGTCTGAGGTTGATTCAAACATGAGTTGAACTTTGATTTTAAGTGACGAAGTCTATTTCTTTTTACAATAACATTTTTTACTTGATTCTGACAGGGTCAGGTCAACTGGTGGTCGTATTGACGTGGGATTTGCTAGAAATTTCTTGCATTAGCATCTGACAAATTCAGAAGGCCCTTTGCTGATTCTTATTTTATACTGGGAAATACACTGCTAGATGCTTCCTCTACTAATGACTCCTAAGGGCAAAATAAACAAAGACGAAGTAATTTTGCGTATGAAAAGTCCTATTTTATAGATTTATCTCATTAGGAATGCTATCATCAGGAGAAATGACTGAATATTCCTGTGTAGCTCTATTGATCTTTATTACATTTCTGTTCAACCCGTTCAAAAACCGAAGCTATCCGGTAAAGGTCAGCTGAAAATCCTCAAAAGTAAGATTAAACACACACCATTTAATTCTTCACACACACACACTCACACACACACACACACACAAACACACATACATAAACACATACACACATAGACCACCCGACCCCACGCACATATATATGTATACGTATATATATATATATATTTATATTTACACTCACACACTCACACATATATATACATACATACATATATATATATACATATGCGTGTGTATATATATATATATATATATATATATATATATATATATATATATGTGTGTGTGTGAGTGTATATATGTATATATGTATATATATATATATATATATATACAAAGTGTAAAATGGCACTATATGTCACAGATATATATATATGTATGCGTTTATTTTAAAGGTTACAAAAAACTATTAAGAAAGTCAGACGTTTAGAAATGTCGTATGAGAAGCCCTTTTTCTCTATATATATTTTAATAGGTTATTTTTGTATCATTTTTCTTCAGTTTTTTTTCTATAATTTCTTTTCTCTCTAGACTAGTAGATTATTTGATTGTTGTTGCTTAGCAATACTTTTTGATACATTACCTTATTATTACGGTTATTTTTGTTCCCTTTGCTATTTACCTCAAGACAAGTTCTGATCTAACAAAATGGTCAAAAGTGTTTCAGTATTGTGCTTCATATATCTTTGTCCATTGCGGCTTTATTTATTCCGAACGATGTGGAAGTAATTGGTCACAGATATGACTATTATTTTTAGCAAGTCATACTTGTTCTCGTCTTTTAATTCGTGTAGCTATACGACAAAAAGGCCTTACATACACCAACACCGTGTTCTCAAAATTTCTTTTATAATTAGATGCTAGAATGTAACAAACCTAAACTTGGTTGCTACATCTGCCAGATATAGAAGCCAAATTAGGATTAGTTTAGTCAATTGAGTTGACACCCATGTATTACTGGTACATACAATATCGAGTGTTTTATTGAACGGCTGAAAAATGGGCTCGATTCCAATCACATTAAATCTCAGAATGTGAATCTTATTAAACACCATGATTTATGAAACAAGATCTCATCTTTACTTCCTCATTTAAATTCCCCCAAACATTGATTTAGCCATATAGCTGGTATTATTCTAGTTGCTTTTTAAACACCTCAAGGAATTTTCATAATTGCACGATAATAACAGTTAATCGAATTTTAAATACTCATTATATTCTAAATGCGAGATCCTACCGGGTGCGGACTTAACTTGCCGAAGGCTACCCTAAGTTGTTTTAACTCAGCCAAAGTTTTATGCAATTTTCAGTGATTTATGGATTTCATAGGTGACCATTAGTGGTTAGGTATGAACTATATAGGCCTGAATTAGTAATCTGAATAGATAGTCCACACAGTACTGTCTACTCGGCTAAATGTGAAATATTAACAATAATTATGTATGGGATCAGGTTGTAGGGCCTTGTTCATGAATTAATGGAAGGCAGGAGGCTGAATTAAATGCAAGAATTGCAAAAGCTGGTGCAGTAATGTGCCAGCTTCAGCATTCAGTAATCAGAAGAAGGGAGCCAGACGTAAAAGCTAAACTCGCTATCTTCAATTCAGTATTCGTTCCAACACTTAACTATGATCGTGGATCTTGTGTAATGGATGAAAATATGCGATCACGAATGCAAGAGACTGAAATGGGGTTCCTCTAAAGACTCGTTCGAGTAACGTTATTCGATCGAGGGCGTAGCTCGGTGATCAGAGAGTCACTACTTCTCCGAATTGAGAGATCACTGCTCCGATACTATGGGCAGGTGGTTAGAATGTTTAAGGAATGTTTCGCTGGACGGATCTTACGGACAATACCAACCGGCAGCAGAACCAGTGGTAGACCCTGCGCAAGATGGTTGGATAACATCCATGAGCTTGGGTGGTCACACTTGGGGATTCATCCGGTTCAGTTGGAGATGGTTGCTTCTGATTGGACCCGCTAGAAGTAGAGTTTGAGACTCTGCCCCCACGACCCTCTCAGGAATAAATGGACGAAAAAGATGAAGAAAACAAGAATGGTTCAGGTTGTGGAAATATGTTATGAACTTGATGCTTTTCTATAAAGCATCTTGGTATACTTTAATTGTTGTAGGTCTTAGGAGTATTCAGTAACAAATCAAATAAAACCAAATTATTTTGAAATAAATATAATGGCATTTAATAAACTGTCAAACTATCAATGTGCACTTTTTAAAACCGAAATAGTTAAATCTATTTGAAATTAACTTAACATTTGGCCATACGTGTTCTGGCAGTGCATTAGTGGATTGGAGAAATATTGATTTCTAATTTAGGAACAAGGCCAAGATTGTGTGAGAAAGGGAAAATTAAGCCTCCCGGTAAAGATGTATGTTAAGTATCTGGCACAGAGATGTCGGGCGATTGTTGAGTCCACGTTAGCTGATAAATGGTGTGGTTCTCGTACTGGATGCTACAAAGAAGACCAAATATTTACACTGAGAAATTGTGGGAGTATTGCCCAGATGTGTACACTTGTTTCGTACACCACAAAAAGGCGTATGACCGCATCTCATGAGACTAGTTTGGGAGGTTTCTGCAGGATTATGAGATCGATGGACAACTTCTTGTTTCCCTGTCTCTATACGAATGCCCGAGTATTTGTGTTCGGATAAATAGTGTGGTACTAATTTGAAACCATTCAATAAGAATGTCGCACTTCGCCAAGGGTACGTACTGTCACCTATCCTGTTCGTAAGGATGAAAGGCAAAGTTAACCTCAATGGCTCAATATGGGTAACTTAAATGAAGTAATGGCAGAGTAGAAGTTCGTTTCTCTACCAAGTGGAACCCCATTTGACCCACTGCACATTTGGTAGTGTCTGAAACTATGCCTTGATATTGAGCGAAGCAACAGCAACACATTGGAGCAAAACAAAAACGACAACACACTTGTACGTATTAATTGATATAGCATTTGCATCACATTCAATTCGTTGAGTTGTAGTTGATCAAGTTCCGTTCAACAGACGAATGATCGAACGTATTTAAGCTATGGTCATCCCGTTTTTGTTCAGGCACACAGTATTACTACATTCTATGTCACATTTTGAAGGTAGATTTTGATGAAGAGTTAGCAATTATTTCTAGAAAATCGTACCACCATATGTAGAAGCGTCCCCGTTTGTTTCGTACATCTATGTATATTTCCAATCATATATGTGTACACATTAACTAATATTAATATGTGATCACATATGTAACGAGATACATGTGTAGGAAATAGTATAATGTAAATTGATTTCTGTTTTTGTTCCATTATTATTGTGCTCAATACAACCACATTCACATCTCACATCGGATATAACTGCAGGTGGTCTGATTTCTAACTAAACCAACGGAATATAGCATTTCCTTGGTATTTTTCTTTCATATGTCGAGGCGGAAATACATTGTGTTTGATAATTCCGGTAATTATATTATATTCTAAATATATAACACTAAAGTCTACGGAAAAACATCTCAACTTAACATATTCGATAATATAAGTGTTTTGTATGTAGAGAGATAGATAGGAGGACTGAAGATAGATAAGCAAATAGACGGACATCCTGAGAACTTTGCACATGCTTTTTGTTTTAAATATATATAATACATAATACACACGCACACACACACATGCCCACACACAACTATATATATATATATATATGTATATATATATATATATATATATATATATATATATATGTATATATATATATGTATATATATATATGTATATATATATGTATATATATATAGTAGTGGAAGAGTGAAGAATAATAAGGTCGACTGTATAAAAAGGGATTTATTTACAGTATTAACAATTGTTTCATTGATCAGGTGAGTCTAAAGGCCGTTAATCACACCAAGTTGCGTCACTCGACCTTAAACACAGGGTGCGTCTCTGATCGAATCATCGGAATACACTTAATACTGTAAATAAGACCCTTTTTGTACAGCCGACCATGTTATTCTTCACTCTTTCACTACTATTAATCCAAGAATAACCTATCCATAGCGCAGAGCACTCACAACCTCTAACTGGATTACCTAAAACGATAACTTGTTATCCCATATATATATATATATATATATATATATATATATATGTCTAAAGGAATTTTAGCTTGATAACGGGGTTTAGAACCCTCAGATAAATGGAAAAAGATGAGTATTGACGTACATGTACGTCAATACTCATCTTTTTCCATTTATCTGAGGGTTCTAAACCCCGTTATCAAGCTAAAATTCCTTTAGTCAAAAATACGGTGAAAGCTATATATTTTCTAATTTCAAACTCGCTCACTGTTTCAAAACATACTTACTTGATATATATATATATATTTTGGGTTGGAGCAAGAGATTGTAGCATTTTTCTACTGATTGCGTTTAATCAGGGGATTTAGTTAATCATGGGAGAGTAGCATACGAGTAATAGATATTTTCTGAAAGAGGAGATCCCAATGCATCTTTCTATTTGAGTATTGTGCAGATTATTTACCTTTCAGATAGAAAAGTGCATCGATGAAAAACGCCCAGAAATAAGTAACCAGAGGGTTTGGTCATACATCAGGACAACAACAGACCACACGTTTCTTTGCAGAGCCAACAGAAATTGGTGCAGATGGGATGAGTGGTCCAACTGCATCCTTTGTATACACCTGAGATTCCACTTTCGAATTATCATCTATTCCTAACTCCATAACATATTCTTAATGAGAAGAACTTCGATTCTTTAGAAGACTGGAAATATCACCTAGATCAATTCATGACCCGGAAAGATATCATGTTCTGGGTGGATGGGATCATTAAATTACCCTAAAATCTTAAAGATGGCGAACGGTAGTGAAACAAAATGGAAAATATGTGTTTGAATAAAGATATGTACAACTATCTAAATATCTATAAAGAATTTTATTTAAAAAAACGGCATGAGCATTTGTTATAACCCAATATACGTGTGTGTGTGTGTGTGTGTGTCATTCTACCTACCTTTATGCTTGCCTATCTATCTATCTTTCATTCTCGTCTCTCTCTTTCTCGCCCCCGCCCCCTCTCTCTCTCTATATATATATATATTATATATATATATTCATCTTAGCTTCGTACTGATAAAGATAAAAATAAACAAACACACACATACACACAGTTTTATACGCGCGCGCACACATATCTCTATACACAAAACATTTTTTCCCTTTTCAGCTAGACGCGCTTGATCACCACCTTTTAAAACAAGATCCTCTCATGAAATATCTCCCGTTAGGGTATAGTTTCATTGTCCATCAATCTTTTGATTGCCATTAGCTGTACATTTTCCGACATGAAGGAGTCGTTATAGGAAATAATTTTAATTTCAACTCAAGTAAACCAATTTAGAAAGGAAATTCAATTATATCGACATATATTATATTCCAAATCCCGTCGAGGTTAACTTTGCCTTTTATCCTTACGGGGTCGATAAAATAAAGTACTAGTAATGTTCTGAGTATTTGCTGGCTTTGTGCCAAAAGTAGAAACAATTATATTTCATCGAACCGGAAGGATGAAAATAAAAGCAAACGCCGCAGATTTGAACTTAGAATGTAAAGAGCCGGGAGAACTGATGCTAAGCAGACTATCCACACCCATACTAACGAACACACAAACACACACACACACTTACACACACACATATATATATATTTATATATAACTATATTTATAGAAACACGTATAACGTGGATACATTACCCTTGCATTTTTATGTTACTGCTCCTAAAGAAAGAATGTTTAAATTTGTATTGGTGGAGCTGACTTAAGGTTCTAATAGTGACTACCTGTAGCACTTTAATTAACCTATACTTTTGTCAGTTAATATAATTAATTAATTGACGTATTAATCAATACATTAACACACACACGCACATGCACACGCACACACACACATGCACACGCAAACATACACACACACACACACATATATACATATAGTAGTAACACAACAGTTAGTTCACCATACCGAGAACAATTGTTTCACCTTATGCGAATCTTCAGCTGAAGATCCGCATAAGGTGAAACAATTGTTCTCAGTATGGTGAACTAACTGTTACTACTTCTACCAAACTCGTCCAATGGACTGAGAGCTCTATCACTACCAACATTACCTCTCTCTCTCTATATATATATTATTCTTTATTTTATATATTACTTTATTCATTGACTCTTATATTTTTACAATCTTAGGTCATCGCATTGCGACAATGCTGGGGCACCACTTTTTGGGTATATCTACCTCAGTACTTATGTCTTCATGTCTAGTACATATTTTATCGATATTCTTGTCTTACAGTTATTAAACATATAAGACACACACATACACGTTTCTCTCTCTCTCTCTCTCTCACTCTCTCTCTCTCTCTCTCTCTCTCTCTCTCTCTCTCTCTCTCTCTCTCTCTCTTTTTCTTTCTTTCTTATATATATATATATATATACAATGATATTAAATAAATGGAAACTATATTTATATAACCATATTTATTTTATTATATATATTTCGAGGGTACCAAGACACATTGGTACGCTTTCATCAGATGAAATACAAAGTTTGTTTTATAAATAGAGACATACCCATGAGAAGCAAACCTTATCAGTTGGATATTCACTGGATAGTGATATATATATTTATATTGTGTCGGACTTCCAACAAATTAAATACCACTTCTACTTATATATATATATATATATATATATATATATATATATATATATATATATATATATATATATATATATATATATACATACGTACATACATACATACATACGGTGGCTGCCAACTCGTTTTCGAGTACGGCCACTACTTTATATCCATGTAGGAGAACTCCTACCAATGCGCTGAACGAGTGTGACTTTTTAGTCCAGCCAGCGACTTGAAAACTCTGGTACTACACTTGTGACAATTATTGACACATAGTGCTGGGCCCATGGTACCATGTGACGACAAATGCAGAGAGATCTCCAGATATAAAGCAATGCCTGTGCCGTGAAGCTTTTATAGTGAGCAAAGGCACTGCACAAAGCCAGTCCCACTCTCTTAACCAAGATGATATTTACCAAAAAGAAGAACAGGTCAACATCATTGGATACCATCAGGGTTGCAGGTGTTATATCAGAGTTTTCCTTCTCCTAGAATTCTGCCTTGACAAAGGCTAATGGGTCATCTCTCCCGGTGATTTTGGATGGCCATTGACTCTTAAGAGCTCCTTTGCCCTTTGACATGTTTTGTTTTTAGTCCTGCAGGATGTCCAAAGTCACCCTCCTCACCAAGAAACCTTGGTGGGGTTGCCAGTTTAGTCTCCAACGACCCGACTATGAGACAGGTTGTGCTGGGATACATGTTACCAGTAACACCAACTGGTGACCTGACATATATACATACATATATATATATATACATACACATATACATACACATATACATACACATATACATACACATACATATACATATATATATACATGGTGGCTGCCAACTCGTTTTCGAGTACGGCCACTACTTTATATCCATGTAGGAGAACACCTACCGATGCGTTGAACGAGTGTTACTTTTTCGTCCAGCCAGCAACTTGAAAACTCTGGTACAAACACTACACTTGTGACAATTATTGACAAATAGTGCTGGGCCCATGGCACCATACATATATATATATATATAAAGAAACAGATAGGACCCCGACGGCTGAGCTCCGGCCGTTTGGACAGGTAGATCCGAACACACACACACACTCATATATATATATATATATATATATATATATATATATATATATATATATATATATATATATATATATATATATATACACATATATATATATACATTTTTAGATTAAAGTTTAAGCAAAGAATCGCTGCTTTCACCCTTAACGGGATCTTCTGAAACTCATAATAAATATTTGCTCTAGAGTTCTTATATATTTGATATATATTTATCCTTATCGAGCCCTCTTTGGATTTAATCTTCACAATTGTTATTATTACTATATTTGCACGGTGGATTGGCAGTATCGGTAGAGAGTCGGACTCCATGCTTTGAAGCATAGTTACGTCCCTTTATGATCTGAGTTCAAATCTCGCCGAGGTTAACTTTGCCTTTCATCCTTACGGGGTCGATAAAATAAAGTACTAGTAATGTACTGGGTATTTGCTGGCCTTGTGCCTAAAGTAGAAACAATTATTATTACTATATATATATATATATATATATGATTCTGCTTTTTCTGTCAACCAAATTCCAATCACTATCCATTTACCAACTCGAAGCTATAATGGAAGACACTCGCTCAAGTGACCACATATTGTGATTGAACCTAGAACCACGTGGTTGTGAAGGGAAATCCTTAACTACTCATCTATGCATATATCTATCTTTCTGTCTATATATCAATCCCTCTCTAGACCCGCATATATATATATATATATATATATATATATATATATGCATATATATATATATATATATATATATACTTATACATATATGCATATAATATATATATATATATATATATATAAGAGAGAGAAAGAGAGTGAGAGAGAGGGGGGAGGCAAGAGTGAAAGACTGAGAGAAAAGCATAGGAGTATAAACAAAAAGAAAAATTAAAGATAGGTAAAATAGAAGAAACGTGAATTTGGAAGGGAAAACAGAATGTAAGCGTGTGCGTGTTTGAGAGATAGGGCGAAGGACGGAGGGTTTGTGTGTGTGTAGGGAAAGGCTGAGTGGAAGGGTGGATACGAAGTGGGCTTCAGTTTCGGCAGCTGATTTTGAAGATATTGTTTCATGGTGTTGTTGCGGCAACGCATAGATGGATGAGTTCGGTGGGTATATGTTAAACAACTGGTCGGTAAGTTCTTGCTTGCTGCAGCTGGGCAGGGCTAGCGATCTATTTGATGTTCACCAGTGAACGCCTTCTTTACCTGTACTATGTTATTACTGTTCATGCCCTGATGATATGACATCCGTCATACCATCGTCGTCATCATCAACATCATCGTCATCATCATCATCGTCATCGTCATCATCATCATCGTCATCATCATCATCATCATAATCACCATCATCGTCCTCGTCATCATCATCATCATTGGCATTTTCATCAACGACATCACCATCATCGGCATCAACGTTATCACAGTCGTCATCGTCATCATCATCATCATCATCATCAGCTTCTTTCTCCCCACCTCCTCCTTCTTCACTCCCTCCCTCTCCTAGTCATCATCATGCTCATAATAATAATTGTTTCTACATTTGATATAAGGCCAGCAATTGAAGGGAAGGGGAAAGTCGATTGGATCGATCCCAGAGCGTTACTGCTACTTTATTTTATCGAAAGGCAAAACCAGCTGGGTTTGAACTTTAAATATAAAGGGCCGAAACTATATGCTGCAAAGCATGTTGTCCAAAGCCCTACCGATACTGCCAATTCGTCGCCCAAATACTACTACTACTACTACTACTACTACTACTACTACTACTACTACTACTACTACCACCACCAACACTACCATACTACTACTACTACTACTACTACTACTACTACTACTACTACTACTACTACTACCAATAATAGTAATAGTTTCTGATTTAGGCACAGGACCAACACTTTTGGGGGAGAGGAAAGTGGATGAAATCGACTACAGTGTGTGATTGCTACTTTATTTTATCGAACCGTAGGGATGAAAGGCAAAGCTCACCTCAACCGGAATTAAACTCAGATCGTAAATGGGCGTAACTCTGTGCTATAAAGCATGTTGTCCGTCGCTCTACCGATACTTCCAATCTACCACCCTTAATAATAATTTTTTCTGCTTTTGGCACAAGGCGAGCTATTACCCCAGTGCATAACTGTTACTTTATTTTATCGACCCTGTAAGGATGAAAGGCAAAGTTAACCTCGGCTGGATTTGAAATCAGACCGTAAAGGGCCATAACTCTATGCTGCAAAACATGGTGTCTGACACTCTACTGATACTGCCAATTTTCCCCCCATTGCCATAGTTTGATGGCAAAAGCTTAGAAATTCATCAACTGAGATGCCAGTCTGGATCACAAGGGAATAGTGTTTCTCTTACCCCGAAACAGAAAAATTATATAAACTCTTAACATAATAATCAATATCCTTGAGTACTCAATCCTGCAGGAAAACAATGTCTTACCATTAGACCAAAAGGGGTGCAAGCGTGGATCATACGATTGTAAGGAGCAAATATTAATGAAAACTGTGATACTGGAAATCTGCTATACCAGAAAAGTAGTCTCAGTACAGCCTGGATAGACTATCGAAAAGCTTTTGATAGTCTCCACCACTCATAGATTCTTCAATCTCTTGAGATTTACAAAATATCCCTCCAAATCATAAATGTCTTGAAACACAAATTATGGGTTCATGGAAAACAACTCTTTTCTTGAAACACAGCAAAGGGACAACAAATTCAGAAGAAATCACGCTACGCACAGGAATATTCCGGGTAGATTCATTGTCTTCCTCCTCTTCTGTATAGTATTGATCCTTCTTTCTCATGAATTAAGGAATTCTACATATGGCTTCAAAATTAAAGAAAGTTTTTTCAGCCATCTGTCCTACGTGGATGATCTTAAGCTCTTGGCTAAAGATGATAACAAATTAGAGGGTCTGCTTAAGACAGTAAGATATTTATGTGATAACATAGGTATGGATTTTAGCCTTCATAAGTATGCTAAACTGTCATTGAAATAGGGCAAATAAACTGCAAGTTCCAGCTTAGACTTCGACATAAACACGGACATAGATCTTGATCAAGAGGTTGCCTACAAATATCTTCGTGTCATAGAATCTGGGGATAAGTCACAACCAAATGAATGAAAAGGTCTGAAAAATGTTATAGAACTGTGCAATTTATCTTAAACACAGAGCCTAATTAAAGGAAGAGAATATTTGCGATACACAGCTTAACTATACCTGTTATTCACTACAGATTTAAGATAGTTGACAGAACAGTACAATATATCAAAATATGGATATTAAGACCCTTAAACTTTTCACATAGCATTGCATACATCACCCAGAAGTGGACTTTGAGCGAATCTACTTGCCCAGATCTGAGGAGGGCAGAGATCTAATACAATTGGAACTGTTCTACAAGACAACAATATCTCGAGGAAACCAAGTACAAGGATCTTGAAATAGAGATTGAAAACATGTGGGATGCAAAGGCAACAAATATATAATTGTCTTTGGCAAAACGAGACGAGTGCATGCTGCTTGATTCCAAGCAGATGTGTGTGACTTTTCGGTATCACTTTGTACAACTATTCGAGGCAAGTGGGGGTACGGAGATGAATGCGGACTACTATTCCTATCTCGATGGCCTGCCGCGACTGGCAGCGACTGATGCGGAGTGCTGCGAAAATTCCATAACATAGGGCGGGATACGAAGCACTTTGACCGGCTGTACGAGGCGCAAATCATCCTGTTTGGGTGGTTTTCTCAGTGTTTTACGTAGACATGCCAGATTTGTTTTCCAATGTCTTCGAAGCTGTCTACTTCAACTACCAGCAGAACAGGAGATTCCCAGTTCAGTGCGTCGGGGAATAGTAACGCTGATGTGGAAAGAAAAGAATGAGGGGAAGAGGGGGAAGTTATAGATAATTTCCGGCCCATAACTATGCACAACGCAAAGATTAAGAATTTGGCCCGGGTGCTAACAATAGGATAGCGCTTGTAGCCTGGAATAGGGTAGGAGAGTAGGGGAGGTGCAGATACATGCATCACGACAACCTCCAACTCATGCGATACATCATTGGATAGAGAGAAAAGCCGGCTTCGTTGGGGCTTTGATCAATTTGGATCACTGCAATGCTCAGCGGCATCTACTCGTTGATCAACCTAAATGACCCGCTATATGAATTGTTCCAAATGACGCGCTCATTCCGCTCATTCCAAATGCCCCCTCTCCTTCCTTCTGCACGTATATTGATTTGGGAAACTGGAGCTGTTGTCGGGCAGCCCCCTCGAACCAGTACGTGAAAGGGTTGTGTTGACCTATGAAGACGACATCTCCGTGAGAGTGTCGAGATGGTCGGTAAATTCTTGGAGGAATCTCCGGTAAAATCTTGAAAGGTTGATTAGTGGAAAGATCAAATTGGAAACGTCAATGGGTTTGCAGCTCAATACCCGGAGTGGCATCATTGGGCTCGGGAAGGAGTGACCGATGCAGTTGCTCGGAGTCTAGTTTGGAGCGAAGTACCGAGCAGGATAGCTACTCTCATCCAGAAATGGACTGAAAGGTTGGGTGGGTGTCGGTGAAAGCGTTTTTCGCGTCCGTCATCTATTACCGCCTAACCAACGTGCCCTGTCACCGTTCGCGCCTCACCAATTGGAGAGCCTACGCTACAAAGTCTTGTGGAAGGGACAGGATCCAATGGTAAGGGGGTAAATCTGCTTTCAATACACTTTACTTGGAGTGCTAGTTATGCCACAGCTGATGAGGTGAAAATATGTGCTGGGGCTACTGGATCTCCAGGTATTTCTAAACACTGTTTCTGAGACACGTCTTTTTTCAACTCGACTCTTTGGCTGAGCTGCAGTCTGGATCAAGTGAAGACCGAGACTGGGCACCGTGTCTGGAATATTTACAGGAACTCAGAGCCCTCTGCCAGTTGGCCAAGGATCAGTGGGAATCCCACACTAGAGTTCTCTAGAGGACTATTGGTGAGCATGTACTACAACGTTGTCGGGGAAAATCAGAGCATCGATGAAATCGAACTGACCAGTATGTTCTAGAGAACTTTTGAGCTGCGGAATATGGAGAATATTCAGAAATGAAGAATCCGAATCTATACAGGCATGGAAATGCGCTCAGACGCACCTATCTGAGATGCGTGCAAAGTGATGAAACCGTTCTGCACACACTCGTCCAGTGTCAGTGTATTACTGACTTGTGGGGTTTTGTTAAAAAGATATTATCTCGGATACGGCTATCAACAGGGTCCATCGTGAAAATGTGTCAACCGAAGCAGATATAGATGTTAAAAATGCGGGGTTTATGTTATCATTCCAATCATAGGGTTTCATAGAATCCTCCAAAGAAGACTAAATGGATGTTACACGACACTCCTGATACACACTTTCAACATACCTTGGCGACAGAAAGTCACAAATGGAGAACTCTATTTAGATAGTCCTCCCTTGTCGGATAAAGTTCGTCTAAGAAGGATACGTTTTGCAGGACGTTGTCACAAAGTAAAAATCGAGTGCGTCAGCCGTGTTCTTTTATGGAAAGCAGTGCATGGTGATAGAAGTAGAGATCGTCCTGCAACAACGTATCTGGTTATGCTATGTGCTAACACGGGAAGAAATTTAACGGATCTTGGAGTGATAATGCTAGATCACAACACGTGGAAAGTGTTCTGTTCATTGGATCGAAGAACTCGACTCGTCAGTGAGTAAGTATTATTATAAGAGTGCAATCAGAAATAATTAGGAAGACAATAACAGCTGGCAATAGGGTGCTTAAAAGAACTTCATTCCAGTGTGGAACATCGCTCTTGTTCTATGATGTTTACAAGGGAAACACCGATTAGGAAAATAAAGGAAAAAAATCATATAATCACAAAATGATTTGGTTTTTGTTTGGAGTGAGTATAGGCTAAGTGAAACTCTATATTCCAAGTTTCCTCAAAGTTATATACTGACGAATGATGAAGGGAAATGAAAGAATATTAGAGGAAAGTATTTGTAAATAACTTGAATGTGACGTATATTTAGCACACATTGACATTGTTTCCTTTTCATTTCTTTTACTTTCTTTGTTCTACAGAGGAAGGAAATATGGAAACATCCGAAACGCTCGCTAATCTATAAAACTACTGACACCTGAGGCAACGTTATTCAGATGATTTTGTCTTTAGTAAATTCATAACAATTATGTCTCCCAGAATGTAAGAGGTTTATTCAAATGTTTCAAACATTTCTCAATGTCTGAAACATATTTTAATTCTGTGTTTGTGTTACTGTTGTAGTAGTTATTTAACCCCAAGACATATCCGGTTGAGCAGCCCTATGACCAAGGAAAGTCTACGCTTGACCATTCTCTCCCATATTTATGAGCATATTATATTTAGAGCTATATTAACAAATGTGACCGTATGTCTTTTTTGTTGTCTGTACGTACATAAAAAATATACACCTCAGAATAACAAATTGTAATAAATAAATCAAAATCAAATACACAGAGGAGCAGGAAAAATTAACAAGAAGGCCATGTGTGGCGTGTGATTTTGACACTTAAACGACCCGGTTACTAATCTAACCGAGGAATGTAATAATTATCTAATATTAAAACCGTAGTGAAACGCGATGCTTTGTTGCATTTAGCACTTAAAAATTTATAATTCCACCCTCTTTGAATGCACATTGCTTTGAATCTTGTATTATTCTTGATAATTTATCTTATGATATTAATCAGTTTATTGTTATTTTTTATTATATTTCCTGAAGAGATAAGGTATTGAGTAGAGAACCTTAATAGATAATAATTGTTTTTTCTCCACAATTGGATGAGATACTCTGGCCGCAATGAAACACCCGTAGCTATGTATAATTAATAATAATAACACTCCTTAGCCTTCTTGAATTTT
>OZ024740.1:55783486-55790986 GCA_964016885.1 Eledone cirrhosa | reverse complement strand
TGTATGTATATATATATATATATATATGTATATATATATATGTATATGTATATATATATATATATATATGTATATATATATATATGTATATGTATATATATATGTATGTATATATATATATGTATATATATATATATATATGTATGTATATATATATATATATATATGTATATATATATATATATATATGTATATATATATATATGTATATGTATATATATATGTATGTATATATATATATATATATATGTATATGTATATATATATGTATGTATATATATATATATATATATGTATATGTATATATATATGTAGGTATATATATATATATATATGTATATGTATATATATATGTATGTATATGTATATATATATGTATATGTATATATATATATATATGTATATATATATATATATATATATATATATGTATGTATGTATGTATATATATATATGTATGTATATATATATATGTATGTATATATATATATGTATATATATATATATATATGTATATATATATATATATATGTATATGTATATATATATATATATATGTATATATATATATATGTATATATATATATATATATATATGTATATATATATATATATATGTATATATATATATATATATATATGTATATGTATATATATATATATATATGTATATATATATATATGTATATATATATATATATATATGTATATATATATATATATATGTATATATATATATATATATATATGTATATATATATATATATATATATATATATGTATATATATATATATATATATATATGTATATATATATATATATATATATATGTATATATATATATATATATATGTATATATATATATGTATATATATATATATATATATATATATGTATATATATATATGTATATATATATGTATATATATATATGTATATATATATGTATATATATATATATGTATATATATATATATATGTATATATATATATATATATATATATATATATGTATATATATATATATATATATATATATGTATATATATATATATATATATATATATATATATTGGAATAAATGCTCTGAAATAGCGATATATATGTGAATATAGACATAGAATATTCGAAAATATTCTGTATGTTTATAATAAACATTTTGAAGACCTAATCGCTATAGAATAGAATACGTCACGTATTACAATTAGATTCTCGATAAAAGCAAGGGAAGTAATCTACGCGTTTCATTCTCGTTAGAAATCATCAGGACTACATATCCAGTGCTTTTATCGAGAATGACACAGCTAGAGACTTATAGAATACTTAGCTGTGTACAGGAACTGGTTTGAAAGAGCGGTTGCCGGTCCGGCAGAAATTAGAAATTGGAATAAATGCTCTGAAATAGCGATATATATGTGAATATAGACATAGAATATTCGAAAATATTCTGTATGTTTATAATAAACATTTTGAAGACCTAATCGCTATAGAATAGAATACGTCACGTATTACAATTAGATTCTCGATTAAAAGCAAGGGAAGTAATCTACGCGTTTCATTCTCGTTAGAAATCATCAGGACTACATATCCAGTGCTTTTATCGAGAATGACACAGCTAGAGACTTATAGAATACTTAGCTGTGTACAGGAACTGGTTTGAAAGAGCGGTTGCCGGTCCGGCAGAAATTAGAAATTGGAATAAATGCTCTGAAATAGCGATATATATGTGAATATAGACATAGAATATTCGAAAATATTCTGTATGTTTATAATAAACATTTTGAAGACCTAATCGCTATAGAATAGAATACGTCACGTATTACAATTAGATTCTCGATAAAAGCAAGGGAAGTAATCTACGCGTTTCATTCTCGTTAGAAATCATCAGGACTACATATCCAGTGCTTTTATCGAGAATGACACAGCTAGAGACTTATAGAATACTTAGCTGTGTACAGGAACTGGTTTGAAAGAGCGGTTGCCGGTCCGGCAGAAATTAGAAATTGGAATAAATGCTCTGAAATAGCGATATATATGTGAATATAGACATAGAATATTCGAAAATATTCTGTATGTTTATAATAAACATTTTGAAGACCTAATCGCTATAGAATAGAATACGTCACGTATTACAATTAGATTCTCGATAAAAGCAAGGGAAGTAATCTACGCGTTTCATTCTCGTTAGAAATCATCAGGACTACATATCCAGTGCTTTTATCGAGAATGACACAGCTAGAGACTTATAGAATACTTAGCTGTGTACAGGAACTGGTTTGAAAGAGCGGTTGCCGGTCCGGCAGAAATTAGAAATTGGAATAAATGCTCTGAAATAGCGATATATATGTGAATATAGACATAGAATATTCGAAAATATTCTGTATGTTTATAATAAACATTTTGAAGACCTAATCGCTATAGAATAGAATACGTCACGTATTACAATTAGATTCTCGATAAAAGCAAGGGAAGTAATCTACGCGTTTCATTCTCGTTAGAAATCATCAGGACTACATATCCAGTGCTTTTATCGAGAATGACACAGCTAGAGACTTATAGAATACTTAGCTGTGTACAGGAACTGGTTTGAAAGAGCGGTTGCCGGTCCGGCAGAAATTAGAAATTGGAATAAATGCTCTGAAATAGCGATATATATGTGAATATAGACATAGAATATTCGAAAATATTCTGTATGTTTATAATGTCATTCTCGATAAAAGCACTGGATATGATAGTCCTGATGATTTCTAACGAGAATGAAACGCGTAGATTACTTCCCTTGCTTTTATCGAGAATCTAATTGTAATACGTGACGTATTCTATTCTATAGCGATTAGGTCTTCAAAATGTTTATTATAAACATACAGAATATTTTCGAATATTCTATGTCTATATTCACATATATATCGCTATTTCAGAGCATTTATTCCAATTTCTAATTTCTGCCGGACCGGCAACCGCTCTTTCAAACCAGTTCCTGTACACAGCTAAGTATTCTATAAGTCTCTAGCTGTGTCATTCTCGATAAAAGCACTGGATATGTAGTCCTGATGATTTCTAACGAGAATGAAACGCGTAGATTACTTCCCTTGCTTTTATCGAGAATCTAATTGTAATACGTGACGTATTCTATTCTATAGCGATTAGGTCTTCAAAATGTTTATTATAAACATACAGAATATTTTCGAATATTCTATGTCTATATTCACATATATATCGCTATTTCAGAGCATTTATTCCAATTTCTAATTTCTGCCGGACCGGCAACCGCTCTTTCAAACCAGTTCCTGTACACAGCTAAGTATTCTATAAGTCTCTAGCTGTGTCATTCTCGATAAAAGCACTGGATATGTAGTCCTGATGATTTCTAACGAGAATGAAACGCGTAGATTACTTCCCTTGCTTTTATCGAGAATCTAATTGTAATACGTGACGTATTCTATTCTATAGCGATTAGGTCTTCAAAATGTTTATTATAAACATACAGAATATTTTCGAATATTCTATGTCTATATTCACATATATATCGCTATTTCAGAGCATTTATTCCAATTTCTAATTTCTGCCGGACCGGCAACCGCTCTTTCAAACCAGTTCCTGTACACAGCTAAGTATTCTATAAGTCTCTAGCTGTGTCATTCTCGATAAAAGCACTGGATATGTAGTCCTGATGATTTCTAACGAGAATGAAACGCGTAGATTACTTCCCTTGCTTTTATCGAGAATCTAATTGTAATACGTGACGTATTCTATTCTATAGCGATTAGGTCTTCAAAATGTTTATTATAAACATACAGAATATTTTCGAATATTCTATGTCTATATTCACATATATATCGCTATTTCAGAGCATTTATTCCAATTTCTAATTTCTGCCGGACCGGCAACCGCTCTTTCAAACCAGTTCCTGTACACAGCTAAGTATTCTATAAGTCTCTAGCTGTGTCATTCTCGATAAAAGCACTGGATATGTAGTCCTGATGATTTCTAACGAGAATGAAACGCGTAGATTACTTCCCTTGCTTTTATCGAGAATCTAATTGTAATACGTGACGTATTCTATTCTATAGCGATTAGGTCTTCAAAATGTTTATTATAAACATACAGAATATTTTCGAATATTCTATGTCTATATTCACATATATATCGCTATTTCAGAGCATTTATTCCAATTTCTAATTTCTGCCGGACCGGCAACCGCTCTTTCAAACCAGTTCCTGTACACAGCTAAGTATTCTATAAGTCTCTAGCTGTGTCATTCTCGATAAAAGCACTGGATATGTAGTCCTGATGATTTCTAACGAGAATGAAACGCGTAGATTACTTCCCTTGCTTTTATCGAGAATCTAATTGTAATACGTGACGTATTCTATTCTATAGCGATTAGGTCTTCAAAATGTTTATTATAAACATACAGAATATTTTCGAATATTCTATGTCTATATTCACATATATATCGCTATTTCAGAGCATTTATTCCAATTTCTAATTTCTGCCGGACCGGCAACCGCTCTTTCAAACCAGTTCCTGTACACAGCTAAGTATTCTATAAGTCTCTAGCTGTGTCATTCTCGATAAAAGCACTGGATATGTAGTCCTGATGATTTCTAACGAGAATGAAACGCGTAGATTACTTCCCTTGCTTTTATCGAGAATCTAATTGTAATACGTGACGTATTCTATTCTATAGCGATTAGGTCTTCAAAATGTTTATTATAAACATACAGAATATTTTCGAATATTCTATGTCTATATTCACATATATATCGCTATTTCAGAGCATTTATTCCAATTTCTAATTTCTGCCGGACCGGCAACCGCTCTTTCAAACCAGTTCCTGTACACAGCTAAGTATTCTATAAGTCTCTAGCTGTGTCATTCTCGATAAAAGCACTGGATATGTAGTCCTGATGATTTCTAACGAGAATGAAACGCGTAGATTACTTCCCTTGCTTTTATCGAGAATCTAATTGTAATACGTGACGTATTCTATTCTATAGCGATTAGGTCTTCAAAATGTTTATTATAAACATACAGAATATTTTCGAATATTCTATGTCTATATTCACATATATATCGCTATTTCAGAGCATTTATTCCAATTTCTAATTTCTGCCGGACCGGCAACCGCTCTTTCAAACCAGTTCCTGTACACAGCTAAGTATTCTATAAGTCTCTAGCTGTGTCATTCTCGATAAAAGCACTGGATATGTAGTCCTGATGATTTCTAACGAGAATGAAACGCGTAGATTACTTCCCTTGCTTTTATCGAGAATCTAATTGTAATACGTGACGTATTCTATTCTATAGCGATTAGGTCTTCAAAATGTTTATTATAAACATACAGAATATTTTCGAATATTCTATGTCTATATTCACATATATATCGCTATTTCAGAGCATTTATTCCAATTTCTAATTTCTGCCTGACCGGCAACCGCTCTTTCAAACCAGTTCCTGTACACAGCTAAGTATTCTATAAGTCTCTAGCTGTGTCATTCTCGATAAAAGCACTGGATATGTAGTCCTGATGATTTCTAACGAGAATGAAACGCGTAGATTACTTCCCTTGCTTTTATCGAGAATCTAATTGTAATACGTGACGTATTCTATTCTATAGCGATTAGGTCTTCAAAATGTTTATTATAAACATACAGAATATTTTCGAATATTCTATGTCTATATTCACATATATATATATATATATATATATATATATATTAAAATAACAGATTTATATAATTGATATATATTTATCCTTATCGAGCCCTCTTTGGATTTTAGTCTTCAAATTTATTATTATTACTATATATATATATATATATATATCTATATATATATATATATATATATATATATATATATATATATATATATTTATATATATATATATATATATATATATATATATATATATATATATATATATATATATATATATATATATATATATATAATATATATATAGAGAGAGAGAGAGAGAGAGAGAGAGAGAGAGAGAGAGAGAGAGAGAGAGAGAGAGAGAGAGAGAGAGAGAGAGAGAGAGATTGATATATATATAACCACATATATCTCGGCAGTGAATGTGGAGTCACTTTTGTTATATCGAGCTCGAACAGATTGATCTTACTACTGCTTCGTACTTTAAAAACAAATGATTTTTGATATTTTTAGTTCAAGGATTAATGATGGTGATTTGATTGAGTTACATTTATAATAATAATAGTAGTAATAATATATAATTATTAAGGCCACGTACTAGTACATACGATTCGTTGGTCCTGAGGACCAACTTGTTCAACCTGTGTCGATGAAAATGAATCGGAAAGTGTTTACTCAAAGAAGCGAAAAAAAGAACAGGAGGGGCGTCAGATCAATGGAAAATAATCCGGATGGTCAAGGGGAGATAATCACTCCGAAAAAAAAGCGAACAAACTTAAAATAATAACTAATAATTATGAGGGCGTTAGAAATAAAATCGATAGTTAAGAATGACAATTATTCTTTTTGAAATTTATTCATGGAAATACGTTAGGTGTACGTGCATCAGTTCTTAATATGTTTATTTTTCAGGAAACCATATATATATATATATATATATATATATATATATATATATAGGAAAAGAGGCAGGCCCCCAACAGCTGAGATCCGGCCGTTTCGACAGCTAGATCTGAACTTAGTTCGGATCTAGCTGTCGAAACGGCCTGAGACAGCCGTCGGGGTCCTGTCCCTTTTAAACTAATAGTTTAACTTAGAATTGTAAACAGACATGATGGATTTGTTTAAATACACCGTTAAAAATAGTACATGAGAGAAATACATGTTTTCAATGAGTTTTATTTGTAACGTTGCAGTGAGATTGCGCATAAAAAGCAAATAAGTAATGAGAAATAAAGATGTAAGTAATTGTAAAACAATTAAGAATACTGTGATTTAGTTATATTAAATAATGCATTATCTCTCTATATGTCTGAATTGGGTGAATTAAGTGTAATCACAACTGCGAATACGAGAAGAAAGATTTACCAAAAACCACCTATATTAAGACGTAAATGTATTTCTATTGAGACGAGCTCCCTTGAATCCAATCTCCATCAAATAAACACAATTCAAATATAAACTCAAGCAGAGATTTTTAAGAGATACTTTGAAACCTCTTTCAATCGGAAACCTGGAAGGGAAATTTAATATATAATCATATTTATCCTGAAATCTGTCAATGGGTTTCCAAGGAGCATTAATGCGAAGGAAATATGGTAAATATTTTTGTTTAAATTTTCATTATTAATTATATGTTTTACTTTTCAGGCAATTCAAAAGTAAATGAACAATCCAATAATTCTTGTAGATATTTAGAATGTATTGCTGTGTAATTCCCAGCCAACCATAACATTTTACCTTGTATTTTGTTTCCTTTCATAAATATATATCTATATATATATTATTATTATTTCGTATAAAAAAACGTTGTATATATGTGTGTGTTCTGTGTACT
>OZ024740.1:55778143-55783286 GCA_964016885.1 Eledone cirrhosa | reverse complement strand
TTGCTGGATGCTTTCCATTGTGTTTTTCTCAGGTTCCTGACTGTTCTTTAGTGGGGGTGTCTTAACTACGATGTTTATATCATCTACGTAGCGGGAGTACATTATCAGGGTTAATCTGTCTTCTAATTGTTCTTTAAGTTTTTGTTTAAGTCTACTGTCCCACCATACCATGAACAAGTTAGCTATGTCGCCTGCAATGCTAACACCAATGGCTGCTCCTTCCTCTTGGGCATATGTTTTACCATTAAATTTGAACATATGTTCCTTAAGGGTTAATTTTATGCTGGCCCCTACCGCATGTGCAATCATTTTCTTCAGTTCATCGTGGTTTTCGGGTGTCCGTATGGCTCTGGTCCACCCGTTCCATCTATCTGTGTGGGTTTTCTTGGCCATTGAGGTAATGGTAGGTGGTCTGCCTCTTGCTGGTCTTGTAGGGCACAGGTTGCTAAGGTCATAAGTGTCTAGGTAACTATTACTATGGGTAAGCTTAAGTAGAAGTCCCAGCTCACTGGTATCAATCCCACGGAACTCAACCTTGCTCTCGCTGATCATTTCGACGCATTTCTCCACAGCAAAATCCACGTCAATAGATGGATACAGGGACACAACATCCATACTGCCTATTATGCAGTTTGTTAGGTCCCCAGATCGGTTACCCGCGTCGATTCTGCTGAGGAGGTCCTCCGTGCTGTCACACACATCTGGGGACATCTCAATGATGGGGCGTATGATCAGGGAGAGGAAGTAGGACAGTCTGTAGTTACTAGCAATGTTAGCCCCACAGACTGGCCGTGTTGGTGGTCCCGCGACAGGGTCCCAGCCCGTTTTATGGTCTTTTCGAAGCCCATACAACGCCGGCACGTCATTGTTCCAGGCCTGGAAGTTGTTGGCAGTCCTTTTGTTGGGCTGCATTATATTTGTCCACATCACCATATGGGCATTGAGGGTTTTTTCTCTGTCCTCATGCTCCTGTGGTGTTACCTCTCTTGTGTTAGTGATGTGGGGTTGCATTGCCTGGATGTAGTTTGGCAGGCTGTCAACCGACATTCTGCCGGACTTGTCTGTTGGAAAGCATGCTATCTCTCCATTACGCGAGCGCTGCATGAGCTTAGGCAAGCCATTTGCAGATTCTTCTCCCAGTTGCTGGGCCTCTATTCTATTATGCTTCTTGCTATACTGTTCTATAATATTTCTAAGTTCGGATTTAGCTATACTAAATTGTGCTTCTGTTTGTTCATCGACCTGCGACGGCAACTGCGTGCGTTTGTTAAATGGCAAAGTCGTGGCGTGGACTCGTCGTAGGTCGAATGATTTATCGGAGGGGTTATAAAACGGAGAGTTCCAGGCTGCTGCTTTATGTGTACTTGCGCTATTGTTAGTTGTGTTGTTTCTATTTCCACCAACAGCAGCAGCCTCAGCTTCATGGTTGTTTCTATGTCTCTCATAATTACTCCTATCTCTTTCCACTGGCTCAATGTTGTTATCTACCCTATTTTGTGTGTCTGTGTGTTCGTCTTGGTTATTCTCTTTGTCCTTAGTCTCCCTACTCCTTTTAATCCTATTACTTTCTCTTATTTCTCTGATTTCTGTGCTACTGTCATTACTTGTTTTCTGTGTCTGTGTGTTTGTTAAGATTGTAGTGGTGGTGAGAGGCATTGAATGTGTGTGTGTTGTTGTTGTTGATGTGTGTTGTTGTTGATGTGTGTTGTTGTCTCCGTGTGTGTGTGTGTTATCGTTGTTGTGTGTGTTGTTATTGTTGTTTGTGTTTGCGTGTCTGTTGTTGTTGTATCTGGGTATGTTGTTGTTGTTGTTGATGTGTGTGTTGTTGTTATTGTTGTCTCCGTGTGTGTTGTTATTGTTGTTTGTGTCTGCGTGTCTGTTGTCTCCGTGTGTGTGTGTGTTATCGTTGTTGTGTGTGTTGTTATTGTTGTTTGTGTTTGCGTGTCTGTTGTTGTTGTATCTGGGTATGTTGCTGTTGTTGTTGTTGATGTGTGTGTTGTTGTTATTGTTGTCTCCGTGTGTGTTGTTATTGTTGTTTGTGTCTGCGTGTCTGTTGTATCTGGGTATGTTGCTATTGTTGTTATTGTATCTGGGTATGTTGCTATTGTTGTTGTTATTGTTGTTTGTGTCTGTGTGTCTGTTGTTGTTGGGATGTGTGTTGTATATGTGTGTGCGTATATTGTTGCTTTTGTTTTTGTTTTTGATGCTCCAGCGTAGTTTCGTAAATGATTTTTCTATTTCTGACAGACAACTAATCATATTTACCTTCTTAAATGTCGCAAATTTGGGTGGCAGACTTAACACAGACATTTCATTACTATCTATTTTCGTGTTTCCATAAATGTTGGTATTTTCATTGTTGAACTCTTCAGATAATGAGGTGTCGGCCATGTTGATACCGTCAATTTTGTCGGGATATCTATTGGTATACTCTATAGTATCCCGATTTAGCTTTGCCTGTTTAAGCCACTTTAATTTTCTGTTAAAGTGCTTATTACATTCTTGAGTAATGTACTGTTCTTCGGGGCGTATAAGGCTTATAAATGTTAGTTTTTCTGCTGGTGTGGTGATTTTAGATATTTCATCTATTAGGTTACGCTTTAGTTTTTCTTGATGACTTAATTCTCTATAGATCTTCTTTTTTATGTTTAGAATTAAAGTTCGTTTTAGCCCATCTGCTTGTTTTTTGGTGAGTTGTAATCTTCTAACGTCGGTATTGATGGTGTTGGTGTAGATTCTAGAAGTGGTGCACAGTTTTATGAAGTGTAGTTGTCGAGATGTTATGGTTTTTCGTAGACAACAGAACATGGTGGTTTTCAGTATCTTGTTAGCCTGGCTAAGGCTTACGATATTTCGTTTCTGAATTTGTTTAGCAAGATTCTTTATCTGAAATCGTGTGTTGAAACCGATATTGTTATACTTTGGGAGGGCCATGTTGCCAATAAGAAACACACGCACCAGTTGCTTTCACTTCAATTTAATTTAATATATATTTATAAATTTACAAATTTATAAATTTCTGGTTGGTTGGTTGGTTCCACAACCAGATAGTTGTTTATATATATATAGTCATAGTTCTTTCGTCACACACTCTGTGACCTCTTCAGTGACTGGGGATTTCTTTCTTCGTTTCTGTGCCTTTCCTTTCTTCTATCCTACGCCATTTTGTTTGTGTGTGGGTTGCGTGCTCAGTTTGCGCATGCGCCACATCCGGGTGTCTGTGTGTGTTTGTGTTCATTTTTCTATTTTTCTATTTATATTTGTTTGTTTATTTATTTATTTATTGTTGGTTGGTTGTTTGTTCTATGTGTGTGTGTGTTTTCATGTGTGTGTTTTCATTTTGTGTGTGTTTTCAATTGTAAGTTGTTTATATATGTGTGTGTGTGTTTTCATTTTGTCCTTAATTGTAAGTTGTGATGTTGCTGTTCCACTCATATTTTCTATTTAATTTTGGTTTTAATTCTTTTATGCTTACTGCCTCTGTAATTTGCCTAAACATTGCGTCTTTCTTGTGTGTGGATTCTATTTTTATTTCTATGCTCTCTAATTTACCCCTGTGTTCTATCTTAGCATGTTGGTAGAGCACAGATGATTCTTTACTATCTTGGAGGTCTCGCCAGTGTTCATTTATTCGTTCCCCTATACTACGAGCTGTCTCACCTATGTACACTATATTTTTGTCTCTACATTGTCCCTCAGTACATCTTATGCTATATACTACATTTCTAGTTTTACAGTTAATATGGGGGCTTATTTTACAGGTTATACATTTCTTATCTATACATGAGGGTCTTTGGAACGGGTATGTCTTGCTAATAAGTGTTTTTACGGAGGTACCAGGTCTTTCTACTATCTTAATATTGAGATTATGTTTCTTTAGGGCCCTTCTAAATTTGTAGGCTAGTTCACCTCTAGGGGTTGTGTTGATGAACATTATACTCTGGTATTTATTGCTATCATACCATGAGTTTATTCTATTGGCCTTGTTCTTAGTTCTTTCTATTCTATTCCAAAATTTGCTCCTATACAAGGGGCAGGTCCCATTTATGTCATTATTTACCATTTTTTCCCATTTGGTTCTGGCTCCTTTATACACTCTGATTCTATCTCTCTGATTGTAGCCAGAGAACTGCATACGGTGGATGAAGTGTTGTATGTGTCTCTCTAGTTCTTCGGGGTTGCACATGCGGGACACATTTCTCATCACCCGTATCAAATCCGCAATCAGTATGTTGATTTTGGTATGGTCCGAAATGGCCGAGTTTCGGTGGATCAGATGTTTGGAAGTCATGGGTTTGGCATAATGGGAATGGAGGATTTGTTTTTGGTTGTTAATAGTATCTAACCAGAGCTCTGTGTCTAGTACAGGTAATCGATGGTTGGGGTGTCTACTTGGGTAGTCTATAGTAACTCTAATGCTCTGGTGGATGGAGTTTGCTATTTGCTGGATGCTTTCCATTGTGTTTTTCTCAGGTTCCTGACTGTTCTTTAGTGGGGGTGTCTTAACTACGATGTTTATATCATCTACGTAGCGGGAGTACATTATCAGGGTTAATCTGTCTTCTAATTGTTCTTTAAGTTTTTGTTTAAGTCTACTGTCCCACCATACCATGAACAAGTTAGCTATGTCGCCTGCAATGCTAACACCAATGGCTGCTCCTTCCTCTTGGGCATATGTTTTACCATTAAATTTGAACATATGTTCCTTAAGGGTTAATTTTATGCTGGCCCCTACCGCATGTGCAATCATTTTCTTCAGTTCATCGTGGTTTTCGGGTGTCCGTATGGCTCTGGTCCACCCGTTCCATCTATCTGTGTGGGTTTTCTTGGCCATTGAGGTAATGGTAGGTGGTCTGCCTCTTGCTGGTCTTGTAGGGCACAGGTTGCTAAGGTCATAAGTGTCTAGGTAACTATTACTATGGGTAAGCTTAAGTAGAAGTCCCAGCTCACTGGTATCAATCCCACGGAACTCAACCTTGCTCTCGCTGATCATTTCGACGCATTTCTCCACAGCAAAATCCACGTCAATAGATGGATACAGGGACACAACATCCATACTGCCTATTATGCAGTTTGTTAGGTCCCCAGATCGGTTACCCGCGTCGATTCTGCTGAGGAGGTCCTCCGTGCTGTCACACACATC
>OZ024740.1:55755643-55765643 GCA_964016885.1 Eledone cirrhosa | reverse complement strand
CATATATATATATATATATATATATATATATATATATATATATATATATATATATATGTATATATAGTAATAATAATAAATTTGAAGACTAAAATCCAAAGAGTGCTCGATAAGGATTGTACACCCAAGGCTTGGGCCCCGTGCTATCCGCCCGCAACAAAAATCCCACTCGCATCACATAACAATACGGCACAATTATTTCACCTCAATTGGCCCTGCACTCTTTAACATTACACCAAAACACGTCAAAGTAGACACAGACCCCATCAAGTTCAAGAAGTCTTTGGGTAAATTCCTTCAAGAAATCCCGGAGAGGCTCCTACACCCGGATATGCCTCCGTAAACAATAACTCTCTGCTCGAGTGGGCCATGGTGCCCAAACACTTATTTGTAAGACTTCGCCAGGTGGTGCTATTAAGTTAGACATGGCCTGGGCCAATACTGGCCGATACCTATCAAAGTTATATCAAAGTTATATATATATATATATATATATATATATATATATATATATATATATATATATATCACGATACATTAACGGAGCCACAGACTCTCGCCGTTCCCTGTAAATAATGTGCTCAAAGGAGAGGAAATCCCGAGCTCTTTAAAATACAATATGTTGAAAAGGTAACACACTAGAGAGAAATACAGTGCGCTATCAATAGAACAGGGAAAACCACCAGTGTATGGAATCTATAAACCTATGAAAGGCAGAGTATAGACACGATAATTAAAAATATAAATTAAAGCGTAAATAAAGATTCGATACCTGTTTTAGTGATAGCGCACTGTATCTCTCTCTAGTGTGTAACCTTTTCAATATGTTGTATTTTTATATATATATATATATATATATATATATATATATTAAAATAACAGATTAAAGTTTAAGCAAAAAATCGCTGCTTTCACCCTTAACGGGATCTTCTGAAACAAAAAAAGTCGCTCTGTGAACGCAGAAGTAATTATTTTAAAAAACGTCGCAACCGAAGGAAAACAGGAAGACGATACTTTAGTTCGTGAAAACGTTCCCTGGCAAACAACGAAATAAAACGAAGATAATACGTTATTATTTGGAGCGAGGAAACAATTACACGCAAAGAGAAAACCACGTTTATGGTATAAATGAAGTCGTAGACTAATATTCTATCTAGGAAACCGAATGATCCTCGGCTTCAGAGTTAAGAATAAAGTAAATAAAATACAGAGGTAATTGAAATTAAATTTATACATACACACGTCTATATACGTACAAACACAAGCATTCGCAAAACACTCACCATGGGTATACAAATACAAGCACGTATACAAAAAAATCCGCACGCACATACAGAACCCACGCAATGCCTGTACCCGCACACATACGAAGGTATACACCAAATACACATACAAATATATAAAATATATATATATATATATATATATATATATATAAGTGTGTGTATGTATGTGTGTGTGTGTGTGTGTGTGTGTGTGTGTGTGTGTGTGTGTGTGTGTGTGTGTGTGTGTGTGTACACATAATTAAATAAACGCATATAAATAAATAAATACGTATATAACGCGCGCACACACATACCTACATGTAAATACACATATGTACGTAGACGTACGTCCCCAAAACAGAAAGTACACATATACACACACCCGACATACGTACGAACTTGCATACTCACACAGACGCAAAACTCCCGTATACACATAACCAAATGCACATGTACCAGAATATATAATATATACTCCATAACATATACAAGCAAATATACGTACGAGAAAGTATACGTACCTTCACAAACCATACAGGTAATATATACTTACCTATACAAATAAGTAATGGTATACACATAACATATACTTAGCTACCACATAAAGACGTAAAATATTCGCTTATAGTTCGTACTATCCGTTAGGGTATACTGTGGGGCTGTAATACAGGAAAGTTTTGTGCAATTTATGTTTACAAGCCGAAATTGCCTCAGATTTTTTGTTTAAGATGTGGTATTTGGCGTAGAGTAGTTCCAGGGCCTCAGCGGCACAGAGGTCACATTGTCTTTTATTTCCGTTATACGATCTAGCCCTAGCTAGGATCTCCCAGTGTAACTTATATTGGGTGTGGTTGTCTTTTAGACTCCAGATATAAGCTGAAAGTGACGTCATATTCCTTCTTAAAGGGTTAAGAAAAGAATGTGTATGCATGTAAAGACGCTGCTTGAATCTATTGGCGGTTAACCCTGTGTAGGCCCTGCGGGACGTGGGTGTTTCAACCTTACATTTGTAGATAATGTTACAAGAGAAGAATTTCCCGGATAGAGGGCAGTCAACCTGATTCCTACAATTACAGTTAGTACTAGCTACAGGGTTGCACGTGTTCATACGGCTAGGTAATTTAGCTAAATTTGAAGCTGTGATGTTATGTGCAAGGTTAGGAGTCGTAGAGTAAGACATTTTAATGGTATTTCTATTAAAAGGTTTACTATATTTATGTGCTGGGGGAAATGCTTCATAATAAGGGAGAAAAAGATCTTAGCTAATGGTGTGGCCACCTCCATATTATATGGTGGATTATACCATATAATGCGTCGGGATCTATTTTTTCTAGGTCTATTCTCGTACTCTGTATATGCTACCTTATCGACAAATCCACTCCGAGCAAGAGTTTCATTGTAATATGTGGAATGGTCGTTGAAAATATGCTCGTTTGTAGATAGACGGGAAAGCCTCAAAGAAACGTTTCTTACCAGGTTCTTGGTTATGCTGGCAGGATGGTTAGAATGCTTACTTATGTAATTAAGCGTATCATTCGGCTTTCTATACGGGTAGTGCAAGCCATTCGACAAATTGAGTGTAACGTCGAGGTAATTAACGACCGAGAGGTTGGCCTCAACCTGTATGGAGAGGTTGAAGCCTTTAAAGAAGGCTGTGAGTTCTTTTCTGAACCTGTCGCAAGCACGTGGGCAGCAATTTGTCATGGTCAAAAGACCATCATCACGGTACAAACCACCGCCCACGTTGGGAAATTCTTCCTTGATAGGGAAAAGAAGAAAAAGGCCGATAAAATCAGTAACCTCCGCAGAATCGCTGGCGCCAATACTCACGTCGAATGGGGTACTATTGGATTTTTTAATCCAAATAGAGTCATCGAAATAAATCACCGAGTTACGGGCATTGAGGATGACATCAACTTTGAAATCCTTAACCACTGTGAGTGTTTTAGCGAAATTGATAGCTCTAAGCAGAAGTGGTAAAGTGATGGAGGAGTAGTCATTATTAATGTCGAATTAGAGAAAACGGCAATCTTCCTTGTTGCATATGCCGTTGAACCAATCAATCACGCGAAAGAATTGATTTACAGGGCAAGAGGGGCCACACTTCTAATTTCAGGTATAATTCTATCTAAAATCCTTTTACTAAGTCTACCTAAATCAGACTTCGTAGGGTTAATAAGCCGAATAGAGGGGTTGTTCCAGAAATTGGATTTGTGATCCTTCAAGGTAAAGTGGGAAGAAATAGGGTCCAGAGGTTCGGTCCGGTCCAGGATGTTGTGATCAGAGATGATTTTAAACCCAGCATCGTTGATTTCATTAATGACGCTCCGATTAGTTTTACGGTAATCCTTAGTTACGGCATTATATAGCAGTTGATGGTAAGTACTGGGATTCAATTGATATAGGTTGCCAGTTTTGTCGGAGTGGACGTGCACGGCATTAGAATCCTTAATAGAACGAATTCTATTCTTCAGGTCCTGCTGGAAGGAATTGCTCCTATTCCGAAATTTGATACTCCGTATGAGTTCCAAGACATCATTTTCGAAGGGTAGCAATGCTGGGTTACTCGGAGGGTTATTATAGGTTTTAAACCCAAATTTATCCTGTTGCTGTCTGCTTTTCCCTGATTATCGAAATAAAAGGCACGCTAAACCTACATTTTAATGAACGCGTCTGTTTTCTGTATCAGGAGTTTTAGGTATGTTTTCCTGCTTGGTACAGGTATGTTCTTTGTAGAAATATTCAGATGTCGTTTCTGCATGATGAATATAAGTCAATAGAGTGCTCAACCGAGGGAGCCAAATAGTAATAATAATAAATTTGAAGACTAAAATCCAAAGAGGGCTCGATAAGGATAAATATATATCAAATATATAAGAACCGTAGAGAAAATAATATATATATATATATAGATATACAAATAAAATATAGAGTTATTAACTCATATAGATACCCTATAATTAACAAGCTGACAGTATAAATACTGAGCAATATAATATTAATATGTGTAGAAGTAAACACAGTAAACCCGTGTCTAAAATTACTAGGGTAGATTACACAACAAATGTTATATATCATTCAACCTAAATCATATGGCAAGTTACAAGATTTCTTACAAGATTTCTCATACATACCATATCAATAACCATTTCATCTGCCGGACAGACTAAAGATTTAATCTGTTTCGCTCCGAATGAATCGTGTTTGTAACAAGTAATCCGTAGGCATTTCGTCAGCGAGAGATAAGACTAAATGTTACATAACACCTATAACAATAAACTCACTAAATTTTACACCTCGTGCGTTGAAAGTCATATGCGGTGCGAGTAGTTATGCTAGAAATAATAGCCTATTTACACTCATTTTTATAAGCTCAACAGATAAGGAGCCGAAATACATATAAAATATAGTTATTAACTCATATAGATACCCTGCAATTAACAAGCTCAAAGTATAAATACTGAGCATAATCGGCAGTATCGGTAGAGGGTCGGACGCCATGCTTTGACGTATAGAGTTACGGCCCTTGCCATTCTGAGTTCAAATCCCGCCAAGGTTAACTTTGCCTTTCATCCTTACGGGGTCGATAAAATAAAGTACCAGTAATGCACTGGGTAATTGCTGGCCTTGTGCCTAACGTAGAAACAATTATAATATTAATGTGTAGAAATCGTGTAACTTCCCATATGATTAATATGTGTAATATGTGTAAGAAATCTTGTAACTTCCCATATGATTCAGAGTGAATGATATATAAATATATAACATTTGTGGTGTAATCTACCCTAGTAATTTTAGACACGGGTTTACTGTGTTTACTTCTACACATACTACATATGCAGAAGATCCCGTTAAGGGTGAAAGCAGCGATTCTTTCCTTAAACTTTAATCTGTTATTTTAATAAATATATATATATATTATATATAAGTAGAAGGTGTATTTAATTTGTTGCAAGTCCGACAAATATAAATGTTTATAACTGATTTAGAGCACTCAACAAGTAAATATTCAATGATATTAAATAAATGGAAACTATATTTATATATATGAAAGCGTACCAATGTTGTCTTGGTACCCTAGAAATATATATAATAAAATAAATATGGTTTTATAAATATAGTTTCCATTTCTTTAATATCATTGAATATTTACTCCATTAACTTGTTGAGTGCTCTAAATCAGTTATAAAAATTTATATTTGTCGGACTTCCAACAAATTAAATACACCTTCTACTTATATATATATAGGAGAAAGTATGATCCCGACGGTAAGAGTAATTTTAGTCTGGTAAATAAATAGCCGAACTTTTCAAGGGGTACTTCCTTATATGGGAAGATTGTAGTTGTCAAGAGGATTGGTCAAAAATATATACATATATATATATATATATATATATATATATATATATATACATATATATATATATATATATATATATATATATATATATATATATATATATATATAAGATCAAAAGATGGTTAAAAGAGTTCCATGTATTTTATTATGCGCATTTCAAAAACAAATATCATCATGCAATAACATTTGCGTTTTCGTCAGATAAAATAGGGAGACATGATATGAAGGTTAAAACACACTTGTGAATAGTGCAGTTTTAAATCAACATATGTTGATGATGATATTTGTTTTTGAAATGCGCATAATAAAATACATGGAACTCTTTTAACCATCTTTTGATCTTATATATTATTTATACTCCAGTCCTTCAAACTGTAGAGTGCTTCTTATCCGATATCTGCATTGCTTTATTGTACTACAATAAAACTAACCTCCTACACACACATATATATATATATATATATATATATATATATAATAGAGGAGCAGCTCACCCATTTATGCAATGTGATTTGGCAAGAAGAAGAGGTGCCGGAGGACTGGGGTAATGGATTGCTTGTACCACTACCGAAGAAGGGGTGTCTCAGCGACTGCAACAACTGGAGAGGGATCACGTTGCTATCAGTGCCAGGGAAGGTATTCTGCACAGTTATCCTGAACCGGCTGAGAGCAGAAGTAGATCGTCATCTTCGAGATGAACAGGCTGTCTTCCGCAGTGGAAGGTCTTGTTCAGAACAAGATCTTCACTCTCCGAAATATCATTGAACAATGTCGGGAGTTCCACAAGTCCCTTGTTGTCAACTACATTGACTTCAGGAAAGCTTTCGACAGTGTTCATCGGGAGTCATTGTGGAGGATTGTAAGACTCTACGGTGTCCCAGAGAAATATATTAACATCTTCAGGTCGCTGTACCGACATTCCAGGTGCTGCGTTAGGACAAAGGACGGAAACACGCAAATGTTTGACATCTTGACGGGTGTTCGACAAGGCTGCATCCTTTCGCCTTTCCTTTTCCTCATTGTCATCGATTTCATCATGAAGAAGACAATGAGTTACCCTCGTTTTGGCATCAGTTGGGATGGAAGAGATTAAGCGACCTGGAATTTCCCGAGAAGACCTGCAAGAGATGACAAACGTTCTAAATGACGATGCAGAGAAAGTTGGCCTGCGCATCAGTTGTGAAAAAACCAAGACCATGTCGACAGGTGACCCTCCAAATTCTCCCATCAAGGTTGGTCAGCGTAACATTGACTGTGTAAAGCACTTCCAATACCTTGGCAGCAACATCTCTGACGATGGGAATGCTGAGGTGGATGTGCGCACAAGGCTGGGAAAAGCAGCGGCAGTCTTCCAGCGACTCCGTCCGGTATGGTCCGGGTGTTCCATCGGCAACGCCGTCAAATTCCGTGTTTACATGTCCATTGTAGTACCAACAGCGATATATGCGTGTGAGACATGAAAGAGTACGGAAAGTGTATGTAACAAGCTTGATGTATTCCACCATCGTTGCATTCGGACCATATTGAAAATTTCATGGAGAGACCAAGTTAGCAACGAGGAAGTGATGAGGAGGTCAGGATTGGAGAGGTTAAGGGACATTGTCCGGAAAAGGAGACGGCAGTTCGCGGGTCACATCTTTCGTTTGACGGCAGATCGACCTGCTCATATTGCCATGGATTGTGTACCAGAAGGTGGCAGGAGAAAACGGGGAAGACCACGAAGAACATGGCGGAGCACATTCAGGGAGGACTTGCGGGAGATGGGAATTACCTGGAGAGGTGCTAGAAGGGCCGCCAGTGACAGGATCAAGTGGAGGAAGCTCGTCGCCCAATGTTCCACAAGGGACTGGCGGAAACAAGACTAAGAATAAGATATATATATATATATATATGTATATATGTGCATGTGTATGTTTGAATGAGTGAAGGTATACATACACGTAAGTGGTGTATGTGTCAGTATGCATCTGTGCGTGAGCGCATCGCTACTTAGTAATTATATATATACATATATATATACTGGGAGTGTAACGTGTAGTTGCTGTAGGTTCACTTCAGGTTTAGGTTCACGTCTATATATTCTGTATGCTGATTTCAAAATTTAAGTAAAGTGCAGCTAATTTTGGAGAAAGGACAAACGATTAAATTTTAGCGAACCGTTAGGATAAAAACCGAAATTGACCTTGCTGGAATGTAAACTCAGAATGGAAAGCTCCGAATAAATACCGCAATGACATTTTATCCTATACTTTACCAATTCCGCCAAGCTACCACATTTACATTCCAGTATGTTGATACACAAATGAACACATTCATACAAACAAACACAAAAAGTGGCACATACACATACACACACGCAAGTGCACACGGTCACGTTGTCTTACAAGTGAAAGTGTTCCTGGTTTGGTCTGTAGAATTGGAAGTTATGGAGGTAGTGTATGAAATCCGGAATTCAAGAAAAGTGGTGAGGGTTTAAAGGGTGCATATAAGTGTTCTTATCTATTTGTCTGTCTGTGTATATGTATTAGGGAGTGAGAGTGAGAGAGATGAATAGAAAGAGAGGAATGAGAAAGATTATATATAAAGACCCCCCCCCCCCCCACCCCATTTATATATATATATATATATATTTTTTTAAAAGTATGAAGAATAATAACATGGTCGGCTCTACAAAAGGGTCTATTTACAGTATATATATATATATATATATATATATATATATATATATATATATATATAGAGAGAGAGAGAGAGAGAGAGAGAGAGAGAGAGAGAGAAGCAGTAATCTTTTGAAACGTCGTGAGAAATTCCACTAACCACCGGAACACGACTCTTTAATGTACATCGTAAAAAGTAAAGTTAAAAATAAACCGAAGAAAGACATTGAAAAAGAGGAAACAAACAGAAAAAGGTGGTGAAATGAAGGATTTGAGAAGAGGAAAGAGAGGAAGGAGGCATTAACAATGTTATCATTATAAGCAAGATCATTATTATTATTATTATATCAATATCATCATCATTACATTCATCTTTATCATCATTGTTGTTATCGTCATCAACAGATTAAATTCTCATCCTTCCATTCACCGTTAACTTGCTGATATATTCGCAATTGATTTTGTATGTAACGCCGACTCAACCAGTGAATTTTATATCAAAACTGCGAAAGGAAATAAGATCTTGGTATGATTCTTTCCACTTAATCACGCGAAATGCACTAGGGGTTAATCGTAAACTCTGTGTGTATGTCTCGGTGCACGAAGCCATTACTACCAAGCCAATATATAGGTATGCATATATATATATGTTTGTGTGTGTGCGCGCGTATATGTGTACGTGTGTACATGTTTGAGTATTATGTATAGGTGTATATATACACACACAGAGACTCACACACACATATATGTATATATATCTTCTATGTGTGTGTGTGTGATTTCACTTACTTTCCTAACTCCATCAGCATGTGTGAATGTTAGAAATTGGCGAACCTCTATTTCATTCTTTCTTGGTGAACATGCATCAAGCTATATAGAAGATGAAATTGCTTTATCGACTTTCTCTTCACCTTCGAAGATTCTCCATTTAAAAAGAGAAGAGATTGATTATCTCCTTCCTTCCTTCCTTCCTTCTTTCCTTCCTTCTTTCCTTCCTACCTTCCATCTCTCTTTCATCATACACACGTCTATGCAAGTATTTATACACCTGATAAATAAGAAATAACAAATAATTTGGATTCCTCATGCTATGTGTTCGTCATTATTTCTTGGCGTTTGTATTTTTGATTTATTTTAAAAGACGAATGACGATATATAATTTACATGTATATATGAAAATCCTTTAGTGTACTGTGATCATTTAATCATTTGACTAAACAAGAAATAAATAATTATATATAGTGCGTGTAAGCTTTTAAGATGTATAACTGCTAGCCTCGGCTGAGAATATCTACATCTTCGCCTACATATACACAACAGTACACACATATACACACACATACATACACACACCCATACACGTGCATCCATACACAAACATACACACAAACATATATATATATATATGTATATATATATATATGTATATATATATATATATGCATATATATATATATATGTGTGTAAGCGTGTGCGTGTTTGTGCGCGTGTTTGTGTGTGCGCCTGTGTGTGTACGTGTATATATATACAATTGTTCCTGAATATGTGTGGGGTGCGTGAGTAGCAGACACTTTACAACCTCCAACAAATATAGATTATGTTAATTGGTTATGCTCTTTAAAAGGTGATTCAAATCATACCGGAGTTTACTTTCCGTCTCCCCTCTCCGAAATTTGTAAAATAAAAAGCATGCCAAATATCAGTGCCCTTGCATGTC
>OZ024740.1:55740643-55750643 GCA_964016885.1 Eledone cirrhosa | reverse complement strand
TTAACTATATATATATATATATATATATATATATATATATATACATATATATACATATATATACATATATATATATATAGTTCGTGTGTGTGTATGTCTGTGTGTTAATGTGTGCGTTTTGTGTGTAGCGAGATTATCACAGTTACGATACGTATGCCAAAATAGCTATAACGTCATCACTGGAATTAGCTGCGATAAAATTCAAGGTATTTTTAAACCAGTTAAATTTAATTTCCTCTCTTCCCTGCCTTAATCGTTCTCAGTGTCTCTTTCCACCACCCGGCACTTAACACGAGATATTGACTGTGACTCTCTCCGAGAATCAGTGTTGCCACTGACTCAACATGGTCGTTTTCCATCTTAACCAATAACCCCACATTGACACATTCACTCAAAAATTCAAACATATAACCACAAAATACCCTTATCTGTGACCATTGGTGAATTGGCAGTATCGGTAGAGGGTCGGATGCCATGCTTTGACCCATAGAGTTACGTTCCTTGCCATTCTGAGTTCAAATCATGCCGAGGTTAACTTTGCCTTTCATCCTTACGGGGTCGATAAAATAAAGTACCAGTAATGCTCTGGGATTATTACTGGCCTTGTGCCAAAAGAAGAAACAATTATATTTAATAACCTGTTAACTGAGCTGTTTTGTTAGATCTTTCATGTATTATTGCTGTGTTTTATTTTCCTCCCGGTGTCATTGTATTCCATAGCACAAATACAAATATACAAAGTAGCAGTTTCGGGTTTTCCTTGGTCTGTATCAATTATTTGTGGTGCAGGTCATTTTTCAAGCCCATTAATCAACACTTACCACACACTACAACTCAACTAAGAACTTCAGAAGTCGACAAGTCAACAGCTATCCTCACCACCACCTATCTGTTAAAATGACAACTATTCAACCAAACTACGTCACTGTCAGTTACGTATACATAAGGGACAGTGACGCCTAGAGGTTTCAGCTTGTATTCGGCAAGCCTTTTCACCCCAGACTTTATATATATGTATATATATATCTATATCTATATATCTATATATATATATAAATATATATAGAGAGAGGGATAAGAAGAGAGATAGAGATAAAGAGAAACTGAGTCTGCGTTTCTGAGACAGGGGAGACCACTAATCGTGGGGAGATGCAGGATGGGTATAGGGATATATAAAATCCTGACTCGGCGCCACATGGTTTCGGCTTGACATTGCGGTCAGGTTTTTAACCCTCTCTCTCTCTCTCTCACTCTCTCTCTCTCTCTCTCTCTCTCTCTCTCTCTCTCTCTCTCTCTCTCTCTCTCTCTCTCTCTCTCTCTCTCTCTCTCTCTCTCTCTCTCTCTCTCTCTCTCTCTCTCTCTCTCTCTCTCTCTCTCTCTCTCTCTCTCTCTCTCTCTCTCTCTCTCTCTCTCTCTCTCTCTCTCTCTCTCTCTCTCTCTCTCTCTCTCTATATATATATATATATATGGAATTGGTTGAGGACTTCCTGTATTTGGGAGCAAGGATTGGTAATACGGAGGATGATGTGGTTGAGAGGATGAGCAAGGCCTGGGCGGCGTGTCACAGCTTGAGATCGGTGTGGAAGTCGGACCTTCGTAGAGACCTGAAAATCCGCCTCTTCATTGCTGTAGTGGAGTCTGTGCTGCTGTATGGGTCTGAGACTTGGACACTGACCAAGAGACACACTCAGATGGTGGATGGGTGCTACACGAGAATGCTGAGGATGGCTCTGAACATTAATCAGTATACACTGAGGATGAAAAACTCAGAGCTGTATGGGAGCATCCCAAAAGTCAGCTCAAAAGTGACACAGAGGAGACTGAGGTTGGCTGGACATGCTCACCGACATCCAGAGTTGACATTGCACTCAGTGCTCCTTTGGGAGCCCCTACATGGACACACTAGAAGAGGAAGACCAAGGTTAACATATGTTGATGCCCTAAGGACAGACACTGGTCTGTTGGAGATGCAGGATATGGCAGCGATAATGAGGGACAGAGACCGCTGGAGAGAACTCGTCCATGGATCTCGGGAATTTTACCCGCCTTAGATAGATAGATAGATATATATGAGTACATTATATATGAGAACATTAGTCTACGACCTCTTTTACACCATAAACGTGGTTCTGTCTTTGCGCGTAATTGTTTTCACCGCTCCTATTAATGACGTATTATTCGTTTTTTCCCGTTCTTTGCCAGCGAACGGTTCCACGAACCAAAGTATCGTCTTCCTGTCTTCCTCCGGTTGCAACGTTTTTTGAAATATCCATTTCTGCGTTTACAGATTGACTTTGTTAGTTTCAGAAGATCCCGTTAAGGGTGAAAGCAGCGATTCTTTGCTTAAACTTTAATCTGTTATTTTAATAAATATATATATATATATATATATTTATTTATTAAAATAACAGTTTAAGCATAGAATCGCTGCTTTCACCCTTAACGCGATATTCTGAAACTATATATATATTATTATTACTGGATCGGCAGTATCGGTAGAGAGTCGGAGACCATGCTTTGAAGCATAGAGTTACGTCCCTTTATGATCTGAGTTCAAATGCCGCCGAGGTTAACTTTGCCTTTCATCCTTACGGGGTCGATAAAATAAAGTACCAGTAATGTACTGGGTTAATTGCTGGCCTTGTGCGTAAAATAGAAACAATTATTACTATATATATATATATATATATATATATATATATATATATTTATATATATATATATATTTATATATATATATATATATATATTTATATATATATTTATATATATATATATATTTATATATATATATATATATATATTTATATATATATATATATATATATATATATATATATATATATATATATATATATATAGATGCATATCTATGCTAGCAAATATATAGGTTTTGTCTTAGTAACTTTGTGGTTCAATGCAAGGGGATGCAGAACAATAATATGAAAGACGTAAAATAAGAAAGTTATAAAAATTAACTTACTTACTAAAACTTCACTCCAACTAATTAGTTTCTGAAAGGGAATAAACATGGTTTCCGAAGAAGCGCACGGAGAAATCCTTTCGTCATCAGGGAAGTCTATTCTCAGCTAAGTTCCCAGGCAATGCGTGGACACAGGGAACTTATACAAAAATAATTTAGTGGATGGAAAAAAGCAAAGCGTGGACTAAGTTCCAAGACATTCAAAAAAATCACTGCCTACATATATATACAGATGCATAGGTATGCATCTGTATATATATGGTAGTAGGTATACTAATTCTTTAGAATTATCTCCAAATTATTTTGTTGAGCAAAAATTTGCCAAAACTGCTACTATAGATCATAGTAATGGTTCGGCTGCTATCTTCTTAACACACCACTCCTCACTGTTTAACCTCGATGTCACGTGATTGATTGTTTTGAATTTGCCACCGACCGAGTAGGCAGTGATCTTTTCAATGTCTTGGAACTTAGTCCACGCTTTGCTTTTTTCCATCCACTGAATTATTTTTGTATAAGTTCCCTGTGTCCACGCATTGCCTGGGAACTTAGCTGAGAATAGACTTCCCTGATGACGAAAGGATTTCTCCGTGCATTTCTTCGGAAACCATGTTTATTCCCTTTCAGAAACTAATTAGTTGGAGTGAAATTTTAGTAAGTAAGTTAATTTTTATAATTTTCTTATTTTATGTCTTTCATATATATATATATATATATATATATATATATATATATATATATATATATATATATATATATATATATATTTATTAAAATAACAGATTAAAGTTTAAGCAAAGAATCGCTGATTTCACCCTTAACGGGATCTTCTGAAACTAACAAAGTCAATCTGTAAACGCAGAACTGGATATTTCAAAAAACGTTGCAACCGGAGGAAGACAGGAAGACGATACTTTGGTTCGTGGAAACGTTCGCTGGCTAAGAACGGGAAAAAACGAATATAATACGTCATTAATAGGAGCGGAGAAAAACAATACGCGCAAAGACAGAACCACGTTTATAGTATAATAGAGGTCGTAGACTAATGTTCTCTTAGGTGGTGCATAGAGACGTTCTCTGGCGATGAACGAAAAAAACGAAGATAATACGTCATATGTGGGGCGTGGAGAACAATAGCACGCAAAGACAAAACCACGTAAATGGTATAGCAGAAGCCGTAGACTAAATTCTAACTAGGAGACCAAATGAATCTCCGCTACGGAGTTAAGAACAAAGTAAATAGATACAATACAGAAGTAATAGAAATAAATAAATACATACACGCAAACAGAAACGTACATACACAAGCATACGCAAAAACTTAACATAGGTAAACAAAACTACGCACATATAAATATGTGTGTGTGTGTAAGCGTGTATACAAATAAATAAATAATTATATAAACGTATATAAATAAATAAATACGTATATAACAAGCGCACACACATACCTACATGTAAATACACGAATGTTCGGAGACGTAAGTCAACCAAAACATGAAGTACACATATACACACGCCCTACATACGTACGAACCTGCATACTCACACAGACGCAAGACTCCCGTATACACATAGTCGAACCATATGTACCAGAATATATAAAAAAATTATACGCCATAACAATCAAATATACGTACGAGAAGGTATACGTACCTTCACAAAACATACGGATAATATATACTTACCTATGCAAATAAGTAAAGGTATAAATAAAACATATACTTAGCTCCCACATCGAGACGTAAAATATTCGCGTATAGTTCGTACTATCCGTTAGGGTATAATGTGGGGCTGTAATACAGGAAAGTTTTGTGCAATTTATGTTTACAAGCCGAAATTGCCTCAGATTTTTGTTTAAGATGTGGTCTGTGGCGTAGAATATTTCCAGGGCCTCAGCGGCGCAGAGGTCACATGGTCTTTTATTTCCGTTATACGATCTAGCCCTCGCTACGATCTCCCAGTGTAACTTATATTGGGTGTTTGTTGTCTTTTAGACTCCAGATATAAGCTGAAAGTGACGTCATATTCCTTCTTAGAGGGTAACGAAAACAATGGGTATGCATGTAAATACACTGCTTGAATCTATTGGTGGTTAACCCTATGTAGGCCCTACGGGACGTGGGTGTTACAACCTTACATTAGTAGACAAAGTTACTAGAGAGGCATTTACCGGATAGGGGGCAATCAACCCGATTCATACAATTACAGTTAGTACTTACTACAGGGTTGCACGTGTTCCTACGGCTAGGTAGTTTAGCTAAATTTGAAGCTGTGATGTTATGTGCAAGGTTAGGAGTCGTAGAGTAAGAAATTTTAATAGTATTTCTATTAAAAATTTTACTATGTTTATGTGTAGGAGGAAAATGCTTCGTAATAAGGGAAAGAAAGATCTTAGCTAATGGTGTGACCACCTCCATATTATATGGTGGGTTATACCACACCCAATATAAGTTACACTGGGAGGTCCTAGCGAGGGCTAGATCGTATAACGGAAATAAAAGATCATGTGACCTCTGCGCCGCTGAGGCCCTGGAACACTCTACGCCACAGACCACATCTTAAACAAAAAATCTGAGGCAATTTCGGCTTGTAAACATAAATTGCACAAAACTTTACTGTATTACAGCCCCACGTTATACCCTAACGGATAGTACGATCTATACGTGGATATTTTACGTCTCGATGTGGGAGCTAAGTATATGTTTTGTTTGTACCTTTACTTATTTGCATAGGTAAGTATATATTATCCGTATGTTTTGTGAAGGTACGTATACCTTCTCGTACGTATATTTGATTGTTATGGCGTATAATTTTTTTATATATTCTGGTACATATGGTTCGACTATGTGTATACGAGAGTTTTGCGTCTGTGTGAGTATGCAGGTTCGTACGTATGTAGGGCGTGTGTATATGTGTACTTCATGTTTTGGTTGACTTACGTCTCCGAACATTCGTGTATTTACATGTAGGTATGTGTGTGCGCTTGTTATATACGTATTTATTTATTTATATACGTTTATATAATTATTTATTTATTTGTATACACGCTTACACACACACATATATTTATATGTGCGTAGTTTTGTTTACCTATGGTAAGTTTTTGCGTATGCTTGTGTATGTACGTTTCTGTTTGCGTGTATGTATTTATTTATTTCTATTACTTCTGTATTGTATTTATTTACTTTGTTCTTAACTTCGTAGCAGAGATTCATTCGGTCTCCTAGTTAGAACTTAGTCTACGACTTCTGCTATACCATTTACGTGGTTTTGTCTTTGCGTGCTATTGTTCTCCACGCTCCACATATGACGTATTATCTTCGTTTTTTTCGTTCATTGCCAGAGAACGTCTCTATGCACCACCTAAGAGAACATTAGTCTACGATCTCTATTATACTATAAACGTGGTTCTGTCTTTGCGCGTAATTGTTTTTCACCGCTCCTATTAATGACGTATTTTTCGTTTTTTCCCGTTCTTTGCCAGCGAACGTTTCCACGAACCAAAGTATCGTCTTCCTGTCTTCCTCCGGTTGCAACGTTTTTTGAAATATCCAGTTCTGCGTTTACAGATTGACTTTGTTAGTTTCAGAAGATCCCGTTAAGGGTGAAAGCAGCGATTCTTTGCTTAAACTTTAATCTGTTATTTTAATAAATATTTGCTCTACGGTTCTTATATATTTGATATATATTTATCCTTATCGAGCCCTCTTTGGATTTTAGTCTTCAAATTTATTATTATTATTATTATTATTATTATTATTATTATTATTATTATTATTACTATATATATATATATATATATATATAAAATATACACCTCTTCTATTGTAGTTATCACAAATTTATGTATTCAATGCTTACTGAGTGAAGTAGGATATTTTGTGCTTTGCTATGGACGATGGATTTAATATGGTCAAATTTCATGGTAAATATTGAACATCTAATTTTAATGCAAACAAAAAAAAACGAGGGAATAGTAAGTCAACACGTAGAATTTTTTTTATTGACGATTATTCCAGTGACTTAGATAACGTGATTACCTATTCATTGATACTTTTATCAAAAAGATAGCCTGTTCTTTGACAGAATTAGAATGTCCTATGGAACAGTGGGCAACCTCAATACAGTATATGAGGTATATACTACCCTTGACAAACCAGGAAGCGTACACATAACGTCATTGGCACAGTCAGAGAAGCTGTTGAAATGAGCCCAAAACGATCGTTTCGCAGTAGACTATCCTTAGGTCTCTAATCAGAAATTTACAAAAAGTGTCTGAGGGGGAATCTTAAGACGTTCTCCTACAGAATTCAGACGAACCAAAGCTTGTTCTAGCTGCTAAAACCGAAAGAAGGGCTATGGTATGGAAATTGCTAGCAAGTGTGAAAACAATCCCACTTGGGAAAATCAGCTCTAAGAACAATGTGTTCTGGGGTCAGAGACATCCACTGAAGTGGCTGTAAAACCTGTCCATTCGGTTGAATAAACCATCTCTGCGAGAGAGCTGATTAGCCCATATTTAGTCGAAGGAAATAGTGTCGGTCCTACAGCATCACAGAAATACTATGTGGAGCTTCTGGAAGACTTCAAAAAGGAGCTACTGACCACGTGCCTATATCTAATCAATAGATTCTGATTCCAGCAAGATAGCGCAAGCTGAAAAATAACTGGATGTAGTGTGCTTAGTTTGAAGACTGGTTATGTGTGGCCCCCACACAGCTCTGATTCAAGCCCTCCAGGTTTCTTCATGTTGGGCAATCTGAATGATAGAGTATATGTCAACAAACCCAGGACTGCCACTGTAATGGTGTTTTCCTTTAGTTCATACCCGTTATCACCACGCACCTCAAAAATATGCATGCATTCAAATGGGGATAATATGGAAAATGATATGTTCTTGGAAATTTTTGCTACGAAATACATGTAGAATATCATAACATTCCGTAAAAAAATTAATTGTCACTATATATATATATATATATATATATATATATATATATATATATATATATTCATTATCTAACATATTCTGAACATCAGTATTTATAATATTTATATATGCTTTATAACTATATGCTTGAAAACTGTTTAACGTTTTCGTGTATATGTAATTAGATTTTTCGATTTCGTTAAAATGAAAATTTGAAACAAAATAAAAAAATAACATTAAATATATTTATCCAATGTTCTGTGTTTGGCGGTACCTTAGTGCAATAAATCGTATGAATGTATTTACATTTTCGAGTATGATGTGTTCATCAAAAAATTGGGAATTAACATCTCTGTTTTGTGGTTCAGTAATGGGACACACCCAATTGCTTTATTGAGCATATGAAATGGTTTCAACCCGTCATTGTATGCTAACATACTATCCTTAATAATATATTTATATCGCGTTTAATCTGTCTCGCTATGCAAATTAACTGACCGATTTCTTTCAGATATAAAATAAAAAAGCAAATATGTAATAAATGTCAAAATAACTAATTTGTGATCCGAGCCTGGCAGGTTGTCTGTAGCACACGGTTATCCAGCAAGTGACGTAAAACGTGTTCATATTCTGTCAGCTAACACTAATTGTGAAGTTTTATAAAATTAAAATTAGAGATAAATGATTCATAACAAAAGCAATTAGTATGTTGTTACTGAAAGGTAAAAATGTGATTATATAGAATATCATGTTTCAACACGTTTCCGTCATATTAAATAATTTTCTCTATATCTTCCAAGCATCTACTGAAAACGTTTAAATAAATGACAATAATGTCCATATATGTTAGTGATGTTTCACACATTCTTGATAGAAAATGCCAAAATTCTTTCAACTTTAAACCATTTTCATATTTCTGGCCTTACCGTCGGTGTTGTTACAGAGAAAAGTGGTGTAATTCTGTGGGAGTTTCGAAACCCTGTCTTTGCGTGATACCATATGATGTCAGGGTGTCTCTGACACCATCAATACAAATCTTCTTAGCTCGACATGTATGCTACACACTGTGGACCGCTTGTAGGCTTGTATACGCGGGACCAGTTGAGACAACAGTACTCTTTATTGTAGTATGTGACACGATGGATTGGTGAAGTCCTCACCAGTTTGCTGATCATGTTGTTCTAGACCTATCTTGACTGATATGATGACAGCTTTTCCTTGGAAGCACATTCCTCAGATTGTGATTTTGCTTGCTAAAGGATTAGAGTGTTACTAGGATTGGCGTTAGTGAGTGAGTGGGCGAGGACCACAACCTGTGTAGAATTACTTTTAAGATTAGAATACACTAATGTAATAGTATTCTACATATGGCTTCCACTATGAGAATTTTATTCATAATGGTTCGACTTGACTGAGATTCCAGGTAATCACGCACCCTTTATCGGCACAAAGCAGCATTGCTGAGTGTTCATAGTAAGTTTCCATTTTCGTTCGCCAAATCAAATTAAATGCACCAAATCAAATTAAATAAAACTCTCACGAAACCTGAGATAGATTCTACCAATAAATGATTGAAAAACTGAAAACGTTATCTGGAATGTATGAGTTTTAAGAGTATTTATTCAACAATTGTTTTAATTATTCACTAGAATAAGATTAATATAATGATGTATTGTTAGGTGGAATAACTTGAAAGAGGAATTGAAACTGCACTGATGGCTTAATACCCTGCTATATATCATTCATCACGCTGACCCAAATATCATCGTTAATTGTATTTGCTTCGGGACATTAAACAAAGTCTGGGAAGTTATAATTCTGAAATATTCTTACAAATATAAGCATTAAATCGAATTAAGGAGATCATGCATATCGTCAGATTAAAACAAAATAAGTGAAAAACACACATTCATATTCATTGTTTAACATAATGATAACTTAACTTGTTATGGTATGTGAGCCCACCAATCTTTATATAATTTATCACCTATTATCAATTTTATGTGCAGTATCACCTAACTTCAAATGCAATACAATCATTCTCCCGAAAAGAACTATATGTACGAAATGAAAGTATAAGGTTT
>OZ024740.1:55713143-55733143 GCA_964016885.1 Eledone cirrhosa | reverse complement strand
TTCCTGGTTCATTAAAATAGAATACAATCAAGAACTTTTGGAAACGGTAGAGTGTGGAATAAAATAATTTTGCCGTATCTATTCCAAATCTTTACATTGCCTAAACAAGTATGAATAATATGATTTGGTAAGATAGTGTTTTGAAATATAAATAGATAAATAAACACGTGGAGGAAGACAACAGTATTCTACACTTGTACTTTGCCACATAAGTTACAGGACAATCACAAATAGCTCCTATCAAGTGTGTAACCATGGGTCGTTTTGTGTCATTGATGTCGCAAAGAAGGAAGGGCGATATTTGAGGGATACCTGGTTAATATTTTAGGCACAGCTGCTGTTGGAGGTGTGTTTTTTGTGTAGTCCTTTGTTTCTCTTGCCATCTATATTGTGTACTCTGATGACGCCTTTGAGCACACAGACCTATGTACAAAAGCATTACGACAAACGTGTTTATATAATCATTTCTTTCCATATATATAAATATATTATAAAATATATGCACATTTATGCAGAAAACTATGTCTAATAAAAAATCTAAGATACATTTAACTAAAATCTATAAGGCTCGCAGTAAACCAATTGTAGAATATATTATGCTATTCTCTTTGTACGAAAAAAGTAAAGAAACATAAGGTAATATTCCACGCTAAATAGATATTCATCTATCGACAAATTCTATTCTTCTATCATCAATGAGAATTGGGTACAGGTAACTAAACACTAAAAAGATTATCAGATATTCTACAATTTCTGAGCCATAATAATCTAAAAATGATGTGAATACATTTACGTGATTATATGTAAAAAAAAAAAAAAAAAAAATTCTCACCTCCCATCACCCATCTCTAAATGCAAGCAGCTCTCTGAAGCAATGTACACAGTCAAACCACTTTTGCCTGTTAGTTCAAACAGTCATTAAATAGTAAGTACGAATATGTATTCCTAAAAATATCCTCTCTCTCTCTCTCTCTCTCTCTCTCTCTCTCTCTCTCTCTCTCTCTCTCTCTCTCTCTCTCTCTCTCATCTCCCTCTCTCTCTCTCACTACTCTCTCCCTTGCCCACCTCTCTCGCAATAGTACACGAACAAAAAAAAAAAGAAGAAAGAAGAATTGGCGAGTCTTAGCTTCACTGGAATTCCGTAAATATGGAGGCACTTGTCTGCGGCATATCAACTCCTTCACATAATTGTCTTAACATCTGATGAAATCACACCACTGCCGGTTACTTTTTAATGATTATTTAACAGCTGTACATTGGCGTCTCTGAAATGCATATTATGCAATAAGGAATTCACTATACGGTGTCATTCTTGAATCGGGTTTTATTTATAGGTCGGTACGTAATACTTATATGATGTTCTTTACTGGGCTTTTGCAATCATGTTTATACATCTCTCGTAGGACATCATTTTGGGAATTGGTTCGTAAACAGTCCCTGCTTGATCATGGGGAGTCACCATTTTGTAGAGAATAACTTTTGCCGTGCCAATTTAAGTAAAACTCAATATCAAATATGGCAAAGTTAGTTCGTATTATTCACACCTGAATAAGGTAATATTTCATGTTCTATGCATTTGTATACATTGCTACATTACGAACCCCCCCCCCCCCAAAAAAAAAAAAACCTCACACATACACACATACAATCATCAACATGCAAGCACATATTCAAAGAAGTTTGTTATCATAAAACATTCATGAGAGTGACTTTTATACTACTAATAGTAATGATTGTTAGTGTTACTTAATCCGAACTTGAAAGGTAGCAACCATGACATTTAACGGGGAATTTTAAATTGGTGATGGAAGGAACGGGTACAGTTAGCCCCAGTACGATAGTTAGAATGATTGCACTAATGATGGTAGCTTTAAGGCGGGCTATGGATCCAGGCAACTGTCTTAGAGGTTACTCTCCATACTCTACATGTGCACACACTTTAACGATTTCTTATGCAGACAAAAGGTACTCTCAAGTGACTAGAACATATAAAGTTGAATATTTTGACATCTATATAGGATTTTCAAAGTCTTAAGACATGTGAAAACACTAAACTAAATGTGTCCAATTAGCAATCGATCCCCATCTAAACTCACCAGGTAGTTTAAGTTAAAATAAATAAAATAATACAAACAAAAAACACACCAGATACATTAACAACAAGAACAAGGGTAATGTATAATAATAATTTTAATAATGGCAATGGTTATGATTATTATGATAATGATAATCTTTATGATTATATTTCATACCAGGTAGTTCAGTTGCTTTGTGTATGTGTTGAATGTGCTCTTGGCCAAGTAGCACTTAAGCTCACACTTATTACCTTCTTAAAAGTGTCTAGAGGGCATGTTAAAAAAAAAATACTCAAAGCTGCTCACGGAGCTATTGGCAATGGTATTTTTCATAGTAACTAAATGTATAGATCAACGTAAATTGTATATGCATGAATGAGCGTCAATTGTAAAGTTATTCGCTGGGTAGTAATAAATGCTTCTTCAAATCTCACAACTTATTATTTTCCTTCAAATGAACTCTAAATGCATTTTCTTAGTTTGACCACGTGTTTTGTTCTCACCTTCATTTTATTTCACTCACGCACGCATACTCATACAAAAACACGCACACGCCTAGACACACATAGATACATGTATGCATACACATACACACATACGCATTCAAACACAACATTTCTTACACATAACAGCGTAAAAGACTTGCGGGACTGATTATCTTTCTAAGTATAAAGTTATTTCTTGCAGTCTTCTAGTCAATAAAAATTTGATTAATTTCGATTAGGCGAGACTAAAAGCCTTAAATGAATAAAATGTTGCCACAATAGTTCGCCTCTGGATGCATTTCATAATGATCTATTTCTACACACACACACATACACTCTCACACGCACACACATACTAACACGCATACACACACATAGACACACACGGATACACACACACACATACACACACACACATATATATATATATATATATATATATATATATATATATATATATATATATATATATATATATTTATATATATATTGATTATGTGTATGCTTACATATGTGCGTGTCTTTGTGTATACATATGATTTTCAGAGATAAAGATCTCGTTGATCGGTTTTTCCCCATTTTCTATTGACCATTCATAATCTATTTACAATTTTACTTATGCTGTTGGTAAGCTGAATTAAGTGGTGACACAGTATTAATGGTAGCATTGGTTACAGTAATAGGAAGAGTAGAAGTAGTATCACTAGTACTATAAGCGTCTCTAGCAACCGTAGTGTGGCGATGGAAGAAACAGATAAAGCAATTTATGATTAGTTTGCTCCTTACCAGCCTTTAGCTAATATAAATGAGTGACAGAAATTATCAACATTTAATTTAATTTAATATTTCCCTCTGTGGGGTTGTAGCACATTAAAACATTTACTTATGTATTGGTTATCACAGGTATGTAGGTGAATAGCTAACACAATTGTGAGAAATGTGGTATAAGATTTTGACAAGGAATACTGAGAAATATTTGAACTAAAAGGTCTCAAAATGTTTTAGGAAAGAGCTGTTTATTGTTGAATGAATCTGCATCTGAACATTATTATACAAAAAAATTGTTCTTCAGTTCCCGAATCATGAAACTGAACAAAGAAGCTCAGTGGAATTTGAAGTTAGAAGAAGAGTGGTGGCGTTGTAGAGAAAAATATATGGTCTATTATAATCAATGAGAAAGAGAAATATGGAAAAATCACAAAATTTTTGAAAGGGTAATTAGGAGAAACAGATATTTATAAACATGTTCCAAAACAACTAAATCTGATGTTAGAGGATTCCTTTAGCAAAAAATACATAAGGAAAATGTTTAAAATTGCAGCTTTGAATTTCGGAAAGCATGACAGAAGACATTTGATGAAGATGTTTAGGCGTGAAACAATTCGCTGTCTAATTGTTCAAGAATCAATATTTCATGTATCTCATAGTTTCTTGCATTGGAGAATATGAGATGCTCGCATATCTCAATGTATTCAATAAAACGTTTAAACAATAGCCTTGCTTAAACAGGTAAAATGTATTGAATTTTACATATAAATCAACTAAATAATGTGATTTCGATAATCTTTTGTATGGATCAACTTTGTATTTAATCCTTCTATTTTGAATATGTTGATGCTATTGATGACCCATCGTTAGCCCTGATAGAGCAGCCATATGATCGATGTCGCTTCAGTGGTGTACCATCCTGTCTTTGTCAGTAAAGTATGATTTCGTAGTACCTGACAGCAATTTCTACCGTAAACCTAGCTGAGTTTTCATCGTTACCATTTTCACGTTGAATTTAAAAATCAATTCCTATTGATTAAGTGTGAAAGATACAATCTAATATAAACTCTATGTAAAGCAAGAATTGGTATAGTGCGTTTGTTTGTTAAATCTGATTGCGTGTCGGTCAAATTCTGCATGGTAATTTTTCCAGCTATTTGCTTTCAGATTTCGAATCCCGCCGAGGTCAACCTTTCGTTTACTGGCTTAGATTCTTCTCTTATGTGTTTTAAAATCCTTCACTCTCTTTCTAAATCGGCTACGCCGTCGTAATTGCCGACCAACAGGTCGCTGGAATAGGTTGCCATCGCCTCAATAGACACTTCACCGAAGAAGGATAAATGATAAGAAAGAATATAAATAGATTATAAATACTTGTAAAATAAAGGTTGCAGCGAGTTTATCAGTAAGAAAATAATCCCAATTCAAATCGCTATGGAGAGAATGATAAATGTTTGATACATTACGTAGTAAATATACTTATTTCCATGTTCTGCCTGAAATTGTTATGGTTTATTAAAGAAATGTTAACTGATGGATTTTTTATTTATTAGAAACTGATTGTTTCCTGCATAAAATCTATATAGTAGTTATAGAGTACATACCTATATGTTGGTATTTGTTTAATTTCCATTTGGCATTTTATCGTTGGCTACCTGTTTCATTCATGCTATTTACTGGTTTATTACATTTTAGACAACGAGCATGGTAAGAGTGTCTGTGCAACGCATGGGCACAAAAATACTACAACATTTGTTTGTTTGACTTCAAGGATTTATCAGTTTCTCATTCATTGTGTAAATGTTTCACCGATATATATTAACCGTCGTTACACGGTTCTACAGAGGCATATAATAAGTGAACGTAAATGTTGAACGATATTCCTCTTTCTAGTGTCACATAGTAATAATTTCATATATCATGGTTTTAGCGATTCGCCAGGGAAGACCAGTATTTAGGACTTCCTAAATGGAGACCTGACACTAATGCTTCTAACAGAATGAGCTCCGCTAAATATATTTTGGAAACAGGTGATGGAATTAAAACTGTGTTACCAAATCAGTTTATCACCCAACTAGACCAATGCCGGATTTTAACGCACCGAGTCCAAGTCTGGCACTGTATGTTGATATAAAAAATATTAAATACACTCTTGATCAGATCAATATGATTCATAATTTGTATGTCGATATCCCTCATGACAATTATAAAATACGAGCGAACCTCTACATGGTCACTCCATCTGCTAATGTTTAAACCCTGTCAACTCCCTACCAAATCAAATTCATATTAAAAGTAAGCACACAATCGACAATATAGTCCTAGATATTAAAATACGGCAGGGTTTTCACCACTGGAATGTCTGTGTAGGTAGTCATATTGCTCGATTGTAGATGATACATGCTTAAAATCATCAATAGAAAAGAAACTTAGCTCTCAAATATTGAGTTGGCGGTAACGTTATCACTACTATTAGTTACAGGAAACAAAGAGGCACACAATGTGACCTTATATGAAATTAGTAAATCCCATTCACAACCAACCTATCACCTATTTTTAACAATATAGAATCTTAGAGAAACCAGTGATCCTGTTTCTGAAAATAAAGATTGAATGTGTTTGGCAAGAGTTTCATTTAATCAGAGGTCTGCGTGACTTGATCAGATTTCATATTTGGGTGTAAACATCAACAACAGCTCTTAGTTGGTTGATCATTGTGCAATAGGCCATTATCTTATTATCTTGAGTTAGAAATTTCGGATGTGTCACTACCAGAAAAAAAAGTGAACATTGCGTTGTCACTCTACCTGCTATAAATAGCAGACAACGAGGTTTTCAATTGTGCTTCAACAACGAATAATGTTTGTGTGACTCATTCCCCCAAAACAAACCATGTCAAATAGATATCTATTTGTAGATTTCATCTTGTTTCAACATGTTATCTCTGAAATATTTATTAACACAGGTTTACTGGAGACAGCCTACTATGATATTAACATCATGGTATCTAATAACTTGAATCACTGTCATACTTATAGATATCTTAACTATACACGATTTTTCATAACTGTTACTAGTAATATTCAGAACAAAGGAAGAGAAAAATACAAAGTAACCTTTCTATAGCAATGTTTAACAATATGGATTATGGTAAGTAATCTTCATTCCAAATAACCGATAATTTTAATCTATTCCTACTTAAAATCTCTTCTATTTGAAGATATGACGCATCTTGAAATTATTTTTCTTTGAATCACGTAAGTCGTTGAATAGATTTGAACAGATAGCAGTTGGAATACGCCAGTTGGAATGAGCAAGATTTGGTTTAAATGGTTTCATTGGAATTACAAGTTGAAGAATTATTAATATAAAAATGAACCGATGAAGGTTATTTAGGCAGTTCTATCAACGTGTTCTATGTAACAGCCATATCCTCCCACGATGTTTTTAGATGAGAACCATACTTTTTAAGCTTTAAAATGTCGATTGATCTTCAAATCATAGGTTTCCTCAACTAGAGCTAACAGGGCTTTTCGGCAACAATAGCAATTATTAAACATCCAATATTCTTTACTATTTGCATGTTTACTTGGTGCAGAAGCTTGCACTAAATAACCAATATTTACTGGGATATAAACTGAGGCTCGGATAAGCTGCATACTGTGTTTCTTGGTACTCATTATTTCTTCGTTAAAAATCAATAGAAATGTGTTTCTTCACTCTACAGATTTGTCATTCAGAAACATTCACATTTCAAATCGTCTACTAATTTGCAGCTTATATAAGAAAGAAATATTTAAAAAAAAGTCAAAAGCAAAGCAACAAATCAAAGAGCTATTAAAATTACACTTAACCACCTGAATGGCTTTACAATATGTGAAAAGACGAATGCAATCAATTTAGCAATTAACGAATTAAGGGGTTGGATATGTTTTTCCCTATATGTTTATAGAATTTGAATCATTAAAAAAAAATCAGCACTAATTATCCTTGATTAGCTATCTACCACTTCCAATGAAATAAATGTCCGATTTTTAATTAAGACATTTTAACGTCTATTTTTCTTAAATGAACTTTTTTAAACTTTGAGCGAAATTTAAATACCATTTCCACTGATTGCTAAGAGCCGATTATTGTACTTATCACTGTAACCCGCCAAAAACTATTTATATGGTTTCTAAAAAAAAAACAAAAACAAAAAAAATCAACAAAAAATGAAAAATGCAAGCATTCGTCAAAAACAAAACTACTAAAGAAATTGAGAAATAATTGCGTAATGCAAATAAACGTGAAAATCAAAAACAAAATATTAACGTCAATTTAAAATTAACATGAAAAAATTCGCCTTTTTTTTAAATTTATAATAATCACTTCAAATTAACGCAGTTGTAAGGTTCAGTTAAAACACCAACAACTTTCACGAATATTCTGAGTACAAAACAAAATAAACTGTTTTAATCAACATAAGCCACCTCGATATGTCAATTTATATGGTTTTTCCCTCATTTTTAAGAATTTTTCTTCTGCTTCAATTAGTTTATTTATTCATAATTTTCATTTCTATAATTTGTTTTATATTTTTCAAGGCTCACTCACAATTATTTGCTTTCGTCTTTCTTTTGATTTTTCTCGAAGCAAATATCAATGAATCTGTCTATATTTCCATTTCTTCAACTGTCACTCTCTCCTCTCTCTTTCATTCTCACTCTCTCCTCTGGCTTTCTCTATCGCTTTCTGTCTCTCACCCTCTTACATATACACTCTATATTGTTTCTTTTCTGTTTCTCATTCCCTTCCCACTTATTCGGTGTGTATTTCAATGTTCTCATACTATTAACTCAAAATATCTTTCCTTTCCTTACTTAAGATTCCTCTATTCTCTTTAATACTTTTAATATCGTTTAATATATTTCTTTAGTTTTTTTTCTTTTTATCGCTCTCGCATAAAGCTCTTTACTCTACTTTTAACTTTCTCTCTATCTTACGCCTTGCTCTTCATAATTCCCCCTCTTTCATTCTACTTAAAAAGAACTTTCACATGATAAGGTATCCTGTCAGCTTTTATTCTATGCTCGGTAAGCCGACTTGTGGTGAGAATGCGTGCACTAGACGTCCTTTGCTTTCAATGAGAAAACCGGCTGAAAGAAACGTGCGTGTTTTGTAAAGGTTCTGACACGTTCTATTGCAAGGGATTTCTTAGATTTAGTAAGGTGTTAAGAAGCTTATGTAGAATCATCAGCTATAAACTAGCGAGTCTTGTTATGCCATATAAAAGTAGAGATAATTGCCCTTAGACAAGTTACCGCAGGCAAAGTTGCTTATTCAAGGCCACAAGAAAACTGCCAACGGTTCTGTTTGTGGTATATTTTCTAATAATTCTATTCTTCCCGTCATTAATACTATTCCTTTCTTCTTGTTGCTGTTGTTGTTATTGTTGTTGTTGGTGTTATTGTTGCTGATGTTGTTGTTGTTGTTGTTGCTGTTGTTGTTGTTTTTGTTGTTGTTGTTGTTGTTGTTCTTCTTCTTCTTCTCCCCTTCCTCTTCCTCCTCCTCCTCCTCCTCCCCCCTCTTCCTTATTCTTCTTTTTCTTCTTTCTCTTCCCCTTCTCCTTACTCTTCATCCTCATTCTTCTTCTTTTTCTTCTTTTACTCCTACTTCACTTATTCCCCCCCTCCTCCTCCCCACCCATCCTCCATCTTCTTCTTCTTTTTCTTCTTCTTCTTCTCCCTTCTCCTCCTCCTCCTCTTTCTCTTTCTCCTCCTCCTCTACAATATTATTATTATCCTCCCCATTCTTCTTATCCTTCTCTCCTTCTACTTCTTTTCTCTCTCTATTCCCATTTATTCTTTTATTTTTATATTTTTCTTATTTCCTCTCTCTCTCCATTTATTCTTTTCTTCCTCTCTTATATCTCCGCCAACCCCGTCTCTACTTATTTCTTCTCTTCTATTTTTTTCTTTTATATGATTATTAAATTAACATTTCTCTTCAAACATGCTTTAAAACTGTTATTTTCTTTCCTATAAGGTATTTATTTTCTAGATTTTCTTTGAGAAGCTGTGGTACTGGTACCCACCCCAAGGGCTTTAGCTATGTATAGGAACCAAATTAGCTTTCAACACGTATTGAAGATTCATCTTTCCGACTTAGACTATCGGCTGCATACTTCTTTCTGTAATGGGGCTGATTCACAGTATGTGACAAATGCTTATTGAAAATATCATTAGCAATCATAAATCTACATAGATGTATTGACCAGACTGAGTAAGGTAGCATAGATTGCCTTACTGAAAAGACAGAATAATTGTAACTGAAACCATTTCAATTCAGTTATATCACTACTGGACATAGAATGTCACACTTTACTGTAAAGATGTGACATTGTGAACTGTTTAAAAAGGAAGCCATTGTTTGATAAAATATAATTAATACATCAAAAACTAAATATGAAATTTGTACACTGTACTATATTATACGATGTGCTCCTTTCATTAAAGATGGTAGGATTTTAATATTCATCGTTGTACTATTTACAGGAGTTTGAATGAGACACTAAAAGTGTTACGCCACAACATATGCTATTTAATAGTTTTATATTAAAGACAGCAGCGAATATTAGAATTGTTTTTAAATAGATATAAACAAACGCATTGCACTTAGCTCCATAATAATCGCTCGAGGTTTCTAAATATCATGGCATTTTTCGACTCAACTGAAATACCGCTGAAAACGTGTACAAAGTGTATCGTGGTATAGAGGTTGCAAACAACCGAAGCAGAATGCAATTTGAAGGGGATTTGACTTATATTTCTTTCTGCTAAAACGATCAAATAGTGGCTTAAAGACTCATACATCTGCTGCTGAGTATGATAGTTTGCTGTGCCTGACACAATTTGGTGCTGTTGGTAAAAGGGCGCAATAGATTTGATAGAAGAAAATGCAAATCAACGCGTTAGGGTTGACCCCAAAACTATCTGGTTACTAACCACGCACGATTTTATCATTAAGAATATTACTGCACTATATAGAGTAACATTAATTTCTATGGATTGGCAGTATCGGTAGAGGTTCGGACGCCATGCTTTGACGCATAGAGTTACGGCCCTTGCCATTCTGAGTTCAAATCCCGCCGAGGTTAACTTTGCCTTTCATCCTTACGGGGTCGATAAAATAAAGTACCAGTAATGTACTGGGTAATTTTCTGGCCTTGTGCCAATAGTAGAAACAATTAATTTCTATATCGGTAGAGAGTCGGGCGCCATGCTTTCCAGCATAGTTACGTCCCTTTACGATCTGAGTTCAAATCCCGCCGAGGTTGACTTTGCCTTTCATCCTTACGGGGTCGATAAAATAAAGTACCAGTATTGCACTGGTTAATTGCTGGCCTTGTGCCTAAAGTAGAAACAATTAATTTCTAGTGAATTGGCTATATCGGTAGAGGGTTGGACGCCATGCTTTCTAGAATAGTTACGTCCCATTACGGTCTGAGTTCAAATCCCTGAGTTCAAATACCTTTCATCCTTACGGGGCCGATAAAATAAAGTACCAGTAATGTACTGGTTAATTGCTGGCCTTGTGCCAAAAGTAGAAACAATTAATTTTTAGTGATTACATAGACTCATTCTCTCTTATATACATACAGTATATATATACACCAGGTCCGAACACAAAAGCACGAAACACCTACTATCACTGCCTCCTTCTCTCCTGCTCTAACCATCTTTCACTATTGTGAGCAAAAGGGGCTCACGGGCTGGCCGCTTAACAGCACCAGCGGACAGAATAGAGAAGGCATTTTCCCGGAAGACGGTGAGGGAAACGCGCTGGAAGTGCCATTCCATCTCACGAGGTTCACACCTGCGGGTAACCAAATCTGTGCCGAGGGTGGTGAGCAGGGTGTGGCCCGAGGGTCAAAGACACCAGAATTCTCCACTACTACGGGCTCGACCGCAAACCTATTGGAGAGCGGCCGCTATTTGGAAATGTTACCCTCCTAGGCCCGAAGTGCTGCAGAACCTGGGTTAGTCGTAGGCTGCAGCAAGTTGCCGCTGGAGAATCTTCCACTGCATGGGGCATCCCTGATGAGGGTTTTACGACTGTGGAACGGGAAGTTGGTCATGCCGTCTGGCCTTTTGCCGTCCTCTCCGTCCAGCCCTGCAACGTAATGATTGATTCACTCGTTGAGATAAGCATGGTTTGGGTGGCACCCGGCACTGTAGGGCAGGACAGCCAGTGGAAGCTGAAAGAGTCTACGGTGGATCTACAGCGGTATTTATGTGGTTCGGAGATCCGGAGGCCGAGCCTCAGGGAAACCCTGATACACATGATTATCCAGGTGCGTGCTAGTTGAAAAGTGTATGTTTAATAGTAAAATAACCGTTTATTGGGGATAGGGAACCTACTTAATCACTATCCACACATCTGTTGTTTAGTTCCAACTGGAAACTGAGTAAAATTGTGATGTATTTAGAACTATATTATCTAAAGTATTCCTCTCTTCATTTTCTTTTTAAATTGGGAAGATTAAGCGACAATTTCTATAAGTTCAAGTGACGAGACAAAAACTCTCTACAAGTGGGGATTTTGAGTTTTGCAAAACAATACATATACACATAATAAAATAATTGTTTCTACTTTTGGCACAAGGCCAGCAATTACCCAGTGCATTACTGGTACTTTATTTTATCGACCCCGTAAGGATGAAAGGCAAATTGACCTTGGCGGGATTTGAACTCAGAATGGAAAGAGCCGTAACTCTATGCGTCAAAGCATGACGTCCGACCCTCTACCGATACTGCCAATAAAATAATGCAGCATCTTCATACCAGTTGTGCAGATATATATATATATATATATATATATATATATATATATATATATATGTGTGTGTGTGTGTGTGTGTTTGTGTGTGTGTGGGTTTGTGTGTGTTTGTGTTCGTATATGCATGTATATATGTGTATGTGAAGATACACATACACCTAATTACACAAACACATACACTTATATATCTGGCCATCTCTCTCTCACACACTCTCTCTAGATATATGTTAAGGAATGTGTCTGCGTAATATATATATATATATATATATATACATATATACATATATACATACATACATAATACATATATACATACATATATACATATATATATACATACACACACACACATACATATATATATATATATATACATACATTTATGTATTACACAGACACATTCACAGTATAACATACGCGCAAACGTAGAAACACGCACATACACAAATATGAATATTTTCCCACATTTACTGAAAAATTACTTCTAAGTACACTCATGCATACACAATCCTATTACATATACGCACATATCGACACACCTACCCGTCCTACAGCAATCACCTCAACACGCACAAGCGTTTGGAGTTACACACTCAGACACACGCACGCACAAATAAAACAGAAACTTACACATATTTGTCTGTATTGCTCCAATTGACTAAATTCTCTCTATAATATATCAAATTAATACCGCAGCCAAAACGAAAGAAAAAAAAATCAAACACAGCTAGGTGCAGGAACCAGGGACGAGACAGAGACAGAGACAGGCATATTAATACATACATGCATACGAGAACACATACAGACAGGTATATATGTATATATATATATGTGTGTATATACACATGCACACATATATATATATATATATATATATATATATATATATATATATATATATATATATATATATATATGTGTGTGTGTGTCTGTGTCTGTGTATATATATATATGTCCCAGTCTTTTTTTCATTTTAACTCTGTCTAACAGACGCGTTGTTAACTTGCTAATTAGAATATATGATTGATTTTAATAAATTCATCATGACAACTAATGGGATGGCTGTAAGGAAAATCTCATAGGCTGCCAAGCAATCTGTATCCTACTTCCTTCACTTTGGCGCCAGGCGTCAGTTCCGAATACGTATGGACCCGTCAAATATAGACTTGCCACTGAGAGTAGCAGTTTAAATAGTACCCAAGCAAGAATGAACGTATCTCTGTTTTATCGTAATATGTCTTACGTCGTTTTATTAATTTTTCTATTCCCCTTGATTGTATGTTTTAACTTGTTTTCGCTGATTTTTTTCTTCTTCGGTTACCTTAGTGTTCGACAGCATGGGGCTTGTATGCGTGTTTATTGAATGTATTCCACACACACACACAAACTCACACAGAAACAAACACACATTCACACACACGCACACACATCCACAAACAGAAACACAAACACACACAGAGACACACACAGACTCATATATATATACATAAATATATATATTTATATATATACATATAATTATATCTATCTATCTCTCTCTATATATATGTAGATATATATAGATATATTGTCCCCACCCCTCACTCTTAAGCGTGAACCTAATATTAACACTTTGTGCTGCCTCTTCGCTTTGCTTTTGTTTTTTTTTGTTTTCTGTTTTAACTATAATATATATATATATATATATATATATATATATATATATATATATATATATATATTATAGTAAAAACAGAAATAAAAAAAAACATATAAACATACACATATATATACATATATATCAACATATGAAAATATGCAAATATCTATGAACACGAATTTACATTTTTATTTTTATTTTACTAGATCAGAAAGTGAAATTGAAGCTCAACACAGTTTGATCATAGCTAACAACAAATTTCAAGAAATGATTATAGCGTCTTTGAATATTTACTAATTTTTAGAATATTTCATGTGTCTGTATCGATGTTTTGTAAATTCAATAGTGATTTTTTCGTCGCTACCTCTGAAAGTGCAGCGGAGGGGATTATGAAGCAGAATAATACTGAAGCATTATGAGTTGTAATACTTAAAAGTAAAGACCACTTTCGGTCACATATGACTATGGGATTTGCACCTAGAGAATTCCCATCTGTGGCAGAACTCCGGGCATCCCCACTCCACGACACCGATGTTGTCCAAGGGAAAGCCAATGGCCGATACAGCTTGGCACCAGTGACGTCGCAACTCATTTCTACAGGGTGGTGGATAAGCAATATCAGTAGAGGGCCGGACGCCATACTTTGCAGCATAGAGTTACGCCCCTTTATGATCTGAGTTCAAATCCCGCCGAGGTTAACTTTGCCTTTCATCCTTACAGGGTCGATAAAATAAAGTAGCAGTAATACATTGGGATAATTGCTGGCCTTGTGCCAAAAGTAGAAACAATTATTTTAAATATAATATACTCCTGAAAAAGCTCAAATAAGTGAAATAAATTGTCATACTCAAGAACACAACGCATTACTCACTCCAGGAATCGAACTTACAATATCGTGATTGTAAGTCTGATGCTCTAACCACTAAGCCATGCGCCTTCACAAGTTGTAATACTAATAATGACTAAAACATTTATTTCATTTTAACTTCAACGTATAATTATTTCCTCTTTATGGTTCTTGCATTACCTATTTCCTTTCCCCACAAATTCGTCTTTATCAACACTAATTTTGTCATCGTCAATCTCGAATTCGTCATCGTCACTTCCAATGTTGTCATCATCGTGTTTACCGAAGAAAGTTTTTCGGATAGTTTAAGAATATCTAAAGATAGGTAATGAATGTGAATAACGAATAAAATATGAAACTGACGCATGTTTGTATTAATCGTACTATATACAGTATGGTATATATAATCACATAACTCCTGATAGAGTCATAGGGGCGCCGCTTTGAAATACGGCGGTTCTTGTGCATTTCAATCCTGGCGACTTTGAAAAGATAAAAGGCAAAGTTGACCTCGGCGAGATTTGAACTCAGAGAGTTCTAGCCTGTATAGTACGGTATATAGTTTTAAATGAATGCGTATTTGCGTTCATATTAAATATGATAATTTCTTTATACAGAACTTGTAACCTTCTTTTGTAAAACATAAAAATGTTTACATTCATCTACATGGATTTGAGAGGGAATTACTGCTATCAATTCCCTCCTTCATAGTAATCGATAGAACTAATTGATCGATAATAGCCCAGACTTCCTTCGCTTACCGATAGGTGTCGAACTCGTCAAATCGAACAAAGGATACAATGATTCCATTGGTGTTTCCATTGCTGATATCAACTACCGGTCGCAACTCATGGCAGAAAGTGCAATTTGAAATGACGTGTTCGCCTTAAGGACATATTGCGAATTCAATTGTCTAACGACTAATCCACGTGCCTTCATAACAATGAAAAATAAAATCTCGATCCATCCTTTAGTAATATCAAAATTAAAATTGACGATGATGAAATTGAGACAAATGATGACGAAATGTGTTCCTTGAGGTGGGCCTTGAACTGCATGTTGAACCTAGAAGGGATCCATTTTAAGACGGTAGATGAAAGTCAAATGGTCTCGTAACCAGTATTGATAGATTTTCATGAGTATTAAGTGACAATATCAATTTCTTTCATTCTATTTAAAACTGAACATGTATTTTGGGGCTCGTTCATAAATGTAACATCAATGCAGATGATCTTCTGATTGAATATTTTAACACCTGTAGAAAAAATGATGGAATTTTTGTGTTTTAAGGGGGCAGGAACTGGACGAACTTTGAATGCTGATGATGTATCTAGATTCACGAAAGAGTAAGAAGGCAAGGGCTGGGTGTATATATCGAGTGAAGTGAGACAAAGATGATGTGCAGCTTTTTGATTAGACAAAAATATGTCTTTTTAATAGTGGTAGAAGAAGCATTACGTATATATAATTCAATTGTTGTAACATGTGTTGTGAGTGAAATGTTTCAAAAAGCTACATAGTCTTATGTGGAAACATTCTATGACACAAGCGAAGTTTAGCACTGATATGAACACTATTCTACCGGGGATTACATATATATATGACGAAGGCCTAAATATTAAAGAGAAAGTCTAGTTGTTAAGGTGCATTTATGGTGAGAGATCTTTCGAGGTCTAGCATGTGTAGAGTATTTGATAGTTGTATGCATATTTGTTTCGTGCACTGGACGGGTGTAATGTAAACCCAATTAGTTGATATGCGTAGCCCTTATATTGTTGTGTTGTCAAAGAAAACTGGATTGTCTTGGTCACATTGGAAGGGTTTAGGATGTACCTGCTAATGAAATTACTGCATAATTGGTGTAAGACTGTTGTATGTACAAGTTGAGAAAGAATGAGGAATAGTAAACCCTGTATGTTGCAGTAGCAGCAAGCACAGCACAATATCTGGAACACACTGTTTGGTGGGGAATGAAAGAGACGTTTTCAAACCCTGTCACTTTTATCTGTGAGTTTGACCAAACGTGGGAATGTACAAAGGTTGAAATTATTTGAACGTGATGGCGAGAAGGGTTAGAAGAGGAGCGTCGAAGTGTCTTGCTATGAATTGGTAGTTTTCTTTTGAATCAAATCTGATGGAATTTTCATTACATATTTGAAGTTTTCTTTAAAATACGAGAAATGGGGTAGAGACCATTTTTGCAGGGATCTGATGATGACTGATGCAATATGGAAAATACTAATAAAGATGTGATAAATGAAGATATACAATTGATTTTCCGACGTTCATCTTGTGGATCATTTGGTGGTCAGTAAATTGCTTCTTGATATTAGTGGTGAGAAAATATTAACAATTGTTGTAAGCAGTAATCATCACCGGTACAACCGCAACAAACGTTACGAGTGAACTACTAAAGGTTTTGAGGGTGGAGGTTTTGAAAATGTTTGAAGTGCTCTACCAACTACAGATATAACCTCCTGTTTTTTACCTATATATATATAAGTATATATATATATATATATATATATATATATATATATACGTTATTCCGGGTTGAATCGGAGGTAACCACAGTAAGTAAGGTACTCAATACATAGCAGAGTATAACAGTTTTAATATAGAAGAGATTCTACAGGACTAGAACTGTTTCATTCATTAGAAATCTGATGATTTCTAATGAATGAAACAGTTCTAGTCCTGTAGAATCTCTTCTATATTAAAACATATATATATATATATATATATATAATTGCAACAGTTACATAAACAGGTACTCAAGTTTCGTTGGGTTGTAATTATTTATGTTGTAAATATTTATACTAAACTCGTCCTATGGACTGAGTGCTCGTACCCTTGGATATGTCCACTTAACTTTTACTTCAGTATATATATACATATATATTATCGAATACAGAAAAAACAATATTTATGGTATACGTGTATATGTTTGTCGCTCTTCTGTTTCCTGTGGGAGAAAATGCAGTACATAGCTATATAGTTTTTTAGTTTTCTAAGATTATATATAAATAATAAAGTACGAGAGATTAAGTCGATTATCTCTTTTTTAATATAACTTTCAATAAAAATATATATTATCACTATGTTTTTTTTTATTTCTCTTAAATTAACTAATATTTTTCCCTTCGAGCTGTAAATTTTTATGAGCAATGTATCTTCTCTATAAATGCCTAGTTTTATTTCTCGGAAGTTCAGAATATGTTTGCATGAAATATTTACCTGTACTTTATGCCCTCAAGCCAATCATTGATGATATAATACACGAAAAATCATTATAGAATATAAACTGAAGACGGTCTTTACGAAATGAATAGATAGTTATATATTATCCTCACGTTATTATTTGTAAAATCAGTAAATATCTGACGGGAAAATCTTTAAAATTAACCCTTTTTTCTTTAGACACATGGGTTCCAAAAAAAGGTGAATTTAAAATAAAAATATATGTGCATCTCATAAATCTCGAGATCATTTAAATAAATGAAACCCTGTCGGGTCCGATAAACAGAGCGGCACTCTTTGAATGAAGGTGTAAGTAGTACCCAAATTTCTCTCACAAGGCACCAGCTGAACGGAGGCTACGGTACAAGACACATGAATAAGAAGCCACGCATTGGTTTCCACATGGGAACCGTAAAATTTATCAAAACATTTCCTAACCTCCTATGCTACTATTTCTTTATATATTTCCTAAATATTACTACATATCTAAATATATCACAGATCGATCAGCAATTGTTTTCAAATAAGTAGACATATGATTCCCACTACGACATAGTATATATCATCTTCGTCAATTCCTGCCTTACAAAAGAATATGGTGGCGTGGAGAGGGGAGACTGGTATGCATGGACAACTACAGGTATTCCACAAAACAAACCTTGCTCAGACTTATGCCTCGGAGGGAAACTTTCTAGGTGCGAAACCATGGTCATTCGTGAACGAGTGGGGCCTCAAAAAAAAATAAGGTCAGAAATATTTCTACTAAAATAGTAGCCAAGTAAATGCGGGATAACATCGGTCTACATGTATAACAGCATTTAGGTTTGTATCGACAAATTCCACTAGCGCGAACTGTTCTATGGGTACTTAAATATATAATGGGGACTCATATATGGGTGATAGTCAATTTATGATCCTTCGCTAATGATAGAAATCACTGATATCTAAAATTTCCATGACGATTTTAGGTGGCAGTAGCACGACTGGTACCATCTGTGTTGTAATTACATAGACACTGTGTGCACGCTAATTCCTTATTCTATTTAATTTACTCCCGCACTGAAAACGAAAAGACTCGTTATTTTTACTCACTAATTCTAATTAAGTGACAAGGGGAGACAACTATGTAATCCAATTTCGTAATAAACGAATAAATATGGGATATATCGAATAATAATATTAATAATATTCGATTCGTTTGCAAGCAAAAGGCCTCATTATGTTATGTTTTGTTTTTGATGACTATCTTCATCCGATTGTTCAACAGTAGCATCGAGGAACATGTAACATGTTTCTGGTCATTTCCCTTCATCACGGAGTTAATGAGGAAAGTCCGCCATAAAGAATCTTCTCTGAGCATGTAACAGCAAAACATGTAATATCAATATTATACGTTAAGTAATTACGAGTCCTATTGGTTTGGTCTCTGCATCTGTCTTCTGCAACTCGATATACTCTTTACTAATCATACCTGGTTATTATAGTAAATCGAGAATTAAATCTTCCTCTCATAGTTTTAGCAAGAAGAGGATAAACATTGCTTGGACTATCTGTGACTGGCATATATGTTCTTTTAATTTACTGAAGTATCTGAACATCAGTTTCACAAGAATATAATTAGGAATAAACGCTCTACTATTAGGACTAGATATAACTACTGTTTACTGGTTTATAAAAAAACAATTTCCTCTAACTTCTTAGTTCAAACATGTACTTGGAAAATTTAACATTTATTATTCCAGTCTAAAAAGACAAATAATTGCAATCGATATTCCTTCGTTACATATATGTAATAATTGATTCTACTTTTGGCACAAGGCCAGCAATTATCCCAGTGCATTACTGGTGCTTTATTTTATCGACCACATAGGGATGAAAGGTAAAGTTAACCTTTAATTGTGTTCAATTAAGAGATCCTTAAAATGATTTTGTATAACTTATGAAATTAATCGATTCTTCAGTAATATTTAAACATATTTTTGTATACATTATATATTACAATGTTTAGAAAATGGTAGCAGCCAAATACATGACGGCGTCTCATCTGAGATATAAGGTGAACATTTGTTGTTTGCTTTGCATCAAAAACATTATATGTACTTACCCTCACTTAGTTTCGGGGAGAG
>OZ024740.1:55690643-55705643 GCA_964016885.1 Eledone cirrhosa | reverse complement strand
CTATGTATTATTGTAAAACAATGTACATTGAATATATTCCACAGTTTACATATGTCATACTTGATAATAATTGTTTCTACTTTTAGGCACAAGGCCAGCAATTAACCAGTACATTACTGGTACTTTATTTTATCGACCCCGTAAGGATGAAAAGCAAAGTCAACCTCGGCGGGATTTGAACTCAGATCGTAAAGGGACGTAACTATGCTGGAAAGCATGGCGTCCGACCCTCCACCGATACTGCCAATCCACCTAATAATGATATACAATACTGCTGACTATATTATAAAATATATTTACATTGAAAGATCCCATGTTATTATTCAAAATGTGAAATCAAGAGAATAGCTATGTAAAGCAAGTATCTAACACCGAATATATACATTGTTCCGAATAATTGTGAATATGTTGATGTTTATAAGGAGAAGAAAATAGCTAAAAAAATACATATAACATAAGCGATTGTAAATGAAAGTAAATAGGGCAGAATAACATAATTATACGTAAAGGAAAGTAGTTCTTGGGAGAAATGGGTCTGCAAACTCTTAGCTTCTCTAATAGGATTAAGTTTGTTAGCGGAGGAAAAGTGTAATAGGATCTGTTAGTATAAGACGATATATGGGGTGGTGGAAGATGCATCAGGATTAATAAAAAGGAAAGCTGCAAATGATGATTTAATTGCAGCGGAATGCATACGAAGACAAGTACACAATATGGCGAGAAACAAGATGGCGGCAATTGTCGGGAGCTCTCTATAATTGCGTATGAAGGGTGAACGAAAAATAATTAATGAAGAAGCCAAAACAGTATTTATTTAATTATGTTTAAAGAGTATTATTTTCGAAGACTTTATATATATATACATACACACACACACACACATATATATATATTTATATATATATATATATATATATATATATATATATATGTGTGTGCGTGTGGTGTGTGTGTGTATATATATACATACATGCATATATATATATACGCATGATGTTAACAAATGAACTAACAACCACAGCAGCAACAAAATGGATATAACATCAACGTTCACAAATATGTGCATGTATATTTCTATACAAATGTGAAGTGTATATGTATATAGACATTTATATAGACATTTGTATATGTGTGTGTATGTGTGTGTGTGTGCGAGAGGGAACGTTTCTCCTATCTTGTTTCATCTCGAATGCTCAGCACAAATTTGATAAATCATCTTTGGGGCGTTAATTGTATGAATATCGAAAATTGTTTCCAGTATTCCTTTACCAAGCTTTCAAGAAAAAGGTATAGATATATTATTATATTTGCGCTGATATTCCATAAGTAGCTTTACAGTGACGAAGTTTCTATAGGAAAGAGTATTGTCTATTCTGATTACTGAAGTCGCAAGTGAATTGAGTTTTGATGTGGAAAGCAAAATGTGGCAGGAGTAAAATAAAAAGGAAAGAAAACATGATTGTTACTTTAGTAATATATTAGTTCCAATATCTCGGATTTAACATCCATTATCTGTGGGGATCTTTAGGGGAAGACCTCGGCGAAATTGAAGATAGTCTTCTTTTTTTTCGTTGTATATTTTGAGACTGCCGTTGTATGAGGGTAAAAACACACGCACTGGCGCAAACGTGCATGAGTGGCTGGTTTATCGTATATGTATAGATGCATGTGTATATATCAGGACATATATGTTTGTAAATATATTTATGGTGTGTGTGCGTGTATGTGTGTTATGTGTGTGTAGTTTTGAATATGCGTAAATGTGAGTATAAATATGTAAGGACGCATGTATACATGTAAGCTCGTGCCGGCATTCCTGCGTATCACCTGTGTGCATCTGATTGTATTATAGTACACGGGCAGTTTCGGTAGAAGATATGAGCCATGCTTTGCAGTATAGAGTTACGTCCCTTTACGGTCTGAGTTAAAATACCACCGAGGTTAACTCTGCCCTTCACCCTTACGGGGTCGATAAAATAATACACCAGTAATACACTAGGATAATTGGCGGCCTTGTGCCAAAAGTAAAAACAATTATAGTACACATTGTATTTGGAGGATTTCATAGTGCTCGATCAACAATTATGCTTCATTTCTTTCCAATCTCCCAGTCCTGGAATCAAACTCACTACCTCCCGATTTTTCAATTCTCTAACCACTCAACCACGGACCTTCATTACAATATATATTGTAGTCAGTATATCTAGACTATTATAATAGATAGAGAAACATATGTTAAAGCCAATAAATACTTACTCTCACTTCTCGTCGAAGTCTATAAACTTCTTTGTGCAAAACTTGCTTATATATATATATATTTATATATATATATATATATATATATATATATATATATATATATATATATATATATATAAACAATACAATATAATTACCTCATTACCAGAGGTTTCCCGAATAAGACGAATACGAAAAACGTCCTCATTCGTTCGTCGGATAAGGCAATTTAAAACATAGTGAAATATTTGAAAAATCTCACCAAGAAAGGCAAAAGTTTAACGGGCAAAGAAAATATAAATAAAAGTAATGCAAGAGATATATAAAAAAATACGGAAATATAGTTAGGGTATGTGTATAAATGTGTGTATATTCACTCACAAATGTACATATTTGTGTATATACAAATGCACGTGTATAGTGAAAAAATATGTGCGTAAGTACATATATGAGGGCAAGCATATCAGTGTATGTGTGACCACAAATACGTATATAATATGTGTTGAAAAAGGAATTTTAAGATAATAGAGTTAACGTACATCCAAATACAGGTATTAAGGAATGAAATATACACACATACAAGTATGAAAGCACGCGTATAAACACACACACACGCGCGATCATATATCATATATATATATAATTCATCGCCGTTACATATATATATATATATATATATATATACCGATAAATTAACGGAGGCATAGGCCCTCGCTATTCCCTGTAAATAATGTGCTCAAAGGAGAAGAGATCCTGAGCTCTTTAAAATACAACATGTTGAAAAGGCAACACACCAGAGAGAGATATATACAGTACGCTATTAAAATTCTCTTAGTGTTGTCTGAAATGTATAGCCTTACACACGCTGATGAACCGGAACTAACACCTTTCTTTCAACAAATTATTGGTGAAACATATCTTTGGATTTGTACGTGTGTTATATAGTTATAGAGGTATTTATTTGCGCTTTAATTTATATTTTTAATTATCGTGTCTATAGTCTGCCTTTCATAGGTTATAGATTCCATACACTGGTGGTGTTTTTCACTGTATTATTGATGATGCACTATATATCTCTCTCTGGTGTGTTGCCTTTTCAACATGTATTTTAAAGAGCTCTGGATCTCTTCACCTTTGAGCACATTATTTACAGGGAATAGCGAGGGCCTATGCCTCCGTTAATTTATCGTGATATTTCGCTCCTAATAACAGTCTTTCCTGTCTCTGTTTGGTTGAGCACACTTCTCTGAGTGGCTTTGGGCTGCCCTTTCTAGCAGTTCGTCCCTCAGGGGCCACTGGTTCACTGCCCTTAAAAACGCTGTGACTTCTCTCTGCCATGTGTAGCTGGACAGTCAATTTTAAAATTCTCTTAGTGTTGTCTGAAATGTATGGCCTTACACACGCTGATGAACCGAGACTAATCCATTTCTTTAAACAAATTATTGGTGAAACATATCTTTGGATTTGTACGTGTGTTATATAGTTAGAGAGGTATTTATTTACGCTTTAATTTATATTTTTAATTATCGTGTCTATAGTGTTCCTTTCATAGGTTATAGATTCCATACATGGTGGCTTTTTCCCTGTATTATTGATAACGCACTGCATATCTCTCTCTGGTGTGTTGCCTTTTCAACATGTATTTTATATATATATATATATATATATATATATATATATATATATATATATATATATATATATATATATACTTTTCCACGTGCTTACGCTCTGCTAACTCTCTAGCCCGCTAGATATTAACACTTCAAATATTTAATACTGCCGGCACTAGTATCGAGCACCTTTGGCATACGCTACTTGGCAAATAACTATATGTATCACCTATCCTTCCTTCTTTTCTCTCTCTCGATACATAAATACTACATATATATATATATATATATATATATATATATATATATATATATATATATATATATGTGTGTGTGTGTAACGGCGATGAATTAGTTTCGCGAGGTTCTCGATATGAAATGGTGTGTCGAGACAAATATTGTTATACTTGGGGAGTGTCATATTTGTGTAATAATATTATAAATATTATAAATAAATAAATATATAAACAGACTAAATAAAGATGGCGTAGGCATACAATACAACAGGAAGAAACATAATAGCACCACTGACGATGTTGCAGATGTGCAACGAAAGAATTTGTTAGACTATATATATGTGTTTGTGTCTATATTGTATCTGTATTGTTGACCGTTGGTCAGTCAATGGTAATATTCAGGACCGAATAGATTAAATTAACCGATATAGAAGCGAAAACCATCCAAACAGTGAGTGCGTTCTGTTATTAATTCTGTCAATATTATTACACAAATATGACACTCCCCAAGTATAACAATATATATATATAAACGGAAAAAATTAAACGAAATTTCATTTCTCACTCTTAGTACGGCTGTTACTTAAATATAAGTATGTATACATACATATATGAATACAGATGTACAGTAGTATGTATGTATATATACATACATGCACACATATATATATGTACGTATGGATTCACCGAACATTTATTATAATGCTCGGTGTGTTTGTAAACAAACATCCCGAATTAAGCCGTACAGTGTCTAGATACCATCGTTGCTCATTTGTCCAACTCTGACAAAGGAACGCTGTACTAGTATCAAGCTTATTAGCTATCGTCAGCAACGTATACCTTCCTGCCAGATGATTGAACGTCTGAAAGTATATACTTTCCTTATGCATATTAACGGCTGAGCAGCCTAATTTGCATATCGAGTGAGTTAATCAGCCGGGGTACCGGGGTATGTCTGTATACATATATGTATGTACGTATACATACTTATATTTAAGTAACAGCCGTACTAAGAGTGAGAAATGAAATTTCGTTTCATTTTTCCATTTATCCTTTTCGGTACCCCGGCCGATTAACTCACTCGTTATGCAAATTAGGCTGCTCAGCCGTTAATATGGAAATTTACTGGGTAGTGAATTGACTACCCAGTAAATTACATTACCAACCGATAAGGTATGATTTTCATGGGTACGTCTCTATTTATAAAACAAACTTTGTATTTTATCTGATGAAAGCGTACCAATGTTGTCTTGGTTGTCCTTGAAATATATATAATAAAATAAATATGGTTTTATAAATATAGTTTCTATTTATTTAATATCCTATTGAATATTTACTCCAGTAAACTGTTGAGTGCTCTAAATCAGTTATACACATTAATCCTTGTCGTACATCCAACAAATTAAATACAACTTCTACTATATATATATATATATATATATATGTATGTATATAGGAAAATAGTAAGGACCCCGACGGCTGAGCTCTGACCGTTTCGACAGCTAGATCCGAAAGGAGTTCGGATCTAGCTGTCGAAACGGCCGGAGCTCACATGTCGGGGTCCTGACTCTTTCCCTATTACCCACTCTACTACCATAAATATTGTGTACTCTGGTGCATTATGGTCCACCTGGTATCTTATCACACCCTATATATATATATATATATATATATAGAAGCGTGTATCTGTGAGTATATTGTGTTCATTGATGCTTCTGGCGTAGGGTTCAACTAAATGATGTCGATAAAAGAGATATTTTGGTTGATGCGATTGATTAAACACCTGAAGGCACTCTTGTGCCCGCTGTCTCAGCAGCAGCTGCAGTTGCTGCTGCTTCCGTTGTCAACGTTGCTTTATGGTGGTTGCATTTTATTGTTGGCAACACGAGAGAGCTCATTTTGTCTGTGAAGGAAGTATGTTCTTTGGTGTTCGGTGATATCAGACGAGTAGCACATGAACCCTCTAACTTTCAGCAGATCTACTCTCATCTGGTCTATGCTATCGAGGTCTAATTAATTGCCTGCATGGGAAACCAATACTTTCGAGTCATATAGAGCTGCATATTTTTGCTAGATACGTTTGGCTTGTCTTCAAGTCAGGCTAACCACAGGCATCTTGTTATAGTTGACACAGCCAATGAATCGTATATATTTGCTCGACATTGCTCCATGTTGCTGCTTCTTTCGTTTGTCAATGTTGCTATATGGCGGTTGCATTTTATTATTGGCAACACGAGAGTGCTCATTTTTGTTGTGAAGAAAGTGTGTTCTTTGGTTTTCGGTAAGATCACATGAGTAGCACATGAGCCCTATGCATTTCAGCAGATCCACTCCTGTCTGGTCTATACTATGGGGGACGATTTAAGTGACTGCAGGGCAAAGCAATACTTACATCTTCATCCAGATATCCGACCTGAGAGTGCACAATTTAGTCTGGATGATCATTTATGCAGTGGAGGCAAGTGGCCTCGTGGTAAGGGTGTTTGATTACGATCATAATGTCGTGGAATAGATTCGTATGTTGCGTGTTGTGTTCTTCATCAAAACACTTCATTTCACGTTGCTCCAGTATACTCAGCTGAAAATGAGTACCAGCAATACCTGGGGGTTTAACCCTGCGATGGACTGGCGTCCCATCCGGGGGGGGGGAGTCTTGTACTCTCAGTCGCTTCACGCCATGAAACCGGAATAAGTACCGGCCAGATGGGCCTTCTGGCTTAAGACAGATTTTAGACTTTTTTAGATCATTTATGCTATAGGAAGATCAATGATATGTTTATTGCAACACATCATATATGTTGATGTTCATATGCCAAACCCATATAGGATGACAAGAATCACACACAATCTTTGATAGCCTACTGTCCCATCTGTTTTCCTCATGTTCACAGATCTTAAAATGGTTACTACTTTTGACACAAGGCCAGCAATTACTCCAGTGAATTTCTGGTACTTTATTTTATCGACGCTGTAAGTAAGAAAGGCAAAGTTAACCTCGGCGGGATTTGAGGCACATTTTTATATTTTACGCACAGCTATTGTATGAAGTGTATATATTTTGCTCCACGTTTTCTGCTGGCATCACGATAGTGTCCATTTCCACTATGCATACCATGTGTTTTCGTCTGTCATAGGGATCGTGTAATAGTGCCGCACTTATCACGTTGATAAAAATGCTGGTGGTGTCAGTTTTAGTAATATTGGTGGCAGTAAAGGACATGGTAGAGTTGATGATGTAGTTATCCTTGTTAGTAATGGTGGTGCTGGTTATTTTAGTAGTAGAGGTAGTAGTGTTTGTGCTAGTAGTAGTAGTAGTATAAGTAGTAGTTGTTGTTGTTGTTAGGTGATGGACTGTAAAAGGAGTTTGTATATAAATTCCCAGTAGTAGACTGTTCCTTTTACTGTTCTCGCTTTCTGTGTTTTTAAACATTTTAACCACCTTCCGTGTTTTTTTCTATTGTGAATATGTTACAAAATTCCATTTTTTTCGTCGATGGAAGATGTGGTGATATTGTGGTGTTTATGTGTGTGGCAAGTTTCGTCAGTGAAAATAGCGAAACATTTTGGCAATGGACAAACATTTTGAAGGTGGGCGAATGTTTTAGCTTTATTGCATCTGAGATATTGATACAGCATATGTGGCTGACATCCATAGCTCCACTAGTTTTAAAGGTCAAATGAGTTTTGTGCACTAGCTGTAGACTACAGGGAAAATAGTTGTGCTTTCGCTAATTAGGAGAAACTCTGAGATTGTTAAAAAGTATTTTAAGATCATTTAAATAAATAGTAATAATAAAAACACCCCGGGTATTTTACAAGGACTAATACAACTATAACCAGAAGTATGGATAACTGCCTGTCTACTCAACATATGCATGAACAAAAGAGAACGTAGTCACAAGCTAATCCATTACCAGTGAGACGAAGGATTTAGATGAAATAAATCAATCTGAATGGTGTTTAATGTTACTTTCTTGTCGGCATAAATGAATCAACGCGATAGAGGTAATACACCTATCCATACTGAAAACAAATATTGAATTCCATGGATAATATTAAAATGCATACCAACAGAAAACCTTGCTTATCAAATTTAGAAATTGAGACTGAGGGTTATAATTTGTGCCGGCCTCGTATGTAAAATTGGAATAGATGGTAATGATTTCAGTGTTAGTAAAAACAATATTGCCTTTAGGATTGGTGCTCTGAAATAGCAATGTATACATGAATGTATGTATAGTAGATTTGGCAATATACCGTATGTTTAATTAAAAACATTTAGAAGACCACACGCTATCAGTTTAAAGTAGTAACTATGTCACTTACTTCTTTCTGATTATTACTGGAATTCTATAAGAATCCAGCTTCTATAATTTTCGGCGAAAGCTGGGGAGTACGCGGCTCTGATGAACGCCAAACAGCGTGGAACAGGCTGTCTGTTTCTCTCCCTTCCTTCGCCGAAATGAAGTAAGTGACATAGTCCCCACTTTAAAACTGATAGCGTGTGGTCTTCTAAATATGTTTAATTAAACATACGGTATATTGCCAAATATACTATACATACACATTCAAATATTGCCTTTATTATATATTACTGTGATTAATTAGACAAATGATAAAAATGTTAAGGGTGGAAAGATTATTACTTCCGTGTTTCATTGTTGCTGCACCTAATACCGCTTCTGGTGGTATTCAATGACATTCTATAAAAGCTTACCACCAAGAAACCGCTCATACATATATCTACATCTCGATTAATTGGAACCGCAAAAGTTGGTCCAATGAATTATAGACATACGTTTAAATAGACCGATACAAAAATACTGTTGTATTGAAAACGGCGTTATCAGTAACGCTGATAAGTCATTCTAATCCCCAGTTAAGCAATTTCCTTTGTGCTTGCATAATCACAATAATTGATTATGTTGGATCAAATAAGGAATTTATCGTTAGAAGAAAATAAATTTCTAACTTAGAATAGATAACTGGAAGACAAATTAAAGTAGAGGATACATATTCTACGCAGCAAAACCAACAAAACAAACAAGATGACAGATTCGAACTCATTTAGAAATCCCCCACCAAAAAAAAGAAAGAAAGAATATATATAGAGTATGTTGATAAAATCTAACACAATCAACGAATAATGCTGACTGCTATCATTAGAATACATATTGAAATAGCCATTTAAACAAGGAGATTACAACAGTATAAAATTAGTAAGTAATCCTACTCTCAAAACTAGAGATTTATAAATAAATCACAAAGATCATATTGAAAATTATATGGCAAAAACGTTTACTCCCTAAAGAAGCATCTATTTGGGTATCCATATTTGAAAGCGTAACTAATTATAACAAAAATAATAGATAGATAGAGGAGTACATAGCAATAATTGTTTCTATTTTTGGCACAAGGCCAGCAATTACCTAGTACATAATAGAAATTGTAAAGCGATCACTTTGAAGGATGGTGAGATAAGGTTTAAATCATACTTTACATAGCTTCAGGAATTATAAAAGACCTGGCATTGATATTGTACAAAATTTGGAAGATTATCATTTCATTGCTAGTCTACGGCCATTTACATGACGATTATGGTGGTGAGGATGATCGTGATGAAGATGATTGATGGTTGAGATGATGAGGTTACAGGGGAAGATGTGGATGATGACGATGAGACCAATACCAATGACGAATACCAATGCGACAATGAATATGATATTGATGATCATCAGCATGAAGAGGATGATGAGGGTGACGGTGACGGGGATAACCACAGAAACGGTGACCAGAATGATAACTAATAACAGTATTATCGACAATCTATTACAATTCTTTCCAGAGCGGAATATTTGAATAAGACGAAGAAAAATGATATCACAAGTTGCGTTGAATTGATAGTTTCAGATGAACAGGATACGGTGGTTTCAGAAAGAAGAGAGAAGAAAGAAATACGTATGTATGAATGTATGTATGTATGTATGTATGTATGTATGTATGTATGTATGTATGTATGTATGTATGTATGTATGTATGTATGTACACAGACACACATATATATCTTTATATATATATATATATATATATATGTGTGTGTGTGTAGTATGTATGTAGGTATGTGTACATATATATATTGCATGGGTTTTTAGATATTTCAAACGGATGATGTCTATTAGTAAACTTCTTACTCGATATCACATCAAACACACATTGATCGAGCCTCACAGCTATCTCCTGAGACTTTGTTGTCTGCGAAATCAATAAACTGACAATAATAGCTGGTCTTACAGAACATGCTATATATTTCTTAGAACATGCGACTGACCACAGGTCGATAGAATCTAATCATTTATCACAAGGTATATTAAAGTAACATTCTAACATTATTCATTCACAGGCCAAATCTTATTTGAAAAAAATAAAAGTGGCAAAATAATAAATACATGAAAGCATCCGTTCTTACATAAATCTACAAAACTTACACGCACAAAAATTATATTCTACAAGCACAAAGATGCCCCCTACATATATATATATATATATATATATTTGTGTGTGTGTGTGTGTGTGTGTGTGTGTATATATATATATATATACGTATATACACATAAATACTCACATACATATATATACGTATGTGTGTGTATGCCTGTGTAAATAGATTTATATGTGTATGTAGAGCTCCCTCTTTCTCTAGTTTTAAGTTTTGCGTACTAAAATATAGCGAATAAACTGGTTAATTGTACGACTGAGACTATGCAACATATATCAAAGGAATCATATTAGATATTACAAAGTATCAATTGAATCGCAAAGGAAATGTTACCTTCCTGAAATCAAAAATACAGATGCAAACATAATATTGTGTAAGTTTGCACACACACACACACGCACACATATTTTTTTTTATTCAGTTTATTGTGGTAATGATAATATATATATATATTTATATATATATGTATGTATATATGTATGTATATATATATTATCATTACAACAATAAACTGAATTTGATTATGTAACAATATTTATTATCAGAACAGATTAAAGTTTAAGTGCAGGATAGTTGCTTTCACCTTGAAAGCAAGGATTCTTTACTTAATCTTTAATCTGTTCTGATAATATATATATATATATATATATATATATATATATATAATATAAGATCAAAAGATGGTTAAAGGAGTTCCATGTATTTTATTATGCGCATTTCAAAAACAAACATCATCATGCAATAATATTTGTGTTTTCATCAGATAAAACAGGAGAACATGATATGAAGGCTAAAAAACACTTGTGGATAGTGCAGTTTTAAATCAACATATGAAAAGTGGTTTTAGATTGATGTGTGATATTGGGAAAAATATTTTATTTAGAGAGGGGGGTGGAAAGGATGAAAAAGGAGAGGAGATGAGAGGGAGAGATGGGTGATAGAGAGAAAGAGATAGTTTTTATAACTGAGAGAAGATATATTGTTTTACATAGAGAGGTTGAAAACCGTTGGAAGATAATGTACAAATTAAAAGAATTTGAAAATTAACGAAGGGAAGATATGTACGAGGAAAAAAAAAATTTTATTTAAGGAGGGGGGGGGGGGTGGAAAGGATGAAAAAAGGGGGAGGAGATGAGAGTGAAGGTGGAGAGGGAGAGATGGGTGATAGAGAGAAAGAGATAGTTTTTATAACTGAGAAAAGATATATTGTTTTATATAGAGAGGTTGAGAACCGTTGGAAGATAATGTATAAATTAAAAGAATTTGAAAATTAACGAAGGGAATTTATGTATGAAGATAGAGAGAAAAAATAATAATTGTGGATGAATATTCTAACGTCAAAAAAGTGTATGTTGATAAGTATTGTGGCAATTTCAAAATTAACGAAGAGAAAAAAAATTATTAAGGTTTGTGTGTAGAAGGATTTGAGAAAAATAATGTGAAGTTAAAGTTTGTATATTGAAGGAATTGATAATATGTGCGAATAAAGAGTTAATATGTATTAAGAATGAGTTCGTTGATGGGGAGAAAAAAATAATAAATTAAGGATGAAATTGAGATTAAAAAGTTTTATGATAGAGAGAAAAAATAATAATAATTACGGATGAATATTCTAACGTCAAAAAAACAAATGTATATGTTATGAAGGATTTTACAAGGTGAAGATAGAAAGAGGGTAATGAGTAAACAAGTATTATAGAGTGTATAATGCCCTTTGAAGTAAGGTAGGAAGATGGGTATATTTTAAAGAGGTGTATGTATATGTGCCTTTGAGAAAAGATTCTAAATTGATAAAGAATTGAATATTAACTGTATACTTTGTGAAAAGTCCTATGGAATTTATGCAGGCAGATAGAAAACAAATCTGTACGTCTATTTATTATAGAATCTAGATTAGAGATAATGGTAAATTTTTCATTTAGGCAGAGATTACAGATTTTAGATAGAGAGCTGTTCATGTATGAGGATGCAGAAGAAACCTTCTTCCAAAAGATGGTATATTTAATGTTTTTGTCTTTCAAGGACCATATGAGTTCTGAGAGAGCCGTGTTGGTTCTTTTAAGTTTGTATTTGAAAGATGAATGGTGATTATAGAGACGAGCTTTAAAAGAGGTGGAAGTGGAGCCAAAATAGGTGAAGGAATTGGTGCTATACTAATTCACCTATTTTGGCCCCACTTCCACCTCTTTTAAAGCTCGTCTCTATAATCACCATTCATCTTTCAAATACAAACATAAAAGAACCAACACGGCTCTCTCAGAACTCATATGGTCCTTGAAAGACAAAAACATTAAATATACCATCTTTTGGAAGAAGGTTTCTTCTGCATCCTCATACTTGAACAGCTCTCTATCTAAAATCTGTAATCTCTGCCTAAAAGAAAAATTTACCATTATCTCTAATCTAGATTCTATAATAAATAGACGTACAGATTTGTTTTCTATCTGCCTGCATACATTCCATAGGACTTTTCACAAAGTATACAGTTAATATTCAATTCTTTATCAATTTAGAATCTTTTCTCAAAGGCACATATACATACACCTCTTTAAAATATACCCATCTTTCTACCTTACTTCAAAGGGCATTATACACTCTATAATACTTGTTTACTCATTACCCTCTTTCTATCTTCACCTTGTAAAATCCTTCATAACATATACATTTATTTTTTTGACGTTAGAATATTCATCCGCAATTATTATTACTTTTTCTCTCTATCATAAAACTTTTTAATCTCAATTTCATCCTTAATTTATTATGTTTTTCTCCCCATCAACGAACTCATTCTTAATACATATTAACTCTTTATTCGCACATATTATCAATTTCTTCAATATACAAACTTTAACTTCACATTATTTTTCTCAAATCCTTCTACACACAAACCTTAATAATTTTTTTTCTCTTCGTTAATTTTGAAATTGCCACAATACTTATCAACATACACTTTTTTGACGTTAGAATATTCATCCACAATTATTATTTTTTCTCTCTATCTTCATACATAAATTCCCTTCGTTAATTTTCAAATTCTTTTAATTTATACATTATCTTCCAACGGTTCTCAACCTCTCTATGTTAAAACAATATATCTTTTCTCAGTTATAAAAACTATCTCTTTCTCTCTATCACCCATCTCTCCCTCTCCACCTTCACTCTCATCTCCTCCCCCTTTTTTCATCCTTTCCACCACCCCCTCCCTAAATAAATTTTTTTTTTCCTCGTACATATCTTCCCTTCGTTAATTTTCAAATTCTTTTAATTTATACATTATCTTCCAACGGTTTTCAACCTCTCTATGTAAAACAATATATCTTCTCTCAGTTATAAAAACTATCTCTTTCTCTCTATCACCCATCTCTCCCTCTCATCTCCTCCCCTTTTTCATCCTTTCCACCCCCCTCTCTAAATAAAATATTTTCCCAATATCACACATCAATCTAAAACCACTTTTCATATGTTGATTTAAAACTGCACTATCCACAAGTGTTTTTTAGCCTTCATATCATGTTCTCCTGTTTTATCTGATGAAAACACAAATATTATTGCATGATGATGTTTGTTTTCGAAATGCGCATAATAAAATACATGGAACTCCTTTAACCATCTTTTGATCTTATATTATGTATACTCCAGTCCTACAAACTGTAGAGTGCTTCTTATCCGATATCTGCATTGCTTTATTGTACTACAATAAAACTCACCTCCTACATTATATATATATATATATATATAAAACTGAGGATGTCTGTCTGTGTGTGTGTGTCTGTGAGTTTGAATCCCTACAACTCGAGAAGTACCCAACCGATTTTTTTCAAACTTTAAATGTGTATTACGTATGTTTCAGGGAGTGTTATGCACATAAAAACCTTCAACTTTTCTATCCCCTAGGGCCCGCATTAGGTGAAAAACTGCGTTTTTTCAGCTTTTTAGGTTTTTTTCAGCCGTTACCTCAGACCGATTTCCTTGAAATTGTAACTATGTATTAGTCAGTCTCTTCTTCATACCCTGAGCAAAGAAAATCCTAATTTTTTATGGAATAGGGCCCGCATTAGGTGAAAAACTTCATTCTTTCAGCTTTTTAGGGCTTTTTTGAGGCGTGACGTCTAAATCGCATTCAGAGTTATTTACATTAGACTGCTTCATCGAGGAAAATCTTAAAGATTGTGTGTGTGTTTTTATGTGTGTATATGTGTTTATGTGTGTGTTTATGGTTGCGCGTAAGTGTGTGAGTGAGTATGTGTTTTTTCTTTTTTTGTGAATGTGTCTGTTGATTTTTGGCATATAGTTGATTAGTTTAAGAGAAGTTCGAAGATAATAGTAAGATATGCACTCAGTATTTTGAATCTGTCTGCAGAATTCTCTAGACCTTTGTCACTTAGTAGAACCTTAATGATTTTAGCTTTTAAAGAAT
>OZ024740.1:55670075-55675075 GCA_964016885.1 Eledone cirrhosa | reverse complement strand
GTAGGTGGCCATTGGTGAAAAAAATGTTTTGGGGTGTGTGTGTGGGTGAGTTATATAGGTGATTACGTAAGAGGATGGTTGAAAAGTTGCTAAAATCCAAAGGTGTTTAGTGGATTCTGTGGTGGTCAATTTCTACGTGCGAGTATTCCATGAAGCGATGGTCGGAAGAGGAGAGATGTGGGTTGCGCGCGCAACAGGACTACTCTAAGCTTTCGTCTTGCTTTATCTTCATGGACTGCCAACGCTTCATGTTTATCTTTATTTTCACTCTTATTTTCACTCTTGTTTTTATTTTATTTTATTTTTATCCTGTAACCTTTATATGTAAACTGCCATGCTATATCATTTGATGAATGTCACCCCACTGTTGATCAATATGCGCATATGTTTTATGTGTCTCTTGGGTTGAAAAGGAGGTCAAGTATGTTATAAATAGTTGCTCCGAAGAATCCAAACCTCGGTTTGGAGGAAACAATTGTAAGCAAATAAATGACTTAAACTGAACTTTGATTACTGTAATCTCTCTCTCTCTATATATATATATATATATACGTATATATATATACACATATATATATATATATATATATATATATATATATATATATATATATATATATATATATATATATATATATATATATACATATATATATATATACATATGTTGATAAGCACAGAAGATTTGGACATTTCGCTCTTTTATTTCTATTCCATTTCGATTCTCTTTATTTTTCAATTCACATTCCACAGTTGCGAAACTTGTTTGGGTTTCGAGGTTCAAATTCGTCTACAGAACAGGTTTGAATTTTGAAATTTAAATATGTCCAGGAATCATGGCCGTTGCCAATATAATCTTGTCTTTATTGACTTGTATCGAGACAGACAAATTGTATTCACTTTTATTAGTTTATCTCATTAATAGGTAACTTTGTCTGTTGCAATGTAAACACATTTCGTGTTTATCATATACTTTAAATGTATATATATATATATATATATATATATATATATATATATATATATATATATATATATATATATATGCAAAAAGCAAACAGAAATTAAAAAAATGAAAGACACAGTACAATGAATAAATGTATTACTAGTTTTACGCTTGATATAGTAGGAAAAGTGTCTTAATGTTTTGGACGCTAGTCCTTGTTTAGAAAATAGAATGAGAAATCTGGTACTGCGAAACCCTGCCTCCCAAGATTTTTGCTATTATAGTTAGACAAATATCAACGTACTTCAATCAAGACAGGTAAAAAATATACCGGCATAGTCATAAGGCAGTTTCTGAAGTTTCCAGATTTATTCGGGATAAATATTCTCGGTTTCGCTAATCTTTAACGATAAATTAACATCTGTTGGCCAGATGATATCCACTACTGTGAAAAACGTCTTTTATTTGTCCAACAGTCCCTCATCTTTATTTTTGGTTTGTAATGTGTCAATATATATATTTTGTGTTATGACTGGAACATTCAAGTAGTAGTCTTTCACATTATGTTTGCGTATGCCCTTCACATTCCTGTCACGTTTGGTATTTTTGTTCTCAGATTATCCTTTCTATTGATTAGAGCATACAGCGCTTGGGCCACTACAACATGATGATGGCTACATCATCAATATTTATTATGCAACATTTGTCACATCCAGTTATTTTACCCACAACTGTATCTGTTTTGTGCACGAAGTGTCTAGTATTTAATTCCTGTTCCTGGATTGTAAAAGCATATCCTAAAAGTGTAACGTCTGTGGAGTGTTGCAGAATCACCAATGTGCTGGGGATAATATGAGGAAGTAATAACAACTCATTATTTTCTGAGCACTTTCAATATAGACCTCTCCACTAAAGGCACCAATAAAAGAATGTACATGATGATGCTTAACATGTCCCCCAATTAAGATTTGTATCTATAAGCTGTTATAGAGCACTGGTACTCACACATTTGGGGTCACCCCCACCACTCATAGCCACATAACACCCTCATATCCAGAGACACCAGCCTAAAAGCAAATTGTAAATAATATATAATAAATAAAATCTCTAATCTATATATAATAAATAATATAGTATATACTACGTGTAGATAACTATTATATATTTTTATTTTACTATATTTATATATATATGTATCATTTGATATTTAACATACTATCTATCGCATCCCCATCACCACCGCGCTCTTAGTCCCCACGCCCCTTGGACATTGTCAACACCCTCCCGGGGATGGTGGTAGCGCCCGCTTTGAGAACCTCTGTTTTAGAGCATGGCATTATTCTTTATGGCTCAAATGAGAATAAGTATTAAAGCGCTAAAAGCATTCAACACGATGGATTTCACCACAAATCCGTCTGTCAATTTTCGAGCCGTGGTTATGCTAGAACACACTTGAGACACAAACTACACAGTGCGATTAAACAGGGAATCAATTGACTATAAATTGTACATTTGTAGCTGTTAGCTATTGCTCCACATATGTTATATATATATACATATAAATACATGCATGATTTCATATTTCTGTGTGTATGCACTCTAGTGTATGAAATATATTCTGCAACACACATTAAATTATTTAATCATTGCTGAAGATATCATCTAATCGATGTATATCTACACTCATCGATTGCAATATTCAAGACAACACGATTCTCAGGTACAGAAAATGTATGTTATGTGAGAATATTCAAGTAACATTGGTGACCAAAAGCAAGAATTTGTTTCGTCAATTCTGTCTACAATTTATGAGGTTTCCGCATACTTGATTCGATTTTCATGCTGCACTACATTTCTTTCTTTCTTTTTTTCTTTCTTTGTTTCTTTGTTTCTTTGTTTCTTACTTTCTTTCTTCCTTTCTATCTTTCTCTCTCTCACCTATCCAAATGAGGTGTTTATTCATACACATCAGAATACTCTGACCTATTCGCACGCACGCAAACACACATATTCATATACATGAAGTATGTAAGCATATATGAATATACAAGTTTAAATACGCACACACGCACACACACACGAACATACTGACATATATGCACGCATGTATATATACAAGCATACATACATACACATATACATACATACACGCATGCATACATACATACATACATACATACATGCTTGCATACATACATGCATACATGCTTGCATATATACATACATACATGCATACATACATACATACATACATACATACATGTATACATACATACATATATACATAGATACATAGATACATACATACATGCATACATACATACCTGGGGATAGATGAGAACATATCATATAATGGTATCTCTAATAAAGAACGCTTAACCAGGGAATACTACACCCGATTAAGAAAGATCTGGTCATCGGAACTCTCTGCGCAAAACAGTGGCTCACAATGTGTTTGCTGTGCCTGTCCTAACACCAACGTTTGGAATACTCAATTGGACGATAGACGAAATCAGAACAGTTGATGTTGGAACTCGAAAAATACTAAACAACACCGGAAAATTCCACATCAGCAGTGATATAGACCGCCTTTACTTGAAACGTAAGCAGGGAGGCAGAGGCCTAACATCAGTCCAGACAACATTTGAATGTCGCATCATATCTCTCCGACAACATCTCCGAACCTCAAAGCGTAGGAGCTCGTTTCTCAAGCAAGTCTATCTGCATGAAACAGATAAGATCATGAGAGTTGGGAAGGAACTCCTCAAGAGATATTCCTTGTGTGATAATCAAAAACTCACACCCAGGGATGTCGCTCAGCAGTATCGCAGTGAATCCATGGATGAAAAACTGCATGCTTATCACCAAATAATCATGCATGGATATGTTGCCAGGAGGCTCCAGAGTCAGAGTAATATAGAAAAGGAAAGTAGTCTATCTTGGACCAACGACCGCTATATTGGCTTCCACTTTGAAGGATACGCTTTTGCAATCCAGGAACAGGAGATTAACACGAAATACTTGATTCACAAAAGAGATAGGGATGCAGGCAAAACACCTAGATGTGATAACAAGTGCAGACTCTGCAGAACTAACATCGAGGATATCACCCATGTCATCAGCAGCTATCCAAAGATGTCATCGCGGTACTATCTACGTATGAGGCATGATGTAGTGGCCAAAACAGTGTACAATGCATTTCGTAAACAAGATAGCCCATGTTCCAGTAAAACAAGATAGCACATGTTCCAGTAAAAGATAGCACATGTTCCAGTAAAAACCCTATAAAATACAGGCATAACAGACCAGATAGTATGATATGGGACAGGGAGAAGAAAGCATGCACAGTAAGTGGAAATTAGCTGCCCAGTAGATGCCAATATAATATCGAAGATTAGTGAAAAGGAGAATATTTATGCAGAACAGATGAGAAATCTGCAGATACTCCACCCTTATTACACCTTCATATTTATGCCTGTGATTATTGGGGCACTGGGGTATGTTAGTAACTTGGGTCACTACAACATGATGACTACAACATGATGACATAGTAACTGCCTCAATACAAATCTTGAGAAGCTAGGGTTCACAGGAACAGAAAGAACAGAACTAGTTAGGAAATTACAAGTACAGTCCATTAATGGAACAGTAAAATTATGTAAAACATTCCAAAGATTTTGCATCTAATAACTGCATATACACATGTACAGATACAAAGCATATATACATGCGCACATACAATTCAAAACATACACATCCACACATACAATAACATCCATATCTACACATACATGCATACATACATATCTACCTAGTTGATGTGTAAATTCCAATGAGAGAGTCTTGTGTCTATGTTAGAAACCGACTCTCTCTCTATTGGTAAAACTTTGTGAAATTATAAAACCAGAAGAACATACATACATGCATACATACATACATACATACATACATACATACATACATACATACATACATACATACATACATACATGGTGGTGGCTGCTAACTCGTTTTCGAGTACGGCCACTACTTTATATCCATGTAGGAGAACCCC
>OZ024740.1:55642575-55665075 GCA_964016885.1 Eledone cirrhosa | reverse complement strand
CAATCGCTCTTTCAAACCAGTTCCTGTACACAGCTAAGTATTCTATAAGTCTCTAGCTGTGTCATTCTCGATAAAAGCACTGGATATGTAATCCTGATGATTTCTAATAAGAATGAAACGCGTAGGTTACTTCACTTGCTTTTATCGAGAATCTCAAATTGTAATACGTGACGTATTCTATTCTATAGCGATTGGGTCTTCGAAATGTTTATTATAAACATACAGAATATTTTCGAATATTCTATGTTTGTCTTCACATATATATCGCTATTTCAGAGCATTATATATATATATATATATATATTGGTATCTATATGCGCATTCATATAAAATTTCTACGATTAAGTACAACTGCTGTGTATGTGTGTATGGAAGAACATTTAATGAATGTGCATCTATTTGTATATATAATATAAACAGAGAGAAAAGAGAATGGGGGAGCCAAAGTCTACAAATGTGTAAGAACATTAACACGGAAGCAAATATCGGTGAATATGTAAGTGTTTGTATGTATGCTGAATATAGATGTATGTTTTATTCTTGAACTCAGGAAAAGCAATAAAAATATCTAATTATTAACATTTGAAATTATGTTGTAGATTCATTTGAGGAAATTTAAAACACTATAAATTAGATAAAAAGACAAGAATATAAGTGCAACTTTTGCTACAACAGGAACATCATACAAATCTCAAGCTTCAATAACACCCTAACTATAGAAATGTAACGCTTTTTCTTTCGCTTTTAACATAATTTTTATTCAGATTTATCATCTCCGAAACTTATCAACGAAATCAAAACATTTTATCATTCTCGATTTTCACTCTGCGTGTTAAATGAAAACATTCACATACACAAACACACACACACACACACACACACACACACACACACACACACACACACACACACACACACACACACACACACACACACACACACACACACACACACACACACACACATATATATATATATACATATATATATTTGTGCGTGTGTGTGAGTGTTGTGAAAATGTGTGCGTTCATAAATCTTTTTAGTGTGAATTACAGAAACATCCCCATGTGATTAACACATTTGCAACTATGTGTTTCTGGTTTCGATCCATCTGCGCAATATCTGAAAATAGTTTTCAAACACATGATAAACTACCACTAAAACCCTTTCAGTGAAGTTGATTTAAAAGAAGCCCTACGAAGGCCAATCGTAACTGCATATATGTATGTATATATATGTATATATATAAACAATATTAATAAATGGAATATATCTTTACAAAACCATATTTGTTTTATTATACTTATTTCAAGTTTACTAACATTTTAGTACGCATTCATCAGATAACATATAATTGTTTCTACTTTTGGCACAAGGCCAGCAATTATCCCAATGTATTACTGGTACTTTATTTTATCGAACCCGTAAGGATGAAGGACAAAGTTAACCTCTGCGGGATTTGAACTCAGATAAAATATAAAATATAATTTTTTGTGTTAAGATAGTGACATAACTTCATGTGATCTCAATGGTACGAGCCCACTGAAGGTAAGGATTCAAAAATTCAAATCCTAAGGATATATATATATTCATTCAAGTTTGGTGGTTTAGCACTGGATAGCACTGGATGTTATACAACTCATCCATTTTTGAAGTTGAATTTTGTTGGTGGTGCTTCCTGTTATTTTACATTAAGATCCATAACAAAAATATAGAAACAGACATATACTACAAGCCCACAGACTCCAAGCAATATCTTCCTTTCAACTCTTGCCACCCTAGACACGTTAAAATTAATATTCCCTACAACTTAGCCAAGAGAATCTGTACTAGAGTCTCCAATAAAAACACCTGCTACTTAGGGCTACAAGAACTAAAGGACACACTCATAGGCAGGGACTACCCTGCATCACTAATTGACAATGGAATCCAATGTGCCCTAAAACTCAGTACCCAGGACCTTAGACACCCTAAAGTAAATCAACCGAAACTAAAAGCTCTTCTATACATACATCTCCACACAACCCCCTCAACAATGAGGTCTTTGACACCATCCTCCAGAACATCCCTGTGTTGAAAAAGGACTATAGAATGAACCAAATCCTACGAACATACGATATCAAAAATAGCAAAAGACAATCTAAGTCAATGAAAAACATCCTAACACATGCCAAAGTACTGCCAACCACAACAACGAAACCCACAGTAAAAAAAATGCGATAGACCCAACTGTGGCATATGCATCAACCTAATAGACGGTTCGGAATTCTATTTCAAAGAAGGACAACGTTTTATACTAAAACACAATTTCACATGCGCATCAGAAAATCTAATATATGTATTAACTTGCTCAGGTTGTCGAGAACAATACATAGGCCAGACCAAAAACAGCCTCCGCCAACGCATGACTGTCCATAGATCCCAAATGAAAATACGGGAATACAGGAAAATACCACTGAGTAAACACATTGATACCTGTGCCGCCCCAAATCATCCCAACTTCAGAATCTTTCCCCTCTACAAATTTAAAGATAATGCCACCCACACCCAGCGCATCAGCAAGGAATCTTACTTTATTAACAAATACGGACCCCGTCTAAACACTTCTCCCTAAGACGAACCCACAACATACACACGTCAACATACATACCTACATCAGCATACATCTCTATCCACATATAAACACAATGACATACGTAAACACACATGTTCTATGGTGCAACACAAATATACACAAATGTGCATACCTTTTGATGTCTATAGATATAAACGTGCTGACACACACACATACATAAACGCACAAATGCATTGCACATGCATTGCACATGCATTGCACATGCATTGCACATACATATTTGTACACAAGTATTCCAATACGGCAAGGCCTAATGGATTCCCCTTGCAGTACGTACAATCTGGACACTGACACACACCTTGGTATTATGCCAATACTATATATCATTTCACACCTTTTATTATTAAGGTTTTTGATGTTCTATTGAGAGAATCGTTTTTACTGAAAATATCCAATAATGTACACCATTTTACCAGAAATAAATACTGGTCCACACACATTCTCTCACACACACACACACATATATATATACACACACACACATACACACGCGTACATTAACATACAAAGAGACATACACACACACACACACTTCTCCGTATAAGACAAGAGCTGAAAAATATCTTTTAACATGTTAAAATATCCCCCACACACTTACAGACACATTCCTACTGACCATCCCTCTACCACGAATTACTCTGCTACACACACACACACACACACACACACACTTGTCTTAATAGGCATTTGAACTGTCAACAGGCTGCGGTTCGTACACACATCCCTGCTGACCATTATCACAACAAAGAAACTCTTTACTACTACTACACACACACACATATTTGTTTTGAAAGACTCATTTTTCAGTGACTTCTCAATCAGCCGACACAAACCTACATTTGGCGCAAAATCAATTTTTAACATTCACATGACCTCTACCGACCAATCAAAATTGTTTTGAACACAAGAATTTTTGCAACACGAATTGGCGCGAAACTTATTTTAATACCGCTAGAGCCACTTTCTTCACATAAAAACAGGTAGAATTCCCCAAACTAATCAGATCAGAGCAAACATCACGGACGCTCTATCTCAAAATTATTTTTGAAAAGCATTAGAAATGCGCAACCGTAAAACTTAAAACCAAAACTGAATACTAACCAATACTATTACTAATTCTCACTTATTCCTAATTAAACTATTTTTCACTGTGAACAATTTGTCAGCATTTTCTTTTCCATTCACCAATATATCATAACTTGTGTGTTACACCTCTATTCTTTTAAATATATATATATATATATATATATATATATATATATATATATATATATATATATGTGTGTATGTGTGTGTGTGTGTGTGTGTGTGTGTGTGTGTGTGTGTGTGTGTGGGAGGGTGTGCGTGTTTGTGTGCATATATAAAGTTACATCTGTATGCACCAATGTGTATATAATTATATACAAATGCAGGATGTAGACATGTAGACATGCCAGAAATACGAGTTACTTTTTAAATTGACAAAAAAAATGATAATCGATTTTCGGACCTTGTTGTGCCCTTATCAGAAAGCATTTATAGCATCCAAACAACCAAAAGGACAGACTCTTTGATGGACTTATATACTCATTTCCTCGTAGTAGTATTCTGAAATAGACATATTAAATTGTATGTAATATATAATAATTACCTACTAAGAGAAGCGCTTATTATATGGTGACTGTTCATAAAACATTCGGCTTTGGTTTGGCATTCACACACTGTATTTTCAAACTGAATAACTGTTTATGACATGTATTATATACTTCAGTATAGATTCGGCTGGTGTACATGCTTGCTACTGTGGACCTACTCTTTAAGCCGAACAAACTGAAGTATCTTCATTTCAAATTGGAATTTATGGAGGCACTGTTTCTCACATAAATGTGGGTCTATATCAGCTGCTGTGTCACGATCTAGTTCTCCATGCATACATTATTTAATACGAAGTGACTATCGGAATAATCATTCACAATTAAAACCAGTTGAGAAACGCTACACAGAAATGTCAAACGTCTGCAACTTATTAACTTCACTTTTGTTTCAGACATACTTGTCTATATTGAATGATTTTCTTTTTACTTCTGAAAGACACTGAATCATTTCTTGAGACGGTTCTTTACGTGCCAATATCTATTTCACATATGTTTAAAATACCAGAATTACTGTTAGCAAGTATACACTGAAGTAACCGTACCTAATGCCTTCATAGAGAGAAAAAGTACTTTTATCAACTTTATCCCTTACCACAAAAGAAAGAGTGGTCTTTCAACCATGTCTTTGATTTAAGATTATCTTTTGTGTAGCTTATGTTACATTCTATCATGATTGGTACACTATTGTACTATAAAATCGACAACCTCTTATATTTCATCGTGTATTATATATTGTCTTCGTTTTTATCTTGTCTTATAAAACATTCAGTTTATCTTATTCTTATGCAATCTAAAATTGCGACGCTGTTTAAAACACCTGCAAAATTTGTTTCTTTTAATCTCTGACAACCAAGTTATTATTTCTTCGTTGTAAACCTAAAACATAATTGATGTGTTGGAAATATTTATGTGTTAGAAATTGGCTGATGCTACCTATTCGACAAATCGTATCTTGAAATATATTTTACTTTGGTATAAAACCATTTTTATTTCATTCCTGATGATTCAATTGCGTTTGGAGTATGAATGATAATCGCAAAGAAACAATATTTTCCTTTCTATATACCGAGTCGGCCTTTGTGCAACTTTGAATAAAGACCCACTAATCCTGCTCATCAAAGTTCCGATACAAATTAATCCAATGTTTTCACCTGTGGTATCCATCAACAGACTATCAAAATATTTGATTCGTAGAGGAAGTTAAGCATAAATTGTCTTAATGACAACAGTTGCAAATATGAAGTGAAAGAATATAATTGGAACTGGGTCAGTTAACTCTTTTCACTATACTCAAATGAATCATTAACTTGGAGAAATTACAGAAAGTGGAACTAGATAATCATCACTGTTTAAGCTTGTTACGAGCCAATGACTAAATATTTAGTGTTTTTCCAGCCTGCTATAAATAACAACAAACTAATCCCGTAAAGAACACCTCACCCGCTTGAAAATAAGACACTTCGTGGTAGGTATCATGGAGGTAGTAGTATATATGTAATCACACTAGAAAATACAGAAAGTTTCCGGGCTGAAAAAGCTTTAATAATTTCATAAATCCATGACAAGTCCGTTCATTTGTGTATTAAACGTAATTCTTTGCTACTTTTAGCAGCACCACATAACCGTAGGTTGTTTATCTGAATCAACAACGTTGCAAACATTTGTGCCAAGTCTCTCTTTGCCTCATTTCTTGCGCTCTGTTTCCTACTAGGATTGTAAGCTATGAAAGAAAAATGAACAGAAATATGTTTTTTTTCCATCTAAACTAGACTATGCGTAAAGAGAGAAAGTAGGAATAAATCATTTACGGTCAAGGGTCAAGATTTTACCTCAGTCACTTTTTTTCAGTGGACGATGGCAATAAAATAACAGAAAAGTACTGTATTCACATAACGGATTGCTTTCTCTCTTAAATTTTACAAATGTAAGAATTCAAGTAAAACTGCCATCAATAACAATTTAACTGCATTCTAACACGTTACCTTTCTCTCTCTCTCTCTCTCTCTCTCTCTCTCTCTCTCTCTCTCTCTCTCTCTCTCTCTCTCAATACATTTTCTCTACCTTTCTGAGCACTGTCCATTAAAAAAAAAAAAACGTCTTCACTTCTCCATAAAGGTGGCAAAAATCGGTTAACAGAGAAGTCGTTGTAATTCTATGATTCTTACTATTTTCATTTCCAAGAAATGAATGTAAAATAAACTAAATAGAAATTTACGGTTGAATTTTAATTTTAATTATTTGTACTACGGAATAACGGAAATAACTGAATAAAGTAAAAACAAATGAACCTATCAACATAAAGCGTAATGGATTAGCAGTTTCTGTAGAGAGTTGGACACCATGTTTTGCAGCATAGAGTTACGGTCCTTTACGGTCTGAGTTCAAATCTCGCTGAGGTTAACTTTGCCTTTCTTCCTTTCGGAGTCGATAAAATAAAGTATCAGTAACGTACTGGGGTCTAATTAATCGACTTTCCCCTCCCCCTAAATTACTGGCCTTGTGCCTATATAAGAAATCATTATTTATAAGTCAATTAAAAACATACATTATGAATCATCATATATGTCTTCAGTTTTGACCTGGGCCTATTCAACAATAATAACTCTAAGATATTCATCATATGTACCAGTAATAACCTTGGATCGATTTAAGCTAGTAAATAAACAACATTCCACGATCTAGACACCTAATAAATAGGTGGCCTTTGTGCCTAGTCAAAATAATAATTAATTAATGAAAAAAGCAAAAACAAAGGGATTTTCCTTCCAATGAATCACGACTTCATTTATTTTAATTATATACTTGTTTTTTCTCTTGGCTGCATTTCCTCAGCTAAAGCTAACACTTTTTCCCTGCATATCATGTCGTGACATGGTTACCACCGCCAAGAAAGGAGCCTTCTTCTTCTTCTTCTTCTTCTTCTTCTTCTTCTTCTTCTTCTTCTTCTTCTTCTTCTTCTTCTTCTTCTTCTTCTTCTTCTTCTTCTTCTTCTTCTTCTTCTTCTTCTTCTTAAAGAAAGCCAACCCTACAGTATACGAACAAATACATATATACGTGTAGACATGGGCACCTATATCCATAAATATATATAGACTGCTACATATGTGCATTAACGTAATTTAGGTACATATTACATCAATATAGTTTTGAGACCCCATTCCTTTACTCTGTCTCCCTTTTCATTACACTTATTTCCCCTTCTTTTCCCCTATATAAATATCTGTCTCCCTCTCTACCGCCTCAGTCTATCGCTCTTATTCTTTTCCTTTCTCGTTTTTCATTGTTGATTATATATATATTTAGGTACATGTGCCTGTGTGTATCTCTCCCTTTCCTTGCAACTTCTCACTCTTTACACATTCTTCAGCTTCATTTCTTAAATTTTGACATTTCTTAGATATTATATTTTTGTTTGTTTATTTCTTTTTTCTTTCTTTCTTTCGTTCTATCTTTTTTCGTTTTGTCTTTTCTTCTCTCTACCATGTTTTAATTCTTCCTTACTATATTTCAATTTTCATTACTTCTTTTTTGTTACCTTTCCTTCATGCTTCACTATGTAACTATATTTTCTCTACGATATTCTATTCTATATTTTTTAATTTACTTCAATACTATTCTCTATCAATCTCTTTTCAGCATATATTGGTCGTAACCTTTGGTTCTTTATGTTTTGCTTTCTTTCTCTCTTTCTATCTCGCTCTTTCTGGTTTCAATTTCTTATATATATTTTTTGTGCTTATATATTCTTTCATTCTTAGTTAATGCGTTATATACATTTTAATAACGTTTCTTATATATTTAAAATTTCAAATTCGGAAAAAGAGTAGTTGATTTCATTTCTTTCTAGTTAGCTTTCTCGTTTTCATTCATTTATTCGTCCAATTGTATCTTAGTGCGTTCATTATTTTCCTTTGATTAACATCTTTACCACCGTCTGTTTATGCACATATAAAACTCGTTATACGTATATTTAATCCTTTTATTTTTTTATTTATTTTGCATCGTATATCTGTATATTTTTAATTGCGATGTTCTTTTTAATGGTATAGCCGAAAGGGTCTTTATAACGACATTTGGTAGTATCCATAAAATCATTCGTAAAATTATCTCCGAGAGCGTAAACTTGCTCTGAGTGTCGACTTATATTATACAAATCATTATGCAATTCAGTTATACAATTCAGCACATATCCCTCGAAAGACGTGAGAGTTGTCAACTACTGAAACACGTGTCAGAAACAATATGGTATAACTTCGTCTGTTTATTTATATCATCTCTATATATATACGACGGCATAGCCATACATCACTCCATTTCTTTTAACTTTTGAAAGTCAAAGGTTAATATATATATATATATATATACTATAGAGTAAAGCATGCCCAGAGAAATATTTGATAATATATATACATCATCTCTACTCCCAATCAGCATAATTAACCACACAAAAAATCAATTAGACCAGGCTATAAGAATAAAAGGCATCCATGAAGAAACAGTGAATAAATACGCACGCTATCGTGGCGTCTTCGCGTGCAACCGCTATAGAATTTTTACCCAACATTTCAACAGCACGTGGAAATTAATTAAATATACGGTCAACCATACATAATTAGGTAACAATTAATGTTAGAAATGCTTATATACATACCAAGATTAAATCACTAAATCCCGACCCATGGGTTTCGCTCACTTTTGAGATACCTTATTTAAGGTTCATACTCGAGTTTAGAGCTCTTCAGGGGATAAACTCACTAGGACATATTATTTTCCGAAGTGGCCCTCGCCAAACACGAATTCAAAATGGTTGAGAACTGTGACGTGGCATTGGTCAAGTCAGGAAGGGTGTGATTGGTTGCTTGCGGCGAGTGGGTTGGTTGCTAGAAAGCGCAGCCCAATATCGCCCAAATTTTTATCTCAACCTTATGGGAGATTATTAAATATAAATATTTACACAGACACCAATTAAACAAAGTCACAGGTATATATGTGTTTATGCAACTTTTCACGATGCGGCTCAGTCGAGAATTAATAAATTAATCAAAGCGAGATACTATAGAGTAAAGCATGTCCAGATAATTATTTGATAATATTACCATTACTATATATATATATATATATATATATATATATATATTTCGTTTCTGAATTTGTTTAGCAAGATTCTTTATCTGAAAACGTGTGTTGAAACCGATATTGTTATACTTGGGAGGGTCATGTTGCCAATAAGCAACGCACGTACCAGTCGCTTTCACTTCAATTTATTATAAATTAAATTTATAAATTTAGAATTTATAAATTTCCGGTTGGTTGGTTGGTTCCACAACCAGATGGTTGTTTATATATTGTCAAAGTTCTTTCGTCACACATTTAGTGACCTCTTCAGTTACTGGGGATTCTTTTCTTTGTTTTTGTGCCTCTCCTTTGTTTTTGTTCTACGCCATCTTGTTTTTGTGTGTGCTGTGTGCTTAGTTTGCGCATGTGTTACATCCGGGTGTCTGTGTGTGTTTATATTTGTTTATTTATTTGTTTATTTACATGTTACTAGTTGGTTGTTTGTTCTATGTGTGTGTGTTTTCATTTTGTCCTTAATTGTAAGTTGCGATGTTGCTGTTCCATTCATGTTTTATATTTAATTTAGGTTGGAGTTCATTTATGTTTATTGCCTCTGTGATTTGTCTAAACATTGCGTCTTTTCTGTGTGTAGATTCTATTTTTATTTCTATGTTCTCTAATTTACCCTTATGTTCTATTTTAGCATGTTGGTGGTGTACAGATGATTCTTTACTATCTTGAAGTTCTTGCCAGTGTTCATTTATCCGTTCCCCTATACTACGAGCTGTCTCACCTATGTACACTATATTCTTATCGCTATATTGTCCTTCAGTACATCTTATACTATATACTACATTTCTAGTTTTACAGTTAATATGGGGGCTTAATTTACAGATTATACATTTCTTATCTATACAGGGAGGTCTTTGAAAAGGGTATGTATTGTTAATAAATGTTTTTATGGAGGTACCTGGTCTTTCTACTATCTTAATATTGAGTTTATGTTTATCTAGGGCCCTTCTAATTTGTAAGCTAATTCACCTCTAGGGGTTGTATCGATGAACATTAGACTCTGGTATTTATTGCTATCATACTATGAGTTTATTCTATTAACCTTATTCCTAGTTCTTTCTATTCTATTCCAAAATTTGCTCCTGTACAAGGGGCAGGTCCCATATGTATCATTATTTACCATTTTTTCCCATTTGGTTCTGGCTCCTCTATATACTCTGATGTTATCTCTGTGATTGTAACCAGAGAACTGCTACGGTGGATGAAGTGTTGTATGTGTCTCTCTAGTTCTTTGGGGTTGCACATGCGGTACACGTTTCTCATCACCCGTACCAAATCCGCAATCAGTATGTTGATTTGGTATGATCCGAAACAGCTGAGTTTCGGTGGATCAGATATTTGGAAGTCATGGGTTTGGCATAATGGGAATGGAGGATTTGTTTTTTGTTATTAATGGTATCTAACCAGAGCTCTGTGTCTAGTACAGGTAATCGATGGTTGGGGTGTTTGCTTGGGTAGTCTATAGTAACTCTGATACTCTGGTGGATGGAGTTAGCTATTTGCTGGATGCTTTCCATGGTGTTTTTCTCTAATTCCTGACTGTTCTCTAGTGGGGGTGTTTTTACTACGATGTTTATATCATCAACGTAGCGGGAGTAAATTATCAGGATTAAGAGGTTGCTGTCTTCTAATTGTTCTTTAAGTTTAAGTTTAAGTCTATTGTCCCACCATACCATGAATAGGTTAGCTATGTCACCTGCAATGCTAACACCAATGGCTGCTCCCTCCTCTTGGGCATATGTTTTTCCATTAAATTTGAATATATGTTCCTTAAGGGTTAATTTTATACTGGTCTCCACCGCATGTGCAATCATTTTCTTTAGTTCATCGTGGTTTTCGGGGGTCCGTATGGCTCTGGTCCATCTATCTGTGTGGGTTTTCTTGGCCATTGAGGTAATGGTAGGTGGTCTGCCTCTTGCTGGTCTTGTAGGGCACAGGTTGCTAAGGTCATATGTGTCTAGATAATTATTACTATAAGTATAATTATTACTATAGGTAAGTTTAAGTAGGAGTCCCAGCTCACTGGTATCAATCCCACGGAATTCAACATTGCTCTCACTGATCATTTCTACGCATTTCTCCACAGCAAAATCCACGTCAATAGATGGATACAGGGACACAACATCCATACTACCTATTATGCAGTTTGTTAGGTCCCTAGATCGGTTACTCTCGCCGATTCTGCTGAGGAGGTCCTCCGTGCTGTCACATATATCTGGGGACATTTTAATGATGGGGCGTATGATCAGGGAGAGGAAGTAGGAAAGTCTGTAGTTACTAGCAATGTTAGCTCCACAGACTGGCCGTGTTCGTGGTACTGTGACAGGGTCACTGCTCGTTTTATGATCTTTTCGAAGCCCACACAACGCTGGCACGTCATCGTTCCTGGCCTGGAAGTTGTTGGCAGTCCTTTTGTTGGGCTGCAATATATTTGTCCACATCATCATATGGGCATTGAGGGTTTTTTCCCTATCCACATGCTCTTGTGGTGTTCCTTCTCTTGTGTTAGTGATGTGGGGTTGCATTGCTTAGATATTGTTTGACAGACTGTCAACCGACATTCTGCCAGACTTGTCTGTCAAACTACAACTAGGCAATGCAACCCCACATCACTAACAAGAGGAGGGAGCAGCCATTGGTGTTAGCATTGCAGGTGACATAGCTAACCTATTCATGGTATGGTGGGACAATAGACTTAAACTTAAACTTAAAGAACAATTAGAAGACAGCAACCTTTTAACCCTGATAATGTACTCCCGCTACGTTGATGATATAAACATCGTAGTAAAAACACCCCCACTAGAGAACAGTCAGGAATTAGAGAAAACCACCATGGAGAGCATCCAGCAAATAGCTAACTCCATCCACCAGAGTATCAGAGTTATTATAGACTACCCAAGCAAACTACACAAACATCGATTACCTGTACTTGACACAGAGCTCTGGTTAGATACCATTAATAACAAAAAACAAATCCTCAATTCCCATTATGCCAAACCCATGACTTCCAATTATCTGATCCACCGAAACTCAGCTGTTTCGAACCATACGAAAATCAACATACTGATTGCTGATTTGGTACGGGTGATGAGAAACGTGTACCGCATGTGCAACCCCTAAGAACTAGAGAGACACATACAACACTTCATCCACCGTATGCAATTCTCTGGTTACAATCAGAAAGATAAAATCAGAGTATATAGAGGAGCCAGAACCAAATGGGAAAAAATAGTAAATAATGATACAAATGGGACCTGCCCCTTGTATAGGAGCAAATTTTGGAATAGAATAGAAAGAACTAGGAATAAGGTTAATAGAATAAACTCATGGTATGATAGCAATAAATACCAGAGTGTAATGTTCATCGATACAACCCCTAGAGGTGAATTAGCTTACAAATTTAGAAGGGCCCTAGATAAACATAACCTCAATATTAAGATAGTAGAAAGACCATGTACCTCCATAAAAACACTTATTAGCAAGACATACTCTTTTCAAAGACCTCCCTGTATAGATAAGAAATGTATAATCTGTAAATTAAGCCCCCATATTAATTGTAAAACTAGAAATGTAGTATATAGCATAAAATGTACTGAAGGACAATGTAGAGATAAAAATATAGTGTACATAGGTGAGATAGCTCGTAGTATATGAGGACGGTTAAATGAACACTGGCGAGAGCTTCAAGATAGAAAAGAATCATAAATACTCAACCAACATGCTAAAATAGAACATAAGGGTAAATTAGAGAACATAGAAATAAAAATAGAATCTACACACAGAAAAGACGCAATGTTTAGACAAATCACAGAGGCAATAAACATAAATGAACTCCAACCTAAATTAAATATAAAACATGAATGGAACAGCAACATCGCAACTTACAATTAAGGACAAAATGAAAACACACACACATAGAACAAACAACCAACTAGTAACATGTAAATAAACAAATAAATAAACAAATATAAACACACACAGACACCCGGATGTAACACATGCGCAAACTAAGCACACAACACACACAAAAACAAGATGGCGTAGGACAGAACAAAGGAGAGGCAGAAAAAACAAAGAAAAGAACCCCCAGTCACTAAAGAGGTCCAGAATGTGTGACGAAAGAACTTTGACAATATACAAACAACCATCTGGTTGTGGAACCAACCAACCAACCGGAAATTTATAAATTCCTAAATTTATAAATTTAATTTATAATAAATTGAAGTCAAAGCGACTGGTGCGTGTGTTTCTTATTGGCAACATGACCCTCCCAAAGTATAAATATATATATATATATATAGTAATGGTTTCTACAGGACTAGAATTGTTTCATTCCAAGGAAGAAGCCATTTCTATATTAAATATTTATACTCTGCTATGTATTGAGTACCTTATTTACTGTGGTTACCCCCGATTGAACACACTCAGACACACACACACACAAATATATATATATATATATGTTTATCCCGGATTCAATCGGGGGTACCCACAGTAAGTAAGGTACGCAATATATAACAGATGATTTCCTCTGAATGAAACAGTTCTAGTCCTGTAGAAGCCGTTTCTATATTAAATATATATATTTTACTTTATAATATTTATCATATTTAGCATGGTTCTAATTCGTATTTTCTATTGATTCTACACGTGGTGTTGTATACTACATAGTTTCAAATCTGATAAGTAATTTATCATATCTTGTTTTATTTACTGAGAAATCAAACAATTTCTTGCGCGTAATTTGCGGATTTCAATTGTAGTTAGAATTGTGCTTGTGACTGTTTTGCTCTTGTTGTCATTATAAATGTATTGAGCATACAACTCAATCTTTTGTTGGGTTGTGTGCTCAATTAATTAACCGTGATATAATACTAGTAAACTGACAAATGGGGGTTGAAATTCTAATGAAGAGACTATTAGTATGAATACAGTGATAGTGGGCATTAATCGATACAGTTAAGAATAGTTGACATGAATAAACATTTATTCATGGACAATAATTGTTAATAGTATGGAAAAATCGTTGGCAAAGTTCACAATACTAATGACAATCTCCAACACCACATGATAACTTTCGACATCATTCCATTGTATACTACAAGCTCCATGCATGAGTGGATTTCAAACATCTCTCGAACCCCTGACACATTACTAATCTGACTGACAGAACAACAAAGAACACAAATAAGCAAATAAATGATAAATGTGAAAATCAATTTGAAGCAGCCGGACACTGCTGGGATATTTCCTCTTTACTATACCTATCGTGTGAACCTACATTGATATATGGATTAACTTTCTCTCCCCCTCTCTCTCTATATATATATCAGAAAGAGGGGGAGAGAGAGAGAGAAATTGGGAGGAGAGAAAGAAAAATAGATATATCGCTAGATAGACCGATATATAGATAAACAGGTAGATAAACAGATAAATAGTTATACACACAGATATATATATAGATACACACACACACACACACATATATATATATGTAGATAGATATGTATCTTTATTAGCCACAGGGGCACAAAAGAAGGGGACAAATACAAAGGGGGAAGTTTACATACAATAAAAACGTGTAAAATATTATCACAGATAGATACATATATATATATGTAGATAGATAGATCGATACATACATACATACGTACATACATAGGTGGGTGTGTATATATATAGAGAGAGGGGACAGAGAAAGTGATCTACAACATGCATTGATAAGTTCGATGCCGAGTGCCGAAGGAAGCCTGCGCAGATATGAATAGAATTCCACTGAAGCAGGTGGAGAATTTCAGTTATCTCGTGGCCGTGTTCACGAGTGATGGGAGGTAGAAGTCTGAATTAAGAGTATGCATTGCAAGAGCAGGTGCAATCATGCTCCAGTTTCATCATTTGTTCATTAGAATAAAGGAGGAGTGTATAAAACGAAGGTCACTATCTTTAATTCTTTATTCGTGCAACCCTAAAATATGGCCTTGAATCTTTCGCAATTACAGTAAGAATCCTAACTAGAATACAAGAGGATTCCTCCGAACGGTCTTTCGAGTAACGTTACTCGAGAGAGTGCGTAGCTTGGAGATCAAAGAGTTGCTCCAGGTAAAGCCGTGACATCTCCTAACTGAGAAACCATATATATTTATAATAACCCAGGAAAGAATCGCTGGGGAGATTTTACGGGCAAAATCAACCGGCAGGAAACCCAGATGAAGACGACGTGTAAATGGTTGGATAACATCCATGAGTTCGACTAATCTCACTTGGGGTTCCAGGCCGATCAATTAGGAACGTTTAGAAATAAGTCAGCGAAGAAGAAGAAGAAGAAGAAGAAGAAGAAGAAGAAGAAGAAGAAGAAGAAGAAGAAGAAGAAGAAGAATGTTTTCTTTATTAGCCACACAGGGCTCATATTAAGGAGGTATTAAAGACGGTACAGGACGATTCAGTGTTCGTATTTTTTTGTATGAAATAGAATTTATAACAAAGATTAATAAAATATACATTTAAAAACGACAAACATAACAAATTTCCTAAAGGTGAGGAGACTCTAAGGGTTACTCAAGGAGAAAGCCCACAAAAGCCACGGTGACCCTCAGCGCTGTCAAGCAATATCTCCCAGTTGACCTTCCTGAATACTACAGGTATTCGCTCAGAGCAGTTCTATTTACACGGGCCATTCTTGCCTCTCTCACCCGCCTTTCAACAAATTGTCTGAATGGAAGGACTTCCCTCTCCACGCTGATTTTACTTTTCAGTTGAAACCTGAAAAATGTAATTGAGAGTGTCACCGAAGAGGAAACTGCCCGTCTTCAGTCATTTTAGACACATCCAACATACGACCTCATTCACCCTGGCAGATAAAAACTGCCTGCTTTCCAGACTAAAGAAGGGTGGTGGGACACAAAATAGAGATCCCATTACTAGAAATGATGTCTAGTGAAGCCTTTCCATTCCTATTTTGATAAGGAATACCGTTCCTTCCAATGTCAAGTGCTCATTGCCAACATACGCATTGAAGTCTGAATTAGCATATATGACTCAATCATAACTACATCTAATGCTGCAGTGACTTCATCAAAGAATGATCTGCATTCAGACACTCTGTTTGGTGCAGAAACTTGCACCACCCATAAAGTCCTATCTTTCAGCCTAAATTTCAAGAAGCAAATCCTGCTTCTCAATGGGTTTCAGTCCGCAGCACATTCGCACTGCTGTGATTTTTGTGTAGCCCTACTCTCACATGTGCACTCATATCTGGCACCACACATGAATAGTGGATGGAATTGCCATCCCCTTTCCAATTCTACACTGCCAAAGCCACACAACTGTTGATGAAACTCCCATTGTATCTATCCGGTATCGTGTGGCTTATCCTACCAACTCCTGCTCATTACCTGTAAGAGTTGTAATGGTCCATGTTCCTATAATTAAGATATGCCTTCTTCCGAACCCTCTTTTGGGTCTTGTGATACGCAATCCTTGTGCATCTGTCCCAATCCTCCCAAGACATGTTGCAGACATATTGGATATACTTACACCATGGATATTGCAAACTATTCTTCTAAAAGGTACAACAAACTAAAGCCCGAACGCCTCTCTTGTTAACTCGCATTAAGGATTTGCGGTATGATTGTATTTCTTGCCTCTAACGATTTTGAAATTTTAGTGTTCTATATTCTTAACGGTCACCAGTCTGTTACTTTTCTCAGACCCTTGAAATTGAGGCCTTTTTCGAGGCAGCCTTTACTGACCTAATTGTAGTTACATCATTGGGTTCTGAGAGTTTAGTAAGAGCTAAACGTGTCACCCATTGCCATATCCTCTCCATTAGTCTACAACTGTTTATCCAGAGCTGCTTGCTCGTCCGCCAGATGCCCGCTTGAAATGAGCCTAACTATCATATCTCGTGGCATATCCCTATTCGCCACTTGCGATCCATTTCCTAACAGAACAGTTCTGCTGAAAAGTAAACTAGTATAAGTATCAAAATAGGCGGTATCACTTGTAATAATAATAAAGCCCAAAAATCACAGTGGCCAAACGAATGTCACTGAAAACCTGTAGAGGACGGGAATACCTAATCACACACAATATATATATAAGATAGACATACAAATATACAGACCTATATGCATGCAGTAACAATAGCCACACGTCACAGTTTATACTTAATAATTAATGGAATTTTGTGTACTCTAAATTATATATTGGTATATCTAATATACGTTTGTTATAAAAAATGTGAGTGAGTAAATATGAGGTGGAGCTGTAGGCATTCGAAACGATTAGCTTCGTTAAACAATATTTGTTTATCTCCACTCCAAGTTATTGGATTTGCTTTTAATCATCGTAAATTGAACGCTTTTGTTTCATCTTGGTTCGATTTATATATTCGCTGCAACTTTTTACTGTATCTAACTAACCTGGTTGAGAGCTTAGGCCTACATTCAGTTTTTAGAATTTCCTACCAATCTTGCTTACCTCAAAACGGCTAATATTTACTAATTAACAATAATGTCTGCACTCTGAATTATAACTTATTATTTCTAAAATACGGTTCTTATAAAATGTTTAAATGTGAGAAAAGGGTGCGGAACTATTAGGATTATATTATATCCGATTAGATTCGTTAAATACTATATAAATAAATACACACACACACACACACACACCACACACACACACACACACACACACACACACACACACACACACCCACACACACACACACACACACACACACACACACACACACACACACACACACACATATGTTTATATATATATATTTATTAAAATAACAGATTAAAGTTTAAGCAAAGAATCGCTGCTTTCACCCTTAACGGGATCTTCTGAAACTAACAAAGTCATCTGTAAACGCAGAACTGGATATTTCAAAAAACGTTGCAACCGGAGGAAGACAGGAAGACGATACGTTGGTTCGTGGAAACGTTCGCTGGCAAAGAACGGGAAAAAAAGAATAATACGTCATTAATAGGAGCGGTGAAAAACAATTACGCGCAAAGACAGAACCACGTTTATGGTATAAAAGAGGTCGTAGACTAATGTTCTCTTAGGTGGTGCATAGAGACGTTCTCTGGCAATGAACAAAAAAACGAAGATAATAAGTCATATGTGGAGCGTGGAGAACAATAGCACGCAAAGACAAAACCACGTAAATGGTATAGTAGAAGTTGTAGACTAAAATTCTAACTAGGAGACCAAATGAATCTCCGCTAACGAGTTAAGAACAAAGTAAATAAATAAAATACAGAAGTAATAGAAACAAATAAATACATACACGCTAACAGATACGTACACAAGCATACGCAAAACCTTACCATAGGTATACAAAACCAAGCACATATAAATATGTGTGTGTGTGTATGCTTGTGTACAAATAAATAAATAATTATATAAACGTATATAAGTAAATAAATACGTATATAACAAGCGCACACACATACCTACAAATAAATACACGAATGTTCGGATGCGTAAGTCAACTAAAACAAGAAGTACACATATACACACACCCACCATACGTACGAACCTGCATACTCACGCAGACGCAAAACTCCCGTATACACATAGCCAAACCCTAAATACCAGAATATGTAAAAATTATACGCCAAACAGTCAAATATACGTACGAGAAGGTATACATACCTTCGAAAAACATACGGGTAATATATACTTACCTATGCAAATAAGTAAAGGAATAAACAAAACATATACTTAGCTCCCACATCAAGACGTAAAATATCCACGTATAGATCGTGCTATCCGTTAGGGTATAACGTGGGGCTGTAATACAGGAAAGTTTTGTGCAATTTATGTTTACAAGCCGAAATTGCCTCAGATTTTTTGTTTAAGATGTGGTCTGTGGTGTAGAGTATTTCCAGGGCCTCAACGGCGCAGAGGTCACATGGTATTTTATTTCCGTTATACGATCTAGCCCTAGCTAGGATCTCCCAGTGTAACTTATATTGGGTGTGGTTGTCTTCTAGACTCCAGATATAAGCTGAAAGTGACGTCATATTCCTTCTTAGAGGGTAACGAAAAGAATGGGTATGCATGTAAAGACGCTGCTTGAAACTATTGGCGGTACCCTATGTAGGCCCTACGGGACGTGGGTGTTACAACCTTACATTTGTAGACAATGTTACTAGAGAGGCATTTCCCGGATAGGGGGCAATCAGCCCGATTCCTACAATTACAGTTAGTACTAACTACAGGGTTGCACGTGTTCCTACGGCTAGGTAGTTTAGCTAAATTTGAAGCTGTGATGTTATGTGCAAGGTTAAGAGTCGTAGAGTAAGAAATTTTAATAGTATTTCTATTAAAAATGTTACTATATTTATGTGTAGGGGGAAAATTCTTCGTAATAAGGGAAAGAAAGATCTTAGCTAATGGTGTGGCCACCTCCATATTATATGGTGGGTTAAACCAAACAAATGCGACGGGATCTATTTCTTCTAGGTCTATTTTTGTACTCTGTATATGCTACCTTATCGACAAATCCATTTCGAGCAAGAGCTTCATTGTAATAAGTGGAATGGTCGTTGAAAATGCGCTCGTTGGTGGAAAGACGGGAAAGCCCCAACGAAACGTTTTTTACCAGGTTCTTGGTTATGCTGGCAGGATGGTTGGAATGCTTACTTATGAAATTAAGCGTATCATTCGGCTTTCTATACGGGTAATACAACCCATTCAATAAATTGAGGGTAACATCGAGGTAATTAACGACCGAGAGATTGGCCTCAACCTGTATAGAGAGGTTGAAATATATATATATATATGTAGATCCCGGGTTAAATCGGGGATAACCACAGTAAGTATGGTACTCAATACATAGCAGAGTAAAAGTAATTTAATATATATAGAAATGGCAGGACTAGAACTGTTTCATTCGGAGGAAATCATCAAAAGGCTTTCTGATGATTTCCTCCGAATGAAACAGTTCTAGTCCTGTAGAAGCCATTTCTATATTAAATATATATATATATACATATAATTGATGAGTTCTAAGCTCGAGAATTTATCCTTGATAGGATATTTCCGAAAGTGAACGAAACCCTAAGGGTAGAAATGTAATCCTGGTATGTGTATATGCATTTGTTCTTCTAACTTTAATTTTATACCTAATTGTGTATGATTGACGGTATATTTAATCGATTTCCACGTGCTATTGAAATGTTGGGTAAATATTCTATAGCGGTTGATCGCGAATAGATTGCTGTCGTTTATTTATCTACTATTTCTTCATAGGTGTCTTTTAATCTTATAGCCTGGTTTAATTGGTTTTTTGTGTGGTTGATTATGCTAATTGGGAGAGGAAATGGTGTGTATATATATTATCAAATGATTCTATGGACATACTTTATAGTATATATATATATATAAATATATATATATATACGAATCCGGAATATCGGGTGTGCAATTAGAATGATGATAAATATAAGCACCGCATGAAATATAAAATGTCGCTTCTTCGTCTCGTTTTAGCGTACAAATAGGCAGTCTCCTGAACAGAACATAATTCTACCTTAGGTTATTCTTCCTGGGGTAAACTACATCCATTTAGCTCAGCTTGGGGAACTAGATTTTATGCGTCACACGTAGATAGGAATGGGTTTTGACAGGAATTGGCCGTAGATAGGAATTCGGTTTTGAATTAAAGAATAACTATGTATAGTAGATGAATCTATATCTAACTCAGACGCTTCAGAACAGTATCATTGAAAGGAAAAGCATAAAAAAAAATGTGATAATAAACAATTTAATATATGAATTTAAATATCGAAAAAAATATATAGAAAGAAATGCCGTTAAATTTTAGAATCAAACAAACTGTAAAAACATAGAAATATACAACGCATATTTGATGGCCAGGCAGATAGGGAAGCTCGCATGATGACATTGATGTTGATAATGAAAACGATATTGATGATAGTTGTAGTGATGATGTTGTAGACGATTTTGGTGATGATGTTGATGATGGTCTGCATAATTGTGATGCTACTGTTGATGATGGTGGTGATAATGGTCATGGTTGTAGTAACTGTGGTGGTGAGTTGGAGAGTTAGTAGTTGATAATGATGATTGAGGAGAGATGCTGCTGCTGGTAGTGATCATCATAATGATATTGCGGATGATGATGTCAATGCTGATGTTGAATAGATAGATGTTTCAAAATAAGAAAAGCCGCGCGTCTCTGAAGATGTAGCAAAGGCGAAGAGAGAAATTGAAAGTAGATGAAAGTGGCAAATAGAAAAAAGATTAAAGAAAAGAAAAGAAAACAAAACAAAAAATGGCGCCGTTCTATTACTCTGTTAGTGATGTTATAGAAATGTTCTGTCACGTGACTTATAATGTATAAGTGATTGAAGAGAAGAGGAAAAAATTTCCCAACGTAAAGCAAAGCATAGCAAAGAGACAAGTGAAAATAATTTCTGTGCTCAGCTGGAGCTAACAATAAACGCCTTGATAATATTTCCCATTCGTTTATTACAAAAACAAACAAGATGCAATAGAATATAAACAAACAAACAAAATGGAGGAAAAAAAAGCTGCCATATTTTCTTCGCTGCGTTCTTCTTATTTAACCATCTTTCCTGTTTTATTTTAAGCCGTTTGCTACTGGATACATTATTTAAGCAGTACTTTCCCATGTGGATGGCAATAATTATTTCTGCTGTTTAACGCTTTCGTATTTTCTAATAGTCAGTCGCAATGCAAATAAACTGATGTTAATACGTGTCAGAAGAATTTATAAGAAAGAGACAAAAATATAATAAATTAGTGAAATAAATAAATGAATAAAAGACAAATTGGAACAACAACAACAGCAACAACAAGTAGGATATCAAAAGATGTGAAGTATAGCGTATTTTATAATAATAATAATAATAATAATAATAATAACGATAATGATTTCATTTATTAGCCACAAGGGCCGACATGTAGGGGACAATACAAAGACAATACAAAGAATAATGATAATAATAATAATAATAATAATAATAATAATAATAATAATAATAATAATAATAAGCAACAGCATCAAAACGGATTTACAAATCATTGTTTTGCGATTTAGTT
>OZ024740.1:55622575-55635075 GCA_964016885.1 Eledone cirrhosa | reverse complement strand
TTGTGTCCCTGTGTGTATTAATTTCATGTAGGAACACATACTTTTATTATTATTCTCCCCAATGGCAGAGAAGCCTTTTGTCGTTTGAATGGCTGCTATTTTTAGCAGTACAGGATTGACCTGTCCACTGCGCTTTTACCTTTGCACACGGCACTATGACAAAACTGTTTTATCATTCATTTGCTCTCATTCTGAGGCAGTTTGGAATGGCGCCAGTTTGTAATTTTAACTCGGGACTTTTATATTCTCCGAGAGAGAAATGCCTTCTGACGATGATCTCTTTCTCAATGAAAATCCGCTTGGATTATCTATTTGTTTGGGATTTGAAACCGCGGCAAGGACACATCGAGTAAGTACAGTGAATTTTTTAAAATTTATTTTTAAAGATTTTTTCTATATTTGCACTCCCTTGATTTTATATATATATATATATATACATATATATATATATATATATATATATATATATATATATATTATATTATATAGATATACAGAAAAAGTTATAGTGATGTATAATATTCAAATGTAAATACCAATATATACGTATATATATACATATATATATATGCATGTATGTATGCGTGTGTGTCTTTGTTCTGTGTGTGTATATCTTTGTATGTGTTTGCGTACAATTACGTATACATACATCATGTTTGTTTTTTTTATACTATAGAATATGCATTCTGCCTCGGGCTTTATTTGTTTCATTTATTCCAGGGCACGCTAAACTTCCATGAGTTTTGAAAGGAGCACACGGAAGGAACACCCCGACCCCAGAGAATTCTGTTTATATGTTAATATTTTAGCAACGATAGGAAATCGCTACCTCCTTTAAAGTTTTACATTTCCTTATTCTCATATGTGTTTATGTGTTTATTTTCTTTTCATTACCTATGATGAGTTGCTTCTTGTGAATTTTACCTTTGCCTTTATTTCCATATCTATTTGACAATGGCCTTTTGGCATACAAATGACATTTAAATTCCTTCTGATGATTCTTAAAATCCCACCCCCACCAAAAGCCTTCCTAACCGTTTTATATCTAGTTGCTATTCGTTGCAATGTTTGTCGTTTCGTTCCTTAAACTGGAGGTGGGAGGGCTGCGATTCCTTTCTTGGTTGCTTCATGAAGTCAGGCTGGTTGGAGTATACTATAAATACATACACACAAACACGCATATATATATATATATATGTATGTATGAATATATATATGTATGTATATATGTATATATATTTATATATATATACACACACATATACATACATACATATATATATATACATACATACACACACACATATATATGTACACACCCATACGTATACACACATATATATTTATAGAACATATAAATCAATACATTAAAATATGACTATGTATATATTTATATATATCTATATCTATATATATATATATATATATATATATATATATATATATATATATATATATATATATATATATATATATATATATATGTATATATATATAAATACATTTATAAATAAATATATATATAGTCATATGACTATATATATATATATATATATATGTATATATATATATATATATATATATATATATATATATATATATATATATATATATATATATATACATACATATCTATATATATATATATATGAGAAGTTGATTGTGAATATGTATGTCTATATGTGATTGGATGAGTCAAATCTTAGGCTTTCAATACACGATTTGCATTACTCATTGATTTCAATTGCTCCCCCTCACTCTCTGTCATTTTTCCTCTCTGCCTCTCTCTCTCTCTCCTTCTCTCTCTGTTGCACTCTTTGTCACTCTCTTATGTACCTCTCTATTTAAAATCGCACAAACACGCTCTTCCCCTCTCCCATCTAATACACTTATATATATACCTGATATACATTATGTGATTAACAAACACATATAATTATTTCTACTTTTGGCACACGGCCAGCAATTACTCAGTGCATTACTGGTACTTTATTTGATCGACCCCATAAGGATGAAAGGCAAAGTTAATTGCGGCGGTATTTGAACTTAGAATGAAAAGGGTTGTAACTCTATGCATCAAAGCATGGCGTCCGACCCTCTACCGATACTGCCAATCCACATATAATGCAGATTTGCAATACACATATATGCAAAATTACTTACACATAGATGGAACCATCTATGGATGTATATGTTCGTCATATGACCAAGTGACCAACATGGTCTTGCAATGGCAATACACGGTCTGTAAGATGAAACGTTTCATTATTCAGGGCTATCCTGATGCACAAGCTGAATAATCCATACAATTTCTGAAGAGTACAGCTCATGTATTAGGTGTTTTTTTTTAATACGATATAGATTAATTTAGTAGTTCTTTTTAGCATATAATGCAACCACGAAACAACCTCCTTGTTACATGTGCATGCTCCAGGCCACTACATCTTTATATATAAATATATATGTATTTTGTGTGTGTTTGTGTATGATAATACACACACACACATATAAGTAAATAAATATATATATATATATTTATATATATTGATATATATATATATATATATATATATATATATATATATATATATATATATATATATATATATATATATATATTTATATATATTGATATATATATATATATATATATATATATATATATATATATATATATATATATATTTATATATATTGATATATATATATTTATATATATTGATATATATATATATATATATATATTGATATATATATATATATATATTTATATATATATATATATCCATATGAATATGGAAATGTCCCGTAACCTTTAATGGTTTGTTGGCTCACCATAAATGTCTTTGTCCCTTGCGAATCGATATTACGATTACATGTTTGATATGCATTATTTCATTCCCATCGACATGCCTGAGGAAATGATTGAACTGCAATGTCTATATCTTTAAAAAATGTAAGCGTCATGTTTATGTAAGTAACAGACTTTATTTTTCGATAGAAATGAGAGCAAGAAATTCCAATCGTTGTATGAATATATTTCATGAGGTTTGTTATAATTTGAGCGACTCTATGACATAACCTTCTGGTTAAAACTTTAGTTTCCAACCTATTGCATGTATGTGTGTGTAGCTAGGTTTTTTTCCTGCTACACACACGCACACGCGCGCGCGTAAACATCCACATTTATAAACAAAATTCCTGTACTTTAGAATTTTAGGGTTTACCTCAAGAGAAATACATACCGACTGCTATTGACTATTGATTACAACAATTACGAATTGCTACTGTCCATCCCCATAATACTCCCGCTTTGTGGCGAGAATATATCCGCCAAACACAGTTCCTAATCACCTGATGGCGCTCAGCCTATCAAATTATACTTTAAACATCAAAAATCTGAAAGAACCATGATTTGGGCGTGAAATTACAAAAAAGTTCGATGCTTAACCACCTTATCTTATTCAACATATCAAATTGTATTTCAAAAATATAGCAATGTGAGCTGCATTGTTTGCATGTGTGTGTGCGCGCCTGTGTTAATCAATGGGTCGAGTTACGTCATTTTCTGTTAAAGCAGTTCAATAAAACATGTTACGGGAAATATCTGCTTATGCAGATATCGATTAAAAACCTTGGTGACGGTTCTTCAGCAATAGTCACAGCACAATAACTGAAAGCAAGAATTACTTTTCTGTTCTGAATTGTTTACTCAGAAATTAAAGTAAATTATCTATGTGACCTACAATTATTTCCAACACAATAATAGGCGAGTTTAAAAAAAACATGTTTTCAATTATTATGGTTCGATTCCTTTCTCGGATATTATATATGAATCAATCTTTGTAGCTTACTGAGATTTTATCAGTCTTGAGATCAATAAGTTTTGCTCTGTCAAGGATTTGAACTCTAAACGAAAAGTACAGTATCACAATGCTTCAAGCATTATTTTTCTCTGTCAAGTACCAGTAATGTACTGGGTATTTGTTGGCCTTGTGCCAAAAGTAGAAACAATTATTTTTCTCTGTCAACGTCTCTGAGAAACGTCTGACCTTGTCATTCATTGAGAATACTATGAACATATTGATATTTTCCATCAGGTTTATCGGGGAAATCAGGACTAAAATGCGTAAGAAATGCGTAAATACAGTATGAAATTGAAAGCTATTCATAGGATAAAATTCTGATTCGTTCATGATTACATATAATTTAGAACATATTTTACTGACAAATAAATAGAATGCTGTGACATGCACGTTTTCTATTAGTAATTAATTTAAAATAAAATGCTTCAAATTAGAATGGAAACAGCATTGCTGTCTCGAGGTAGCATCCATTGAATTAAGATCTTACAGTTTCATAACGCACCTCATCATTAAACAGATTTATAACAACTGTGACATTTAAGCACCTTTCGAAATTTGTTCGTTGTGTACAAGTAGTAAAATGAATTGGAACTATAAACAAGGAGTAAAATTGTTTATGGAGTCGTTATCAAGTTCTTGTAACTGGTGCAGTTAGTTTCCAGGGTGCCACTCTAGGCACATTCGCAGTCAGTAATCACCTCTGGTTACACTCCTCTGTCATTCTCAGAAGCGGCGCAGTATTGTGATTTATCCAGACCTTCTTGGTGTCAGACGAGGATTATTTTGTCTGTCTCTTCTTTGCCCTTCTTCAACTGTGTCCTGGTAGATGGCTTTGGGGAGGAAGGCGTAGAGGACCAGGCGATTGCAAGGTGTAGTTCTTTTCTGCCACTATATTTGTTGACTGACGATGTTGTTTGTCTCCTGCTTTCAGAAGAGGATACTTTGCAGCTTTCTGAAGCGCCTGCAGTTGAACTTTTCGTTCAATGTCGACTGTAAGGGATCAGCTCTCATACGCATACAGAAAATTGACGACCATTTGAGCAGCATTGAAAAACTGATGGAATTGAAATTTATTGTCGTTATTGGGCTCCCATACTTAGTGAAATTTATGCTTAGGCATTTGAAGTTGTACATGTCCTCATATTTCTTTCTGTTCAGCATAATGTTGCTTGCTGTATTCTGCTTATGGTTATTAAATAAAATCTGTCTCATTTCAGAGTTGATCTCTCTCCCGTAAGCGCATGACATTCTTTCCAACTTGGTGGTGACTTCATGGAATTTCACTTCACTACCTCTCAGCAGTGCTATTTCATTAGCAAAACGCAGTTTGCGAACGGGCAGTCTACCACAGAAAATGGACGTGAAAAAGGTATAAAGTGTCTATCGCATAATGTTCTCCAGTAAGATGTTGAAAAGCCTTGTCAAACTCCAAATATGTTCTTGAAGAAATCTACAATGGAGCTCAGTCTGTTTGCATTTTCGCACAGTGATTGGATTATGTGGGTGGTATTCCTCTCGAGGTTTTACTCTTTCATCACCCTCGACATTCCCTCCTGCCAAAGAGAGTCAAATGCATGTTTAAAGTGGATAAAGATATAAGATGTGTCAGACTATTTACAGATGTTTCTCAGTTCACATTATGTTCTTTAATATCTGCTTCAAAGTACACCCTTTGTCTGAATCTTGTCTGTTCCCCTGCAAATATTTCTTCTGGCTTCATTTAAGTCTTCTTATCACACCTCTTAGCAGTACTTTACTAGTATATTGTTTTACGATCGTTTCTAAAGGTTGAACGAACCATTATAATATAAATACATTGAATAATATATAGCATTTATGTAACTCCAGTATATCAGTCTCGATAAAATAGATCCACACACACACACACACACACACACACACACATATATATATGTATAAATATATATGTGTGTGTGTGTCCCAAGGCTATGATACCATCAACACCATAAACACAGAGCTGGCATATCTAAGAACAGACTAACTGCCTGATGAGGTCATAGCCATTCAATGGCTATCATCGAAATATTTATAGCAGTAAATAAAGGATTATGAGTTCATGCATTTGACTTATGTTTCGTCACTATATATATATATATATATATATATATATAGTTAAAAGAATAGAGGTGTAACACACAAGTTATTATATATTGGTAAACGGAATAGAAAATGCTGACAAATTGTTCACAGTTGAAAAATGTTTTAATTAGGAATAAAAGAGTATTAGTGATTGTATGGGTTAGTATTCAGTTGTGGTTTTAAGTTTTTAAGTTTTTACCGGTTGCGCATTTCTAAATGCTTTTCAAAAATAATTTTGAGATAGAGTGTCCGTGCTGTTTGCTCTGTTTGCAAACAGCACGGACACTCTATCTCAAAATTATTTTTGAAAAGCATTTAGAAATGCGCAACCGGTAAAAACTTAAAAACTTAAAACCACAACTGAATACTAACCCATACAATCACTAATACTCTTTTATTCCTAATTAAACCATTTTTCAACTGTGAACAATTTGTCAGCATTTTCTATTCCGTTTACCAATATATATATATATATATATATATATATTATATATATACACACATATATATATATATACATATAAGAAGAAATTAAAAGATGGTTAAAAAAGTTCCATGTATTTTATTATGTGCATTTCAAAAACAAATATCATTCTGGGACGATATTTGCGTTCTCATCAGATAAAATATATGATGAGAACACAAATATCGTCCCAGGATGATATTTGTTTTTGAAATGCGCATAATAAAATACATGGAACTTTTTTAACCATCTTTTAATTTCTTCTTATATATACTCCAGTCCAATAAACTGTTGAGTGCTACTTATCCGATATTTGCATTGATTTATTGTGCTACAATAAAACTCACCTCCTACATATATATACATATATATATATACATATACTATATATATATACATACATACATACATATATATATATATATATATATATATATATATATATATATATATATATATATATATATATATATATATATATATATATATATATATATATATATATATATATATATATATATATATATCGGAAGTTACATATAGCAGTGTAAACTAGAGTACATTTAATGGATGTCAAGACAGGGAATAGAATGTAAACACAATAGCCAATTAGAAGGAAAATAGGAAATTATGGTGATAAGGTGTACAGCGAAACGTTAATTAAACAAAAGAAAACAGACAAAAATTATCAGTATTAAACAAACTCAAATATGAAGACAAACAGAATTTTATCTGTAAAAATGAAAATTAAAAGGTCACAATGAAAGGAATACACGCACGCACGCTATTTCTTACACACATACGCGCACACACCATTATGCATCCAGAAAAACGTAACAAACCACATGCACTCACAATCAAACCTACACGCATAAACTCACTCATATACATTTGATTTTATGCGTCGATGAAGTTAAGCAATAGATGCAAGGAATATGAAACTAGACGCGATCAAAACAATATTTTACACATCTCTTACTGGCCAGGCAAGTATACTAAATATATTGACTTACTAAAGCTACAACTACAATCCTTAAACATCCCTCAGCTCAATAAACTTCCTTACAGATCCATTAAGATGAACGTCTAAGAAAAAGGCGAATTACTGCTAACGGCAAGCATACCAAAATAGAAGGTCTAGATCTATTATATAGTTGTATACTCACGAGAAATACGATATAATCTATATACTCAAGGTTAAAGTGCTAAAATAAGCAACATGTAACTTAACATAGCCAAATTCTTTCCGGTGAACCAATTGTACTGCATAAGTTATCTTCCCTCTTATATCTGTTTCACTTCCTCGATTTATTCAGTATCGAAAGGCTAGAATGCCATCAGATCTCTTCCTCAACTATGTAAAATGAAGAGGGCTGATCCTTTCAGTAAATCTATTGACGTAAAGACCCAATTTTATACAATATAATAAAAGTTAATACTTTACCAATTTTAACACCATCACACCTTTCTATATTTCCTAAACTTTGTGTGCGTTTAGAGTTGTCCGCTCAGATTTATGCATTTGAACAAAGTCTCCAGCGAAGGGAACCTTTCTTTAACCACCCTTCTGCTACTCTTGTGAGCAATGCCTTCTTTCGTGGTCTACTAAATGTTTCACATCGGGACTAACTCCAGAGACATATCCTTAGCGGTGTGTATCATTATTTCTTGTCTGTATCGAATATTTCTAGTATGTATCATATTATACAAACAGCAATAGGTGTAGATATCCAGTTTATTACATTTAAGCCTAGACAAATATTTGAAAGGAGATATATTAGTCGCATAAAATCTGTATCTGGAGTTGGATATGAGCGCTTGTGTTGTGGTTTCCATATATGTGTATTAACATACATAACAATATAATCATATACGTACATATAATAATTTCAATATTTTGTTTGGTATGACAACGAACTCAGACATGGCATCATAGATAATTCCTTCAGTCGTAATAGAAATACCATCCCTTCTGAGCTGCTAGAACGTCGGCAAGTAGACGAAAACACTAACGGAAAAGATGAGAAATGAAGCAATAGCCCATTCACTAATGATAACCATCCCTAGAATGGCAACTTAAGACACTGCCATAATATAATTTGCAAATTCACTTTTCGAAACTTACGTGCAATTTCCACATTACGAATATACATTTGGTTAGCACTCTTGGACACGTTTGTTCGATTATACATTGAAACCATATCAAGAATATAACGAATACATTCTTACTGATGTTATCATAAAGATTTTTGAAAACTATAGTGGGGTGGCTATTATTATTAATGTACCAACGATTCTCACTGGATTTGTGGAATAGTCTCAATGTGCGTGATCGTCGGTCTAAAGTAACTTCTAGAAAGTTAACACTGGTGACGGTGGTAGATATGGCTCAATAGTACCAGACCGTCCACACGATGTAGGCCCGTATGAAAGTCCGCGAGATTCTTAGGTCCACCAAATCGTATATAACAGCACTGGCAAATGATCCCATCGGCACATCAAATGGGTCGTTGTTTGTGGATTTCTTTATCTAGGGATCATCATTATTAAAGAGGAAGGGTTTTCTGCAGCGGTATATTACTAATCGGTCCAACTACGCTGTATTGGTGAAATAGCTTGTAAAATCAAGAGCCTTATCAAGTCATATCCTGGATATCGAGGGGTAAAAATCAACTATATCAAATTAAGAGAACCTAGACTTCTTAGTGTCTTTGAAGACGTTAAACTAATCTATGACTACTGACTATTATCCCACTGATTAAGAGTGGACTGTTGTCTAATGGCTATGTTCATCTTACAAAGTATGTTTTTGTTAACAAGTCCTAATTCCTTTGTGGCAGGGTTTATGAGTCTGCAAGTTGGTTTATTAATGAAGCCATTTTCATGAGCCGTATGTGTAATATAGTCCTCAATCCGAAGCAAGTATTCTAACTTGTTATCTACTTTGAGGCTGGTGGCTATATGCTTCGCACAATATTGATGGCATAATAAGTAACAGGGTCATCTTTTTTATATTTGGACTGTATGTTTTTTTCAGAAGTTTGTTGTAGTTTGAATGATCTAATTCATAAGGATTGTTAGTTTATGTGATAGGACGACAGTTTTATCAGGGAATCTGAAATTTTCATGTCTCTACTTACTTTATTTTGAAAGGAGTTGGAGTGTTTGCGGAAAGATATGTTAGCAACTAGATTAAGAATATTAGCTTCAAAACTAGCGAGTCCATTTAACTCTGGCGGGTTCTTCCTAGACTTCAGGTTGAAAATATTAGCTGAACTTAATAGTTTTCTTTAATAGTTTTCCATCTCAATTGCTTGACCACATCTTCAAATTTGTGGCGGAGAAGTTTAGAGTAAGTCCTACGTGAAGGGGTCCGTATATTCTTCAGGGAGTCGTCGCTCTCTCGCAGTTCCATTTTCTCGTTGTGTCGGGAACTCTGATATATAGAGCGCTGTGTGTGAAGCTATTGGTTTCAATATGCTTCTGGAGCTTGTCACCTTAGCACAAGTTTCGTAGAAATATACAAGGGTAAGAATACCCCGTCCATAGGACGGGTTAAGTATAATTAGTTACAAAAGTGACATACACAGCTACTTAAATTTCATTGGGTTATACACCCCAATTCATTCAGCCTGTTATTTAAAATAAAAATAGCTACATTTACAGGTTGATTTGAGGTTTGAATAAAATACACGAGAGTTCTTTAAAGGCAGGTATTTTCGAATTAATAACTTAGCACAAGTCCCTCCTCTTAACAGTTGTTTTGATAGATACCTCATTACGATGTGTTTAGAGCTGAATTCTAAATGATCAGCCCTTGAAGATCTGTCGCGTATTTCAAATCAATCTGTGGAGTTAAGGGGGGGATAATCCAACGGAACTTAAATACCTGTACATGTCACTGTTGTAACTAATTATATATATATATATATATATATGTGTGTGTGTGTGTGTGTGTGTGTGTGTGTGTGTGTGTGTGTGTGTGTGTGTGTGTGTGTGTGTGTGTGTGTGTGTGTGTGTGTGTGTGTGTGCGTGTGTGCATATGTGTGTGTGTTTCAAATTTTAAGAAAAGCAATGATAAAATATTATTATTTATTTATACAACGAACGTTTCAACGAACGTTTCAACGCGGTTAGAATATCGCATTCATTCGTGATTAACTTCAAATAACAAAAGAGTTTATTTGTAATGGCTGACAAAAGTAACAATGTGTATTGCGTCGATTTAACCAGATACAAATAATTCATATATAGAGAACTTAAGAACTACCAGAAAAGTACAAATGAGAACCTCCTCAAAATAAATAAAGAGGTGATTATCCTAGTAAACAGACTGAACCTTACACTTCATAAAAAACACCCAGATTTACATTAAAGAGCATAAAGTAGACTCAATAATAACCTCTCAATGAGACTAATTTGCCCGTCCACGTTGGATATAAGTAGGATCAGTAAACAAATATGTGATAGAATAATCCCAACTTTAAAACAGAAACTTACATTAAATGTATGGAGACACACAACAGAGATATTAATCTGGTTTACCAACCTCCAAACTACACGCATATTACCATTCTTACAGCTTGATATTGACACATATTACTAATCTATATTTCCTAATCTTTTGAACAGAGCCCTAATTATGGTAAAGAGCGCAAACAATTTAACTAAAGCAGAAATTGATAAAATACTAACAGTTAGTAAAACTATAATAGAATTTGATGGTAGCTATTGGGACCTAAAACACCGCCCTAAAATCTGCGACATAAAGTCACTGATTTAGTAGGTTTTTCTTACTAAATAAACTTAAATGCATTTTCCCTGCCTTAAAGTAGGATTATGTCGCGATGGTGCCCTATTCACCATCAATAGAAATAAGAGAAACCTTAAACTAACCAAAAAACGCCTTCATATGTTCTTTAAAGAATACAATCTAACAATTACAATATATACTAATAATAAAATAGTCAGCTTTCTAGATGTTGACTTAAACTTAGAATCTGCTTTATGTAAATCGTTCCATAAACCAGGTGAACACTTATTCTACGTAAATAGACTATCTAACCACCCTAAATCAATATTTACCCCTTTAAACAATAACATATCCAACCGTATCTCTAAGCTGTCCTCTAACCAAGATATAATTAACCGGAGTCCTCAATACTATAGATTAGCATTAAGCAGATCAGGGAATAGGGATGAAATAACTTATACTGAAAACCCCTTATGAAAAAGCACGTAATATAATCTCACATAACATAGACCAACTTAAACACTAATATTAATAAAATCACTAAACCTAAAAATCATTCAAGACCGGGAAGGAATAATAATGAAGATAATGAATGGGGAAAGATATACTCACCTACGAAATATAATAACAGGAACACACAAATTAAACACAGAAGAGTGTATACGTACAAATAGCAAACACTACGAATATAATAAGATTAGACGAAAAATGAAAAATCCGTTAACAATAATATAATAAACACCAAAATCCCAAATCGAGCTACATGCAAACGTAACTATAAACCTGGTACTAATAAAAATCTTAACGAACGTAGTGATAACCAAAATAAACCTAAAACACAGTATACACCAATAAGGGATCGTAAATGAAATCGCAGAAACTCTACTAAGTGGTTCAATCCTCATTTCAGCAAATAAACCAATGTACGACAAATATTCTTTAATATCTTAAAAGAAAATTTCCCTCCAACCCACCGCTATCACTTAATCTTTAATAAAAATACTATTAAAATACCATACTCTACTACCCCTAATATAGCTAACTAACTTCTTTTCAGTCAATAATAATAAGAAATTAGTAAAATATAATAATCCCGCAACCAATCTAGAGATAAGAGAAAACGGAATAATTAACAACTGGATCCCAAGCTGCAATAAATATACATAATTATAACTTAAATAACGACATATTATCTAACGATAATAAAAATGTAACTGAAGAAACTCTGATACATGCCCCCTTAATGGCGAATGTTTAATTCAAGTCATAGATTTTAAAAGTGGTAAATTTGAAGAAGTTATGAGAATGTGAGTTACTG
>OZ024740.1:55612575-55617575 GCA_964016885.1 Eledone cirrhosa | reverse complement strand
TCAAGAGTTTGACAAAATGAGTTGTTTTGATTGGTGGGAAGGATCAAGGCGATGTATAGGCCTGTAGTGTATATGGCGATGGGTGTGATGGTGAGATGTTGGTGACGTGGGTGGATGAGATGGGTTGTGGTGTGATGGTGGTGGGTTGGCCTTGGCGTGTAGAGTATGTGTGGGTGGATGTGATGATATGGTGGTGGTTATGGTTGCTTAGTGGGATGGGCTGTGGTATGAGGTTAGTGGATTGTCAGTAGACGGGTTGGCGTGTGTGTGGGGGTATGGTATTGGTGCCGTTGTCTATGGTAGCGGCGTTTGTGGTGGTGTGGTGGATGTATTGGTGGCGTCAAGGTCCTTACCTAGATACATAGCTAGACGCTCTTCGTCTGACAGATACTTTGTATATACGTATACGCACACACATATATGTATATATGTGCACACATATTGTTGTATAAACACACACACCACAAAAACACATACGCACATCCTTGCCCACACATATCGACACACGCTCACACACAGCCATATGTATATGTACACACATGTATGTGCATGCGCGCATGCGAGCACGAATATGGACATGGGGGAGTATCAGTGGAGGTGGCGAACGACAGAGATGGGGGAAGGTGAGAGGGAATGTAGAAGGTGTTTCATACACATACATATACCCATACACACATATGGGTATGAGTACATGGACTCACACTCACGTATACAAAATATACACATACACACTCACACACACGTATACTCACACGTATATATATATATATATACACACATGTACAGACAACACACACATCCACGCACATGTACACATACTTGTACATACATGAGCTCACCTACACATACAGTCAGGTTCACCAATATACATATATGTAGACGTACACATATACACACATGCATACACATACATATACACACACACATACACATACGCATACACATACACATATATATACACAGATATATATATATATATATATATATACACACATTCACATATGTATACACATGTGTTCACATACACACACACACATACATATAACTATGCGTGGTGATGGTGGTGGTGCTGGGGTGATATGTTCGACAAGATGATTACACAATCAGAGGTTACGGTGTGTTATAGGGTAAGGCAGACGAATGCGGGGGGTATATAATACAGTCGATCTGGGAGCGAGGGGTGATATGTGTTGATGATGTTAATGATAATGATTGTTGAAGTATTTGGATGTATCTAGTGGTGGCGGTGGTTGTGTGTGCGTGCGACAGTACAATTACAGGGTCAAATTTAGCGTGGGGTTGTAGGTTAGGGTAGACAGAGGGAACATGGGGGGATGAGGTTGTAGGTGTGTATGGTAGACATATGACGATGTGTGGTGTGGTGGTGGTGGCGATGGTGTGATATGATCGACATTGTATTTACAAGATCCCTTGTCATTGTGGATTGCAAGGTAAAACCTATCATAGGAAACCGATCTAATACGATGTTGCAACGATGAGGTGTGTATGTTGATGTGAATTTGGTGGTGGTGATGGTGATGTGTGCGGCATGATATACAAATGCAGGCTTAGAAATGGTTACATGGAGTACAATACAATAAGTTCATTGAGATGGGCGATGGTGAGACAGAGTATAGGTGGTTATTAATATGGTGTGCCATGGTTAGTGTGATTTTTGGTGCGGGTTATGTATGCGGCATGATATACAAAATACGGGCTTACATATGGTTAAATGCAATATAATAAAATAAGATAAAGTAAAGTAAGATTAGAATTAAAATTCGTTGAGATGGGCGATGGTGATACGAGGCAGATGTGGTTATTATTATGGTGGGTCATGATTAGTGCGTGGCCCTCCCTCGAATGTTTGTGCAGAAAAGGTGTTCATCCTAGTATGTCTGCAATTGACAATTATGTCCGACCTATAGTTTATGGCGGAATTTAATTTAATTTTTTCCACCGCCTTAGCCAGGCATAATCTGCAGTGGTTTCTGTCACTGGGGATATATGCCACGCGTCTTTTTACTGACCACGAAATCTGGGGTTCAATATTTCTGTCCTTGAAGTCCCAGATCAAGTCAGCCAGTTTTGTTTGGGGTCGTTTCAATCTATGTTTGAAGGAGCTTCTGTGGTTATACAAGCGCTCCTTAAACGTAGTGGATGTCGCACCTATATATGAGTACTCCTTATTGCTGGCTGTGACATCACACCGGTAAACAATATTCTTAACGAGGCACTCCCCGTTTAGTGGGCATTCGGCTCGTTTTTTGCAGTTGCATTTGGGTGTAACCGGTGTGGTGGAACGATGGCGGTTGGTGTCATGCGGTGTGGGTGTGGTGTGTGGGTTGTTGTGTTGTGTTGTGTGTGTGGTTTCATTCTGGGTTTTGGTGGTGGTTTGTTGAGGGGAAACCATGTGTTTTCGTATTTTTGCCCTATTAGTGTGTGCTATTGTGTGGCCTAGGTTTGGTGCTGTGGAGAAAGAGAATTTTACGGTGTGTCTATTGAAGAACTTGTGGTATTTGTGTGTGTGTGGAAAACATTGTTCGAGAGCCCTGAAAAAGGTTCCCGGTATGTTAGTGGCGACGTGTATAGAATTGGGGGGGGGGGGGGTTATACCACGTGACAGGTCTACTTCGTTTTATGCGTTGTTTAGTGAGGTTTTTGTGGTTGGGTGGTAGTTTGTATGTGTTTTGGTCAGGCGTATGTTTCATATAGGTTCCAGGTAATCTATTGGCGTTATGTCCCTTGTCTCTATTGGTACGCAAACGTGTGCGATAGACGGAGTTGTTATTGGGGCTGGAGAGTATGGCTTTATCTCCTAGACAGTTATGTGTGGTGCTGTCTGCGCTGCCGGCTAGGGATCGTCTAAGGTTATTGTGTGTCCTAGGTGTGGAGGTTTCTTCCAAGTTCGTTTCTAAGGGTCCTGCTATGTTTAGCGGTGTTACGGTTCTATTTGGGTCGATGTAAGAAATCTTCTCAGTATAACCAGCGTTTATAAGTGCGGAGTTGTAGTATTCCGCGTGCTGCTTGAAGATGTTTTCATTAGCCGACAGTGTGGACACTCTGTTGGAGACGCTTTTAACTATAGAGTTAATTATGCTCCTAGGGTGGTTGGAGTTTCTATTGACGTATCTAAGATTTTCATTAGGTTTGTGGTATGGACGGTAGAGGCCTGAGTCTAATTCTAGGGTGACGTCTAAAAAGTGAACTGTCCTATTGTAAGGTTCAATTTCTACTGCTAAACCTTGAGTCTTAAAGATGTACCTAAGTCGTTTGTGTATTCTATTTAATTGGCTGTTATTAAGTCCACGAGTCAATAGTAGGGCATCATCCCGGTATAAGCCACCACCCAAGGAGGGGATCTCGTCTGTTAATACGTTTAGGAGGTATATGCCTACTACATCTGTAACCTGTGCAGAGTCAGTCGATCCCATGGTGATGTCGAAGCTATCTGGTCTATTCTGTCGTTCCCATAGTCTTCCGTCGAATTCTAGTAAAGTTTTTCTAGCTGTTATTATTATGTCTACTTCTCTTCTAGTGAGGCTTGATCTGTTCATGGCTGAGATCAGTGCCGTGTTAAGGATGATTGGGGATATAGATGCGTAGTAGTTCGTAATGTCCAATTGGACTAATCGAACATTCGACTTAGTTTCAATGGCACAAAACGAGTCTATTACCTCCTTTGTACAGGACCATAAGCTGAGTTTAGTTCTAATCTTAAGTTTAGGTAAAATTCGGTCAATGATTGATTTGCTAAGTCTACCAAGGTCCGATTTGGAAGGGGCTATGAGCCTAACCGGTAGTTTTGACTGGAAGTCCGCGTTATGGTCTTTAATGGATAGTCTCGGTGTCCTAGGGTTGTATGGAAAGGTCCTGTCGTCAATACTCAGTTCGGTCATTATTGTTTTCGCCTGTTTGTTTATGTGTGCTAGGTTTTCTCGTGTTGATGTTTTGTATATTTTATAGATTTCGTTTGTAATGCATTTGTTGTAGGTTTTGTACTCTAAAGTATATAGGTTTCCTGTTTTACCCGCTGGTACGATAATTACAGTGCTATTCTTGATCTTTTTTAAGGTTGAGGCGATCCCGGACAGGAATGCACTTCTGTCAGGGTTTCGCGGTGGTTTCCTGAATCTAATTGTCCGGATCATGGTAATGATCCTGCTCTCAAACTCCTCAAGGAGTGGGTTGTGCGATGGGTTTTTCGTTGATTTGAAAAGTCTTTTTATGTGGTTGGTGGAATTGTCAATTGATCCAGGGGCCCTCCTGTTGTTGTAATGGTAGGCCCTCCAACGGATCCTCCTGAGGAAATTGTTAGTCTGCTTTAGTAATAGGTCCATGTAGACATCTTCCGAAGTTATAGGAATGTCCTTTAGGGAGGAAGTGTTGTGGAACAATTCCATGGTGTTCCATGTAAGCGCTCGACAAAGAAACGAGCTAAATATCCAGGGGGTGTAACTAGGAGTTACTTCAGGTTCACCCGGGAGAGCACTCGATGTTTAGGTTCACTTCTGTGATGAGGTATAGAGTTATACAGAGTGTAAGCCCGTATTTTGTATATCATGCCGCATACATAACCCACACCAAAAATCACACTAACCATGACACACCATATTAATAACCACCTATACCCCGTCTCACCATCGCCCATCTCAATGAACTTACTGTATTGTACTCCATGTAACCATTTCTAAGCCCGCATTTGTATATCATGCCGCACACATCACCATCACCACCACCAAAATTCACATCAACATACACACCTCATCGTTGCAACATCGTATTAGATCGGTCTCCTATGATAGGTTTTACCTTGCAATCCACAATGATAAGGGATCTTGTAAATACAATGTTGATCATATCACACCATCGCCACCACCACCACACCACGCATCGTCATATTTCTACCATACATACCTAAAACTTCATCCCCCCATGTTCCCTCTGTCTACCCTAACCTACAACCCCACGCTAAATTCGACCCTGTAATTGTACTGTCG
>OZ024740.1:55570075-55610075 GCA_964016885.1 Eledone cirrhosa | reverse complement strand
AATGCTTGTGTTTTTATTGGGTACGTAACCCTACCAAAGTATAACAATATCCATTCCAACACATGTTTTCAGATAAGAAATCTCGCAAAACAAATTCAAAAACAAATTATATATTTTTGTTTGTGTTGTTATTAAAGTAGCTGCAAGGAGCTGCACTGCTCTCCATACTCGGAATGTACATTGAAGTCACTCATAACAAGCAAGATATTGTGAGACCTTGTGGTGTTGACTGTTCTACACACTTCCTCTTAGAAATTCTCTGCACTCACATCACTGTCTCCCTTAGTTTGACTATAGTCTGTGATGACTGTCAGCCTTTTGTTTCCTTAGAATAATCACCCGAAAAACTTACGGGGAGACAGGTATGATCTCCCTCACTAATTTGGTCACCCTACTGGAGGCAAACCAGATGGCAACCAACCTAAAGCTTAGGAAGAATCCGGGGAAGATGTAGACCTATATCTCTGATGTGCACCTGAGTAATTTCTAGATTGATTTCATTCTGGAGTGGAAGCGGTGGTGGAATAGTTTTCTGAACACAGAACCATACAATTATTTCAGTACACATTACAGTGATCACCGCCATGTTATGGGTGAGGGCCGGAGATCAATCTATGATAGGGGAGGTTTCAACGAGAATGATAAGCTACAAGTGAGGTAGACCGTAGAAGTGAGGAACAGGTTCAGTGCTATATGTGGAGAGGCAGAGAAGAGAGAGATTGAAGGGACTGAGGAGAGTGTGAGGAGTAGGTACGGGAACTTCACCACTGCAGTGACAGAAGCAAGTGAGGCCCTGGTGCTGAGGAGCGAGAGGAAGAGGAGAGCCAATATCTCTTCAGAGCCAAATGTGTGTGCAGTCAGAGAACACGCGAGAGCTCCCAAGGACCAATTCTATGCTGATCCTATGGAGGAGAGGAAGGAGAATGTGGAGGTGAGGAAGGAAGAACTCTATGTCGCTTACATTGAGGCCAGAGAGGAGGTGCTAATAGAGAAGATCAGGAATGTGGAGAGAGCGGTTGACAGGTGTAAGTGTAAAGAGAGCTGGATGGTCATCAACGAGATCACAGAGAGAAGAGAGAGAGAGAGAGTTCGTATCAGATGGATCCTTTTTAGATCCTAACCTTCCACAGCCCAAAACACCGGGGAGATCAGACAGGTGTTTGAGGAAGTGGGCATTGAGAACGGACCCTTTGCCAGAGAAGAGAAGGGTAAGGACCATGGAGAAGATGGAGTGGCCTCAGGAGTGAAGAAGAGGTGTGATTTTGATGATATCATCCTGGAAATCGGTAACCAGGCACTGGAGAAAGGAGTTGTCCTGGATCAGTGGAGGATCATTAACATCATCCCAGTAGCAAACAAGGGAGATCTCTCTAACACCAACAATTACAGGGAGTTCTCAATGACGTCACTTGTGGCATAGACTCTCAACAGGAGGATTTGTATCAGGATTCAACCTGAAAAAGCTGAGGGACAAACAGAACGGCTTCAGAGAGAGAAGATCAACCACCAATCACATTCTGATGCTAAGGAGAATTTTTGAATGAGCTAGAGCAAAGAGGCTTCCTGCTGTCATTGTTTTCATTGACTTTAGGAAGGCTTCTGATTGTGTGGGCCGAGAATGCCCGATGAAGATCCTACAGGCTTGGGCTCTTGTGTTAGTGGACCTACACTAACACGCAAGTCATTACACCTGACAGGATGACGGAGTTCTTTGAGATACGAGCTGGAGTGCTCTAGGGAGATACATTGGCGCCCTACTTTTTCCTCGACGCAGTGGAATATTGTATGCGCCTTGGACTAGAGAAACACCAGGACTCGGGCTTTCCTGTAACACCGTCTCAGAGCAGAAGCGATAAGGTTAAAAAGATATTAGATACTGAATCTGCCGACAATATAGCTCTGGTGATAAACACAGTGAAGGAGGCTAGCGATGGGTGAAGGCTTTCTTCTTAACCAATACGCTGCTGTGGGAGATGTTGAAAGATGGAATCCGATGATGATGTTCTTCTACGCTTTTCTATCCATGGCACTCACCTTAGCATGGTCGATGCGCTACGATTGCAGGCCCTCCTCGACTTGTTTTGACCATGTATTCTTCGGTGAGCTGCCGTGATTTCTCCAGAACAGGTGTCACTGTCGTGACAAAATTTAGGATGGTAGACGTCTGGTGCTAATCCTGTAGCCAGCACTGCTGGATTCAGTTTTTAATGTTCGGTTGCTGCTGGCAATGTTCTTGAGATTCGGTCTCATAATGAGAGACCAACTATCTGAGGAAGACATCGAATTTGAAACACTTCGAACTTGTTCAGGTCTCTTTTGAGGATTGTCTAGGTCTCAGTGCTGTAGGGAACATGTAAAACCAACGTGTGGAAAATACGGATTGAAGTTCATTGGGAGATACGATTCTTCCTCCAGACACCCCATTGACGGGATCCAAACGCAGATGTCGCAGACCGGATTAGGCAGTTGATCTCTGCTTTTGATTCGACTTCATTCTCTGCAACCTGTGAGCCGAGTTTTATTAACTCCTGGATCTGCTCATTCTGAATACCCTCATGATGCACTGTGGCGGGCGAGACATCTGTTATTAAAACATTTGTTTTGTCCACATTGATCTTAAGTCCATAAGGCAGAGCGAAGCGGACAATGTCGTGCAAGATATCTGTTGCTTTAGCGTCATTATCTATTAAAATGGCACTATCGTCGGAAAAGCTGAAGTCGGTCACGGATTTTTTGGCGTCAAACTGTACACCGCCTTGTGATTCGAAAGTTTGCTGAATGATGCTGTCAATGAATTTTATTCAACAGCAGAGGCGAGACCACATCTGAAGCACTTGTTCGATTTTCAACGATCACCATAGGGTGATCCCGGCGACGCAGTCGAAGGCGGAAATGAAGTCAATGAATGCAATCACTGCCCGCTACCAACAGTGCAATCGTTCATCCGGCAGCTGACGAAGGGCAAAGGATTGGCCGCAAATGTTTTAAAAGAAGAATGAATAATTTATCAGTTCACTTTCCATTCAAATTCTGATGATGTAGTAATTATGATTCGAGCTGTAGTAATTATGATTCGAGGTGACTGCTTATTGTACTGAAAACATTATGTGTTCTTTTCATATTTTCTGGTTTAAGCACAAGGCCACCAATTTTGAGGTTGGGGAAAGTCGATTAAATTGACCCCAGTGAGTTACTTGTACTTTATTTTAGCGACCACGTAATGATAAAAGGCAAAGTTAACCTTGGCGGGATTTGAACTCAGAACGGTTCAGGATTTTAACTCTATGCCGCAAAGCATGTTGTCCGATGTTCTACTGATACTGCCAATCCACCGCCCTATGTGCACTTTACTAAACACAATTTCTGGAATTAATGTGTATTACAATATACTGATTTCTAATATAGGCCCAAGGCCAGTAATCTTTATTTTGTGTATGTGTGTGTATGGGGGGGGGGGGTCGAATAAATCGACCCCAGTACGTTATTGGTGCTTTATTTTCTCGACCCCGTAATGATGAATGCAAAGCTAAGCTCAGCGGGATTTGAACTCAGAATGTAAAGAGCCGTAATTATGTGCCACAAAGCATTTTGTCCGACGTTCTACTGATACAACCAAGCCAACGCCCTATGTGCACTTTAATAAACACAATTTGTGGCTTACTGTGAATTAATGTGTATTATACTAACATCAGATACTTTTTTTAGTGTTCTTGCTGTTTAGTTGCATATCTTTTCGGTGGCACTGTGAAATAAACAAACAAAAACAAATAATTTATTTCGTGTGTATGTTTTTTTTTTTTCAGGTAAAGCGGCTGCTTCGCGATACGTGGAGCGAAAACTACATCAGTCATCAGTCGAATATAGTCATTGTTTATCCATCTGTCAGCACTCATCAACCGGACCTATGATTAAAGGCAATACCGCTTTGACGATTCCATTTTTTGTAATATGCATGAAGTACAACATTGTAGAATGTGTCTTCATTTATGATAGAGGAACTATTGTTTACGAGAGATGTAACTTCTCTTTCTAGCACTTCAAAATAACAAGTAACATTTCCTATTTTGGCTCGAACTTCCACTGTATAGGTTGATAGTGATGTTAGGGCAAACAGAAACATACAATTCGATTAATATAAAAAGGAATGTGTAGGAAACATGTTATAGTTGTTCATTTATCGTGACTTCACTTGTTTGTCACTGTACAATCTTTCTTTCTCATAATTTTCACAATAACCTGCATTATGATTAAAAGACATTTAATAAAAGAACAGACAATGATAATTGTTTGAACTGAAATTGAATAATCTTCTACTTGCTTTTGAAATATTATTTACGTGTGCGTATTGTATTAATTTATGCCGAAAATTGAGAGAGACTTTCTTTTAATTAATCAATAACCGTATGTATTGAAACAATGTTATATTCTTTGTTACACTCGATAAATTCATCATGTTCTGGTACAACTGAAAATACGTACAACAGACGAACATGTATTCGGTGTCAGCGTGTGCTCAATTACTTTTTATTTATTTTAATCAGAGTGAAGGAAAGAATATTCTTCTAGTGTATTAATTTGAATAGAAACAAACAACTGCGAAAATTGACTGTTAATTGGCAAATCTTTTCACTTGTTACAATACCAAATTCGATATTCGAGATTCCTTTGCACCAAAACAGAACACTCAAATATATGTTGTTGCAGTTATTTTAACGAATCTAAAGAAAACTTTTTTGGGGTTGACAGAAAATATATTTCCTTTGTAAATTATAATTTCTATTGTAAAGGTAAAGAGAATAAGTGTTTTTCGACGGTGGTAATGTCATGAATACTATAGTGTATTTTTGTTTGAACTCGCTACTCAACCTTTCTTTTATAATTTCCATGGTACGTAAATACACAGAAATTAGACATGACTACGTAGGTAAGCAATACGATTTCCATAGTATGTTCCGAACTATAAACATGGCCTAACACATTCAATTCTTACTTTTTAATTTTCTCATTTCTAATTTATTACTATTTTGCAATTGTTTAAAGTATAAAACACACATACACACACACACACACATACACACACATACACTCACACATATATATATATATATATATATATATATATATATATATATATATATATATATATATATGCACACGCACATACATATATGACAATATATGTTTGTTGTGTTTGCTGGACTTCAGTCGATTTCTACGATGAGTGTTCCAGTTGTTAAATCAAAAGAACAGATTGCTCTTGAATGTCGTATGCTAGTGGCGGAGCAGTCATAGAAATGCATAATTTTAATTCAGTTCTCTCGGAGATTCGGTTTGGTAAAATGCCTTATGAGATTGGCCTATTCGATTAGAGTATCAACTTATTTATGCCAATTACGCGGTCTAGACCAGCGAGATATAAATTGTCTTACTCAAGTTCACAACACACAGAGGGGAATTGCAAACACGACCTTACGATTATCGGCAGAACAACCACAAATTACTAACTCTAATCACTATACATTAAAGTGATCATATTGGATATATATATATATATGATAAAGAACACAAGAGCGTCTACAACATCAAAAGATTTTTATTGGCTTACAATGTTTCTTCCTTACGTAACCGTAGGATTCGTCAGAGCTATAAAAGGGGTTTGATTGGTGTTATGGACTCTACCAACCAAACATTCAAGAACAAAGAGTAAAGAGAGTAAAGAGCAAAAGTAGGGGACGATAAGTCTAATTTTGGTGCGGGAGGGCGGGGTGTGGGTCCTTGTTTACTAGCTGCGGTCATATTCATTCCCGGGAGTCGAGTGGTTAGCTGAACCATAGATGGGGTGGCGTCGATAGTATGGTGCAGAGGGTGTGCAGAGGCTACACAAACACAAAGGGCATACAATATATATATATATAACGGAGGAGAAAGTACATGAGGTAATTAGAAATGGAAAAAGAGTAATAATAATAATCTATAATTAATAATGTATAATAAGGCATGGGGAAGATTACACTACAATAAGGTATAAAAGTAAGAATAAGGTAAAATATAAAGGAGGATAAAAGTGAATATAAGAATAAAGATAAAAAATATATATATAAAAAAATATATAGAGAATATATAAAGAAATATAAGTAAGTATTTGAAGGGGAAAACACAATGTAAAAAACACAATGTAAAAAAAGTATATATATATCCAATATGATCACTTTATATATATATACATTGAGTTCTTCATACGGATTGGACACTACCGTAAACTCTTGGTAGATTTATCTACATATATATATATATATATAGTTTTGCGAGGTTTTTGATATGAAATCGTGTGTCGAAACAAATGTTGTTATACTTGGGGAGGGTCATATTTGTGTAATATTGCCAGAATTAATAACAGAACACACTCACTGTTTGGTTGGTTTTCGCTTTTCGCTTCTGTAGACACAGAAGCGAAAAGCGAAAACCAACCAAACAGTGAGTGTGTTCTGTAATTAATTCTGGCAATATTACACAAATATGACCCTCCCCAAGTATAACTATATATATATATATATATATATATATATATATATATATATATATGTATATATATGTGCGTGTGTGTGTGTGTGTGTGTGTGTGTGTGTGTGTGTGTGTGTGTGTGTGTGTGTGTGTGTGTGTGTATCATAGATTGAGTTAGAAACTCAAAATATTCTTTTACAATTAAATAGCTCAAGGAAGGGAATCTTTCCGAGCCGTGTAATACAATTGAATATATGAGAAGGATGAACACTGATACAAGTATACATGTGTTTGAATTGCAAATAACCAAGTTAGCTAGGTTGAAAAAATACTAATTTAAAACAATATGGTTTGCCTGTCTCGATTTAAAGTAATAAATCAATAAAAATAACAAACCTATATCGGGCAACTGCCGTTTGATACCCGGATAGATCTAAATCTGTTCGCAAGAATTATTAAGTGAAAGCCAGAATTCCTGTGCTCTTCTGTGGGAAATTCGTACCTTTCACACCAAAAGATCTAAGAAGACTGAACTGTGTGTTGATATAAAAGCACATGTTGCAATGCCTAGCGCGTCTCATACTCATACCGCTAAAAATAGCAGCCTGTTTTATGAGACTAAAGTTAGCTCTACGTATGGAGCCGAGAATATCATAGTTACAATTAAATAGCTCAAGGAAGGGAATCTTCCCGAGCCGTGTAATACAATTGATGAACACCTATACATTTATACATCTGTTCGAATTGCAATTCGAACACATGCATAATTGTATCGGTGTTCATCCCTCTTATATATTCAATTGTATATATATATATATGTATATATATATATATATATATATATAGTTTTAATATAGATGAGATTCTACAGGACTAGAACTGTTTCATTCTTTAGAAATCATCAGGAATATTTTATACTCTGCAATGTATTGAGTACCTTACTTACTGTGGTTACCTCCGATTCAACTCGGATTAATGTATATATATATATATATATATATATATATATATATATATATATATATATATATATATATATATATATATATATATATATATATATATTCAGCGAACACGACTAATATTCACTAACCCCTCACAATTATGGCTAGAATACCCGAACATTTTACAACTAACACCAATTGACAATACTAACTCACCCCACAAAACATACATGCGTATATATATATATATATATATATATATATATATACGATATTAAACAAATGGAAACTATATTTATAAAACCATATTTATTTCATTATACATATTTCGGGGATACCATATTAAAAATATGGCATGCCTTCTTCAGATAAAATACAATATATAGACAGTTTTATAAATAATTTTGACGTACCATAAATATTGACCAACCTTTATGTAATAAGCTGGTTTGGTAGTGAGATGTTTATAAATATTTAGTGTTAAGCACAGTTAAAAAGCAGGACGGAGAAAAAGAAGAAATGTATGTAAAGAAAAACAGAGAGAAATAGAGAGAGATAGGGGAGAGAGAAATAGTGAGGAGGTGAAAAAAGAGGCAGCTGAGGCAACAGATGAATAATAATAATTCATCATACAAATTGAGAGATTTTGGAGGGAGTACTGTAATTATTTAAATTATAGTGTTAAGGACAGTTGGGGAGGAGGCGGAGAGAAGTAAAAAATGAAGAGAAAACAGAGAGAGAGAAAGATAGAGGTGGGGGGGAAAAAGAGGTAGACCAAATAATAATAATTATATATGGGGAGGTGAGAGAAATAGGAGAGAAATAAGAGAGAAATAAGCGAGAAACTCGAGAGGCAAAGTTAAAATAACCGATACCTAGACTTCATCATATATAAAGAGGGAGGAGAAGAAAGAACTATATCTAGAGAGAGGGATGATAGATTTACATCTTTACGTTATGTCCTATCAATTTGAATTATCAATTCATATGAATTGGGTAATATAATGTAAATATCAATATTCATGAATGAGACATAGATATATAATGTGTGAACAATAATGACCATATGTTTAGTTTAAAATTCTGAGGTCGATGTACCAAAAACTGAGATAAAACTTCAAAAAATACGGAAATATATAAGTATATACATACACATGTATATGCACTTTCCGGAAAAGGAAAGAAAGAGAAAAAGACAAGGTCATCTCAAGTTCTAGTTGATACTATAGACATACCCATTTTTAACTAAGCAATTGTTATTTAACGGACATTTAGATTTATTTCTACAGTTACAGTTGTTTAATTGAATATTGTTTTGGCTATTATCGGTAGTTTGGCTAGGTTTTAGATTCCTATTATTTATTCTGTTAATATTTCGTGCTAAATTTTTGGTGGACGAGTAAGTTAATTTTATAGTATGTCTATTAAAAATTGAGTGATATTTATGTGTTCTAGGGAAGCGTTTGTCAACAGCATTAAGAAATAGTTTAGCAATGTGGGTTTTAATATTTAGTGAGAAAGGGGGGGGCAAACCATATTATATTTCTAGTTCTATTTCTTTTCCGGCTTTTGGAATTATTGTAATGTTTTCTATTATAGTTGTTAAAGTTGTTACCGTGATTAAAATTGTTATTATTTTGGTTAGTTTGCCTATTATTATCGATGTACTTAATTTTATCACTATATCCTGCTCTAGCTAACGCTTCATTGTAATACTGCGCTTTTTCGTCGAAAATATTTTTATTAGATGAAATTCTTGAGATACGTTCTTGAACAGAGTTCACTCTAGTATTTTTAGCAGATCTGGGGTGATTAGAGTTAAAATTGACATAATTCAAGTTTTCATTTAGTTTGTTAAATCTAAATGTCCGTTAAATAACAATTGCTTAGTTAAAAATATAATATACAATTGTAATGTTAAAACTAACTTAAATTCTTTTAACTATGTTGGTTCCACCTCGACAGAATTTAAACTTCGCTACAATAATCATAAGAATTCTTTCACAGATCCAAACAAAAAATCTTCAACTTCACTATCAGGCTTACTCTGGCAACTTAAATATGATAACTAACATTGGGTATTCGATGTTTTGGAATATTGTCTCAAGAGGGATTCCTTTTAATTCCTCATCTGAGACATGTGACCTCTGTGTGGAGGAGATATTCCTTATATTAAAATCCAAAAATTCCCTTAATTTAAGGAGCAATTTATTCAGTTGCTGCAGACATAGATTGAACTCAACGTTTAAATATAAATATAAACTTAAAATGTAGTATAATTAATTAAGATATTTAATTAATGTATGAAACCTGACGATAAATCTTTCGATTCATTCGACTTTTTCTTTTAAACCTTCTTCATAAATATATACTAATGATGTAATTAAACTACCCTAAAATGTAGATGCTCCCAATCTATTGAATAAATTTTACGCTAGATAAACTTCTATACTAAATATAAGAGCATCCGTAGAACAACAGGGTCTCCTAAATCCTTTAAATGATTTCTGCTAAATAAGTTTTGTTGAATAATTTTTGGTTTTTGTTTGCTATTTGATTCTGATTGCTTCTAATGAACTTGGCAATATATTGTCAGATAAATTGGAAGGGTAGATTTCTGTGGTTGATATGGGGGGCATACTGTGTTTTTTACGGCCCGAGATACTCTAGGGAGTGATGAAAATATTTTTAACGTTTTGATATCTCTGTGCTGATATATTGATATCTGGTTGTCTCTGTACAAAGGCCATATGTATTAATATGCATATGGAATGATTACAGAGTATATTTTATTTTATCTGTTTATTTTATCTGTCCATGTACATATATGTGTGCATGCATATATATATATATGTATGTGTGGGTATAGTTCTGGATATGTTACAGATATGCATAATATTCTATACATGAACGATAATCATGTATATGAGGGCAAGAATATTAATATTTTTTTTTTATGTATATATATATATAGTAAAATCTTTTATAACACAAGGGAAACATTTTTTTTCTGTGAAACAAGAAATTACAGAGTTGATCACGTAAGATCATGGGTATGTTTATAGTATCAACTAGAACTTGAGATGACCTTCTCTTTTTCTCTTTCTTTCCTTTTCTGGAAAGTGCATATACATGTGTATGTATATACTTATATATTTCCGTATTTTTTGAAGTTTTATCTCAGTTTTTGGTACATCGACCTCAGAATTTTAAACTAAACATATGGTCATTATTTTTCACACATTATATATCTATGTCTCATTCATGAATATTGATATTTACATTATATTACCCAATTTATATGAATTGATAATTCAAATTGATAGGACATAACGTAAAGATGTAAATCTATCATCCCTCTCTCTAGATATAGTTCTTTCTTCTCCTCCCTCTTTATATATGATGAAGTCTAGGTATCGGTTATTTTAACTTTGCCTCTCGAGTTTCTCGCTTATTTCTCTCTTATTTCTCTCCTATTTCTCTCACCTCCCCATATATAATTATTATTATTTGGTCTACCTCTTTTTTTCCCCCCACCTCTATCTTTCTCTCTCTCTGTTTTCTTTTCATTTTTTACTTCTCTCCGCCTCCTCCCCAACTGTCCTTAACACTATAACTAAATAATTACAGTACTCCCTCCCTCCTAAATCTCTCAATTTGTATGATGAATTATTATTATTCATCTGTTGCCTCAGCTGCCTCTTTTTTCACCTCCTCACTATTTCTCTCTCCCCTATCTCTCTCTATTTCTCTCTGTTTTCCTTTACATACATTTCTTCTTTTTCTCCGTCCTTCTTTTTAACTGTGCTTAACACTAAATATTTATAAACATCTCACTACCAAACCAGCTTCTTACATAAAGGTTGGTCAATATTTATGTTACGTCAAAATTATTTATAAAACTGTTTATATATTGTATTTTATCTGAAGAAGGCATGCCATATTTTTAATATGGTATCCCCGAAATATGTATAATGAAATAAATATGGTTTTATAAATATAGTTTCGATTTGTTTAATATCGTATATCTACTCCAAAACTTGTCGAGTGCTTTATATCAGTTATAAAATATTTACTTGTTGTAACCCAACAATTTTAAATAAAACTTTTGCATATATATATATATATATATATATATATATATATATATATATATGTGTGTGTGTGTGTGTGTGTGTGTGCATGTGTGTGTGTGTGACTTTATATCTGCGCGTGCCCGCAACATCTGCACTATCATTACGACCACCACAAGCAGCATATACACACACCACCACACGCAACGTCACCTTCACCACCTCCAATCCGTAAAATACACCCTGGCTCCTAATCTGTCACACGGATTGTTTCCCACACACACCACTCTATCTATCAACTCCATCACCATCACACACTCCATCAACCTCTGAATATAACACACACACACGCACACATATCCTATTCCTCCTTTAGAACTATGCCGTCTCATTCACGCATACACACATAAACAGATGCACACACTTCTTGTGGGTAACACTCACCCACAATTCCGTTCTCTTCCATTCTACACATGCCCATTACATACTTCACATTTACCAACCAGAATACGAAAACTTTTCTTGGATCTTACTAGATACGAAAACCCTACCAACTCCTTCCGTATATGCACCACCCACAGTCACACACGCATACACACATACATGCAGCCACACAATATACATTAATAAGGGTTTTTTATATAGCCCCAAAGCCACCAATTTTGGAGGAGGGGAAATCGATTAAATCTACCCCAGTGCGTGACAGGTACTTTATTTTATCGACCCCGTAAGGATGAAAGGCAAAGTTGACCTCGGCGGGATTTGAACTCAGATCAAAAAGGGCCGTAACTCTATGCTACAAAGCATGGCGCCAGACCCCTCTACCGATACTGCCAATCCACTGTCCTACAATACACATTAATAATAACACATCTTTGCAAAACATACATACTGACATACACACGCGCACACACATGCACAAGTGCATACACAAGGATAGGGGTGTATTAGTGTGTACACATATACATGTGTGGGTTTCAGTGAATAATCATCCGTGTGTGCGTGCACGGACGCATGTGTAAATGCATTCAAACACTCATTTCCACCAACACTTTTAACACCCAGGTATCATAATAAGCACAAAAACTCAGGTATCATAATAAGCACGCCACCTACTCACAACCACCAACTACAGGTCGGCATTCCTCACCTCGGCCTCCACACACGCATACCGGACCATTTCCCTACCCATCACATCTCACCCTCTACCCTCTCTTCTTTATGTTTTCTTTCTAATCTTATTTTTTAGAAAATACATATTTCTTTATTTCCCTTGTTATTTTCATTTTGTGTTTCTCCTGATAAAGCGTAAATGCCCGATACGTTAAACTATGTTAATGCATCCTCTTGTTTGTTCATTTCTTCCTTCCTTGATATATATGTATATATATATATATATATATATATATATATATACGACGCGCTCCTGTCGTTTCCTAGTATTTGGTCGAAGATATGTGTCCTAGGTCCCCAGCCCCTGGTTGAAGCTAGAACAATGTGGTTGAGGGGCGATACAATTATCTACACATGAAAAGAAAAAGGATCTGCAAGACTATAATTTTAAACATCATTATGATTACCTTGTCCCTGTTAAATTGTACTTAATGCCATCATCCCAGTGTATTCTTTGCTAATACATGTGTAAGGATTTGAATATTGGATGCATTCTTGTAAGTTCTATTAAATTTATTACTGACACAGCACCAGTGATTTATTTGTTATACAAGTGCCTATTGAAACCTGCAGCGATGCAGTTGGTTGGTATTTCTGGCGGGATCTACTTTTAAAATCCGTACGTTAGGCGCATTGAGTTTGATGGTGTGTTGGGTGTTGGGTGTTGGGTGTGTATTTGTGGTTGCGTTGTGTGATCTGTGATATCTAAACAGATGTAAATGGTATTATATTGAAGCAGGTAGAGAAGTGTCTTAGGGCTGTCTTCAGGAGTGATGGAAGGCAAGAGACTGAATTAAGTGCAAGAATGGCAGGAGTTAGTGTAGTAATGTGACACCGTCAGTATTCATTAATATTAGGTTGAGAAAAAAGTTCGTGTGCCATGTTCAGTTCATGTCATGTTCAATGGTGAACTTTACTGCGAGCAACTTGATCGAGTCTACGATGCGCTGGTTGAAAAGTACTCAAAACTTGTTCGTCGAAAACGCGCTTTGTTTCAACAAGACAATGTAAAGCCGCATACCCCCAGAAACACCAGCAAGAAGATTGAAGAATTGGATGGTGTGGAAGTTCTGCCGCATCTGACTACGATCAATGCAGCACTTTATGAAAGGTCACCGATTTGGGTCATTCGATGAGTTGAAGATGCCTGTCAAGAATTTTTCGATTCAAAGCCGAAGGATTGGTACCTTGACCAAATCCGAAAGCTTGCAGGTCGTTGGTAGAAGGTCGTGGACAATGGTGGTCTTTATTTTGAAGAATAGTTGTTGTTTTTGAATACATTCTTGCATTAAAAAATCACTATTTTAACACGGCGCACGAACTTTTTCCTCAACCTAGTAATAGGAAGGGAGGTAGGCGTAAAGGCCAAACTTCCTATTTTCAATTCGGCATTCGTTCCAACTTACCTATGGTCATGGATCTTGGGTAATGGCTGAATGAATACAATCGTGCATATATGCGGCCGAAATGGGGTCCCTCCGAAATGTCTTTGGGGTAAAGTTACTCGATAGAATTCGTAGCTCGGGGTTAAGAGAATCACTCAAGGTAGAGCCGCTGCTTCTCCGAATTGAGAGGTCAAAGCTCGGATATTATGTTATGTGATTAGAATGTCCCAGGAAAGAATCGCTGGAGAGATGTTACGGGGCCAGAACCAACCGATAGGAGACCCAGGGTTAGACCCCGATCCAGATGGTTGGATAACATATATGAGCTTGTCTGGTGTCCATTAAGGAACCAGTCGGAACAGTTGGAGACGGTTGCTTCTGACGTCCCACTGGAAGAAGTGTCTGAGGCCTCTTCTCCTGCAACCCTCTTAGAAAGAAGAAGAAGAAGAAGAAGAAGAAGAAGAAGAAGAAGAAGAAGAAGAAGAAGAAGAAGAAGAAGAAGAAGAAGAAGAAGAAGAAGAAGAAGAAGTCATTTTGAAAGATATTCGTTATCATGTATTTGTTTTCCCCCCTTTCTGGAACTGCATCGGCAAATATCCTCATTGGGAAACATGCCTAGGCAAACATTCTTCTTACATTTGTCAGTATAAGTGGAGTATAACAGTTATCTATTAATGCCAGTTCCCTCTCTCTATACCAACGGTATTAGCCAATGAAGAGAATGATGGTGCACAGCAAATACGAATATATATAGCATGTGTTTGCGTTTGTATGGGTTTGAACCATTCTGTAACGTACAGCATATACCTGGTTCCCTCCGTCCTATGATCTGGTTTCTTGATGAGACAAATTTCTTAGTAACACGAATAGCCTCCGTTCATCTGACGCGCGGGATAGGCGGACGGTCTGTGGTCTCCTATTACTATCACAGCGCATCTTACATGATTCTGATAATGTGTATCTGTGTGTGTTAGAGAGAGAGAGAGAGAGAGAGAGAGAGAGAGAGAGAGAGAGAGAGAGAGAGAGAGAGAGAGAGAGAGAGAGAAAGTAAGGCGGAGAAAAGTATCAAGTCTATTAGTTGGCTAGTATTATATTTATCTACGCTATGGATTGGCGGTGGATTGGCAGTATCGGTAGAGAGTCGGACGCCATGCTTTGACACATAGAGTTACGGCCCTTGCAATTCTGAGTTCAAATCCCGCTGAGGTTAACTTTGCCTTTCATCCTTATGGGGTCGATAAAATAAAGTACCAGTAATGTACTGGGTTATTTCTGGCCTTGTGCCAAAAGTAGAAACAATTATATTTATCTACGCCATTTGTCCTCACCGGAAGAATAAAAGGGAAAAGTGACGTCGGGTTAATTTGAACTCTCAGAACGAAAGGAAGCAGAAAAAATACCGTAATGCTGTTGTTAAACTCTGCAGGTTTATCTATATGGAGAGTTAGGTAAAATATCGACCGTGCCGCCAAGCGGTTTTGGCTTGCCACCGAAGTCGCGATTTTGTATAATTACTCTCCATCTTCTCATGCATTGAGTACTTCCATGATCAGTGGTCTCTCTGGTCAGGACACCGCAGAAACATGCTCTCTCTCCCCTATATATATATATATATATATATATATATATATATATATATATATATATATGTATATATATATATATATATATATATATATATAAATTTTTAATTTTTTAAATTTTCTTATTTTACGTCTTTCATATAATTGTTCTGCATCCCCCTGCATAGAAGCACAAAGGTACTAAGACATAACATATATATTTGCTAGCATGGGAATACATCTGTATACATATGTTGGTAGATATACTAATTCTCTATATTTATCTCCAAATTATTTGTTGAGCGAAACTTGCCAGAATTTACTGCTATGGTGCATGGTATTAGTTAGGCTCTTGTCATAATACCTCACTGATTAACCTCAGTGTCACGTGATTGATTCTTTAGAATTTGCCACTGACCAAGTAGGCAGTGAATTTTTTCAGTGCCCTGGAATTTAGTCCCCGTTAGCTTTATTCCATCCACTGAATTACTATTTTTATATGGGTTCCTAGTGTCCGCGCATTGCCTGAGAACTTAGCTAAGAATAGACTCCCTGATGACGTAAGGACTTCTCTATAGTTACATTATGTAACTATATTTATTCCCTTACATAAACTAATTAGTTGGAGTGAAAATTTTAGTAAGTAAGTTAATTTTTAATTTTTAAAATGTTCTTATTTTACGTCTTTCATATAATTGTTCTGCATCCCCCTGCATAGAAGCACAAAGGTACTAAGACATAACATATATATTTGCTAGCATGGGTATCCATCTGTATACATATGTTGGTAGATATACTAATTCTCTATATTTATCTCCAAATTATTTGTTGAGCGAAACTCGCCAAAATTTACTGCTATGGTGCATGGTATTAGTTAGGCTCTTGTCATAATACCATCCCACTCCTCACTGATTAACCTCAGTGTCACGTGATTGATTCTTTAGAATTTGCCACTGACCAAGTAGGCAGTGAATTTTTTCAGAGCCCTGGAATTTAGTCCCAGCTAGCTTTATTCCATCCACTGAATTATTATTTTTATATGGGTTCCTAGTGTCCGCGCATTGCCTGGGAACTTAGCTGAGAATAGACTCCCTGATGACGTAAGGACTTCTCTATAGTTACATTACGTAACTATATTTATTCCCTTACAGAAACTAATTAGTTGGAGTGAACATTTTAGTAAGTTAATTTTTAATTTTTAAAATTTTCTTATTTTACGTCTTTCATATAATTGTTCTGCATCCCCCTGCATAGAACCACAAAGGTACTAAGACATAACATATATATTTGCTAGCATGGGTATACATCTGTATACATATGTTGGTAGATATACTAATTCTCTCTCTCTCTATATATATATATAAATATATATATAAACACGCACGCACACTCACACACACACATACACACACACACATATATATATATAATACAAGAGGGTGTGGTAAGATACTAGATGGACCATAACGCACCAGAGTAGTCAATACTTAGGGCAGTAGACTGGGTAATATGAAAAGAGTCAGGGCCCCAACGGCAGTTTCGACAGTTAGATTCGAACGCTCTGTGTATGCTTGTGTGTGTGTGTGGGGTGTGTGTGTGTGTGTGTGTGTGTGTGTGTGTGTGTGTATGTGTGTGTGTGTGTGTGTGTGTGTGTGTGTGTGTGTGTGTGTGTGTGTGTGTGTGTGCGTGCGTGTGCGTGCGTGTGTGTGCGTGTGTGTGTGTGTGTGTTAGTGTGATAACTGCCACTTCTTTACAGAGGAGGGCCATTCTTCAATGAAGTCCCTGCTATTATGATCATCTGGAAAATGCAGGCTGTTGGGCAATTTGTTGAATGAACAGCCTTTGCTTAGGTTATAATTTCTAGACCATGCTGTATGGGTGAGTAGTGCATCCTCAAAAAGAGCTACTCAGGCGCTTAAAGACTCCTTCGAAGGATGTTGTTGTTCAGGTTAAGACTTGAGCCGCCCATATGTGGATTTGTAACTATGTGCTTCTAACCAGTTGTCTGCAAACGTTACCACTCTTCCACCGCCGTGGAGAAATATCTGGACATAAAGATGGGAATTCTACGTGCATGTGCTACCCACATAGAACCTACTACATCCCCACAACTATGACTCTAGTGAAAAGCCAAAGCAAGTTAACAGAACAGTTACGGGGATCACTTGTGTTATTGTCATGGAGTTTAATCTCACCTATGGGTGTAGTCGTACTCATCACGCTTGGTCAATTGCAGCTTAGTGAGGCTATCTAACCCATAAATGGAGTGGATGACCGTTGACACCGTGGAGATCGTCTGCCCTTTGACTTCTTATTTTTGTGCTGCTTGCCTTTAGAGTTAGCCTTCTCGCCCGATTAGGTCCTGGTGGGGGAGCTGGTTTAGTCGCCTACCACCCGATTATGTATCAGGTTGTACTGGGCAACATGGTAGATTGAGACCTGATCTGACATACATATTTCCTATAAGGGAGTAGGCGTTTGTGTCGTATATTTCATATTATATACGCATGAGGAAAGCAGGTCAATTTTCCAAGAGTATTTACTCAAAAAGTGTCATACCCGTATATTTCACAAGTGTAAATAGCATTGATAATGTTTGACACGATAATGTAACTGCGCAGACTCAATAATAATTTTGGGATAAGATAGAAGAAAAATATAACTTCCATCTCATTAAATTAATTGGAAAACGACCAAATGCCAGAGATCTTTTGGAGTGGAAACAGAGTAGTTATATATAGATTTACTTTTAGAATAGAAGGCAATTTGGGAAATAGTCGATGGATTTTTATTTCAAAACTAATGTCGATTTTGTAATATTCGTTTTGCTGATGCTATATTCTGTAGAGATAGCAATATAGGAAATATGTACATATACGGTTTCCTAAAAATTGGTGTGTTCTAATATAGATTCTTACTTGTTATATTAGAAGGAGCTACTTCGATAATCTTCGTTTGACACCTAATCTAAAAATGGCCAGTATGCAAAAATAATATATTGATTTCTGAAATGAGTTCAGGGTGACACATTTGGACAGGGGGCACATACTATTAAATCTAGCTTAATAATTGTTTGTTACCGTATTTTATCTAACCTCTAAGGATTGAAAGTAAAGTCAACACTGGTGGCATTCAGATTCCCAATTTCAACAAAAGTTATTAATAATGCAATAAATTTTCTCTGTTTCTTTACTGATTTTTCCATACTCCTACCTTACACAAATAATATAGTGAAAACAGAAAGAAATCATTAAAATCATTGAAAGCTCATTTTTAGACGTACAGTTCTACTTTAGATCTTGAATGTCTATTACACTGTCCATCAGTACAAAAATATATTATATCATTGCTATGTTTTTTTTTTAATGAGCAGAACATAAGGTTCGATAACTATAGTATCTATCAGTTGTAAAGCAATTAATGAGGAGTCAACTTTCTGCATCCATGTGCTATGTTCTGTTCGTTGGTTGATCGAAATTGAATTTGAGAAAGGTATGACTTACAGCAATTCCATTCCCTTGCACCCCAAACTCGGTAACACATGTTTAGTCAAAGAGAAAGCAGTTCTGGTCAAACATTCTAGTGCGTCATCTCGGCTTTCAATTTTTGATTATCACTATCGTCATGGCAATATTTATTCATCACGAATAAATAAACTTGATCATGCCTCTTCTATATATGAGTAAGAAATTAATATTAGTTTGTAACATGCTCACACTTTATAACATTGTAAGGTTGAAATCTGGATCTCAATTTATCAGGTATTGATCATACAAAACATTATTTTTCTTTAATTTTGATGCAATTTAATAGTTCATACAATTTAAACGGTATATACCACGTTTACTCTTTTATATAGGTAGAATACATCGTTTTATATTTTTCATTAATATTTGGATGTAAAGAATTAAAATTAAATAAACTATTTATCTTTAAAAGCAGACATCAGTACCAAAACCCTCAAAAAACAAAAGGAAACAAATGAAATATATAGAAAGAGAAAGTATTTTCTTAAAGGAATCTTCTGAAATAAAATTCGATAATATAGGGTGAAATATGTAAGTGGTCTAGGAAAAAGAAAGAAGCAAAAATTTTAGCTTTGTTTCGTTTTATCATTGAAATGCTTCATGAACCCCGTCACACTAACTAACGAAGCAGAAGTGAATCAGCGCAGCATTTCCTGAGCAACGCTGTTTCTCACTTAGCTAGCGCGTCTTAAACGTGTCGATTTTATCTTGACTGCTTTGGCTGTCGAATTATTGAATTAACTACTAAGCACTCGATAGTGTAGTAGCTGTAGTCTTTAACAGAGACATTCCGTTTATTGGTCAATCGTGACGACTATCTAATTACATAGACAAGCATCGAACGAATAATTCCGACCTAAATCAACTTGCAAAAACTATAACGACACTCGCACGGATACGAGCGAAAATAGCTCTCCTCTTTAAGATTTCGAAGAAGAAATATAATAATTTTCCTTTATTCCCCCGAGGCTAAATGATTCCGTAATTTAAAAATCTTACGGATTCGATAGTGTCCAGAAGGAGAGAACCATTGCGTCTCTAATAACCGCAAGGGAAATGTTTGCCTGAGGCGTAGTTACTTTGCACAATGGCTGTTCTTCCTTAAGATCATTGCTATCTAAGTCCAATCTGGTTACGGGTCTTTTCAAATCAGACATGACTGACATCTTAAGTTATTTGTTTCTATCCAATGTAAACTGGCCTACATAGAGGCAAGGTGTCAAAAATGGGGTCATTTTCTTCAATATAATGTTGATTTATTCTTTTCATATTTTTTCACTTATTTTTTTTCACCAGCTGTTTTCATTTTTCGTCTAATATTACAGACACCTTTACCAGCTGGCAACTGCCAATCTCCTATTTGGATAGCCTATTCCAGCATGGTCAGTTTTGTTTTACTTTTATTATTTGAGAATTTCTTCTTCTTCTTCTTCTTCTTCTTCTTCTTCTTCTTCTTCTTCTTCTTCTTCTTCTTCTTCTCCTTCTTCTTCTTCTTCTTCTTCCTGCTGCTCCTCTTCATCCCCCCTCCTTCTCCTCCTATTTCTTCTTCTTCTTCTTCTTCTTCTTCTTCTTCTTCTTCTTCTTCTTCTTCTTCTTCTTCTTCTTCTTCCTGCTGATCCTCTCCCTCCTCCTTCTCCTCCTATTCTTCTTCTTCTTCTTGCTGCCGCTCCTCCCCCTCTCCCTCCTCCTTCTTCTTCTTCTTCTTCTTCTTCTTCTTCTTCTTCTTCTTCTTCTTCTTCTTCTTCTTCTTCTTCTTCTTAAATACATCATACTCTTGACCATCTGGTTCTTCACACCCTATTTTCTTCCGTTTTTCTTTCAGCCCATTTGTCTGACTTCTTTTCTTCTCATTCGAATCTAAGCACACACATTCACACACACATACACACATATATAATGATATATACACATACAAACACACAAACACGCACACACACACAAACACAGACATACACATACACATACACACATATATAATGATATATACACATACAAACACACAAACACGCACACACACACAAACACAGACATACACATACACACATACACACATACACACACAAACACATACACACACACGTACACACACACACACACACACACACACACACACACACACACACATACACACACACACACACACACACACACACACACACACACACACATCCAGACTCGTAAATACAAGTGTATCCATTTTTATTCATTCACCCCTTTCCATGTTTCCCACAGGTTGTTTCAATATTTTTTATATATAAAGAATTAATTGAATCATGTCTCCAACACCGTTCAACCTCTTATAAAATAATCACACCAGGACATGAGAAGAGGACACATATTCCTGCACGTTACATTTTCATGTAAAGAGAATTTATTCAGATTTCCAGTCGTGATATAATTAATTCTTGGCTAAGACAGTAGTTAGTGTCACAGAAGGGGATGAACACAGAAGTAAGTGCCTTGCAGTATTTAATTACGTACATTTACATAAAGTCCTAATCCCACTCCACTCTACCTGCCTTTCTCTACTTCAGATTGGATCAGACTTTGTATCTTCTTTGGTTGTCGATCTACCTTTTCTGTCTGGATATGACTGAATAAATGCCATCTTTGCTCTGGCATCAATTCAGATTACTATATCTGCTGTACCCTTACGACTATCTGAGAAATCCGCTTTTGTTTCTCATTTTTGTTTATTCAGAGAAACAATATAATAGAATAGACGGTGAGTTAACATGGTCATAACAGCGTCAGCGAGTATCACTTTGTTTTTCTGGTTCTCTTATTATCCAGGGTTGAAACTCTTCGAGAATTTTTCGCTCAGTTCAAAACCCATCCGAAAAACTTTGCTTTGCATCCTTTTGAGGTCGATAAATGAAGTATCACTTTAAGATGATGAATCAGAGGTTAGACGAAATACATTTTTGCAACACCTGATCCTACAATTTGTGACATATCGTTGTCATTGATATTGTTAGTTATTATTTTATTTGATTTCCAGATATTGACTTATCTGTTAAGAGGTTCTACGTAAACGCCTTAGAAACATTAATTTGAGACAGAACAGAAAGAACGTGCTCCTATTTTCAATAATTTACTAGTATATTTGTTTTCTTTACCAAACTTTTGTTCATACTATATCATAACAAAACACAAAAACATTAATTACTTAAACTACTCATAACAATTGCTTCTCAAAATGGTTATATATGCATATTACTGGGTGATATATATAATTAGCAATGGCTTGGACGCGAATAATCTGCTTTAATATGATACATTATGAACGGCATTTGTGTATTTGAGACAAATAAGAGAGACACGAAACTCTGATTTAGCGCAAATAGTTGTTGATCAATTAAGGGTCAGATCCTATGAAACTAACCAATGATTGGAAACGTTTCAGACATGTGCTTCCCATCAAATGCTATAAGGACAATTTTATGAGTTTGTGAAGAGTTTCAAGTCATTTCCGACAAGTTGATTCGATCGACGGAAAATACTTCTCTTGAAACGTGTAATCAACTGCCCCTTCCACGCACACACACATGTGCACTTAATACGGTGTTCAGAGAGATTCAGCATGACACGTTCTACGACAAGGCAGGTCATGTGAGTTACAGGTGTAGTTTATCAATGGCCATCCCTTCCTCTTCTCATGTCTGGGACTATATTTGTGTCGTACTCTGTTTTCATGTTAAGTGTGGAATTCGGTGTTATTAATAGAATTTGCCATACCTAACATTCATTATAAAAAAAATAATCATCCTTACTATATTTAAGTTCTATTGTAATTTATTGTTTTGTAACATTTCACTCGCTCGTATACATGAAACTGACTGGCCTATCTGCTGATATGCAGATCTGGCTGATCAGTGGATCTGCCAATATGCAGATCTCACTGATCAGGCAGTCCGCTAATATGCAAATCAGGCCGATCAGTCACTGTATACTTGAGAAATATCACTAACTCTGACAGTTGGGAGGTAAGCAGTATATGGCACTGATGAAAGGTAATCACCCAGAAACATTAATGTCTGCCGTTCTGTTCATATGCCAAAACAAGGACAAGAATGACGGGTTCATTCTACTGTGATGGCTTAAAGAAGCTGTTTGCATAATTGCAAACGAATAAAATATTATTAGTAGTGTTCGAAAAACTCAGATTACATTTATTGTATTCAGCCATATAGAGCGATAAAACTATGTTTTAGTCATTTGAATATGGCAAAGCCAGCCATTAATCACTCGTAAACATGAAACTGACTGGCCTAGCTGAAGATATGCAAATCTAGCTGATTAGTGGGTTTGCTAATATACAGATCTGACTGGTCGGGCAGTCTGCTAATATGCAAGTCAGGCCGATCAGTCACTGTATACTTAAGAAAATATCATATATTTTCACAAGCTCTGACAGTTGACAGGTAAGCAGTTTGTAGTACTGATGAAGGGTAATCACCCAGAATCACTACTGCCTGCCATTCTGTTTATATGCCAACACAAGAGCAAGAATGACGGAGTCATTCTATAGACATGAATTAAAGAGTCTGTTAACGAATCGAATATTATTATTGGTGGATTGGCAGTATCGGTAAGGGTCGGACGTCATGCTTTGAAGCATCGAGTTACCTTCCTTTATGATCTGAGTTCAAATCCTGCTGAGGTTAACTTTGCCTGTCACCTTAGAGGGTCGATAAAATAAAGTACCAGTAATGCACTGAGATAGTTGCTGGCCTTGTGCCAAAAAGTAGAAACAATTATTAATATTCGAAAAACTCAGATTACATTTATTGTATTCAGACATGTAGAGCGATAAAACTATTTGTTAGTTAACATTTTACTTATTTCTATCAAAATAGTTGACAGCCGGATGGCTGAAACAGGTAAAAGAGTCGTTATCTTTATAACTTACACCTAGATGGGTTTATCATGCTTTTCATACACCTCGCCGTTAGTTGTACTTTGCATTTAATGATATTAGTCAAATATTATTATACTTTCTGCTAAATTCGAAATATTTGTCCCATATTTTGGATCTAAATCAAAACAAGTCAGGGGGACTCAAAATAGATTATCTTTTAAATCAATTTAAATCTAAATTATATTAGTGTGCACGTCCTATCTTTCCATGTGTATATATAATTCAAGTGCTACTAAAAATATAGTAATAAATTAAATTTAAAAGGTAACAAGTATTCGGGAGATACGTTATTATCTAGAGAGAGTAGTGATTAGTTTGGGATATGGATAAAAAAACCCGCCGGACAAAAGCAACACTGGATAAAATCTCTCTTGGACAGTATCCCCACTTTTACTGGAAAAAGCTCATTTCAGTAACAGATAAAACAAAATCTATTTATTCTTTTTTATAGCTAACATTAGCTGATAAAGAATAAAGCAAAACTATATAAGCATCATATTTACCTTCTGTTTTATTATTTTCTCTTTTGAGTTTCTGTCCAGTTTATTTTTTCCTGTGGGCATTACTCTTAGGTCCAATTAATTTGGATAATCATGTGTGTTGAGATGTTTGATTTTTTTTGGATTCGATCTAATCTCAAATTATGATCCAAATAAAATTATTCCAATGCGATTTCCTATCGACTGATGTATATGGGGATATATATATAATATATATTTATTTCGAGAAAATATAGTGGCTGTAATAGGATGCTGAAAAACAGACATACTACGAATAAAAGATGTGATGAAAATTAAAAAGAAAACGATGAAGAAAAGAAAAATGTAAAATTGGGAAGAAGAGAAAATGGAGGCAAACAAATTGAAAATAAACAGGTAAACTAGAACATATAAACATTGTAAAAAATAATAAAATAGAAAATAGAAAAGTGAAGTATGAGGAATAAATCGATAATGGAATAATCATACACACACACACACACACACACACACACACACACTCACCGTCACACACATACACACACACATATATGTATATATATGTGTTTTTCTTTATTATGGTTTTGATGAATTTTGTTACTCTGGAATTTCAACTGTGTACTTAGAAAATCCTGAGGCATGTATATACAGAAAAAGCAAAAGAGATAATGGGAGAGCCAGAGAAATCGAAAGGAGAGAACTTTGTACATTGAATGTATCTTTGGGCCCCTACAACACCACAGATTACTGAAATCGCATTACATTTTGTGGACATTGGAAGACACGGGTCCATGTCACTTTCCTGTTACTTGAATATTGTATTAGTCGTGTTCATATATAATATTTTGCGTAGGAATAATGTACATGGAAGTTATGTAGAGAATCGGGAAAATAAAGCTACCTAATAACATTACATTCTGAATTAATGGTAAATTCTCATTCAAAGGACTTATGACCAAAAGCGTTCCTCCCATTCCAAACATTCACTTTGTATATCTATATAAATCTACATGTTCCAGCATTTTACACAATACCCTTTCTCTGATTATGTTTCATTCATTTGTGGAAGATTTTGGTTGCTGTTTCTCACTATGTTCAGTGATAATTTATAGTTTTCATATTTGGCTCGGTGTAAAAAAAACTTCAAAACGGATAATAGACCCCCAATGGGTGCAATAGATTCGGAACAATCAGTCAGGAGCGAATTTATTTTTGATTTCACCCTACAAGGAAATAAAAATTGCATTTATAAAATCCGATCACGCAGAAAAAGCAGTTATCAATAAAATAACTAAGTAGTTCATTTCGAGAGAAATGGTTCACAACACAAAATCTATTGTGGCATTGCACCCATTCTAAAACTTAATATGACAGGCAGCCTCAGTACCAATCGTGATAATGCACTCAGTTTTATGCATGTTGTTCTAGTTTGGCGTAAGAAAACTATTCACTCCTCAAACATACCACAACTCACACCAAAAAAGCAATAGAAACAGCTACATTTCTTTCATCCCTTGGTCAATTTAGCGCCCATAGACCTTCACCATCGTGTCATCCTTAGACTGATGACAAGTTTCAAACGCGTGATAAATACTGGACTACGTTGAAAACAACAAGAGTGAGCCAGGTTAGCGACGCTCGTTCTGAGATACATCCGCACAGTTACAGTCTACCAAATTCCACTTAAGAAGCATTGATCAACTGAAGGTTATGGTAGGGTGCTATGTCTATATAATTACATAGCGTTTTCTTAGATTCTCCATTGTATTATGATTTCACCTGTGCTATAGATTTGTGTATTCTAATGAGGTAAAGTTGATGAATTTGCTATGCTGTATTATTAGTTATATTATCTTGTAGCTTGGTCGCATACTCTGCAGGAATATGAATTTAGATACATGAATCTAGTGCTCCTAGACAAAGAAAACCACAGAGTACACACACACACACACACAGACACACACATACGCATACGCCCCCCCCCCGCCCCATATATATATATATCCGTGTGTGTGCGTCATCAAGACATTATCATCATCAACAACTGCAAAGAAAAGCTGGGTGCGCGCACGCACGCACACACACACACACACACACACACACACACACACACACACACACACACACACACACACACACACACACACTCACACACACACACACACACAGACACAGACACTTGTTTTCAACTATGGAAATACCTAAGCTGTCATACTTGCAAGTGCTGGTGCCGAAAGAATTCTGAAAATATTTTATTGGGAGAAAATCTAAAGCTGCACTATTTCTTGGGGTATATTCAGTTCATAGGACAATTATACTTCACAGATTTCCTCTCACGTTCAGTATCCGTTTCCTTTTCCAAAACGCTTATTGTTCACAAATCTCTCCTACATCTTTTTCTCTTGGAGATCAATAATTTTCAGCTTCGTTCTCTGTGACATTTTCCTACAGACTTAGACTTTACGGTGACACTTCACATCAATTTGCAATTCGTTTCTGTTTTTCTTTATTTATACATTTTTCCTTTTTCGTTTTATTTGGTTAGTTATTTATGTGTGTGTGCATATGTGTGAGAGAGCGTGCGTGTGTGTCTTATAAGTTCAGGTTAGGAAATGATCGATAGTCACATTGCATGTGAAATTATAGTGCACACAAAAGATGCATTTTGGGGGGATATTCTTAGGAAGAAAAGTCTTTTTATCAATAATAGAATCTAGAATTTTTCTAAACATTTATTGAATTAAAAAAAGGATGCTCCATGAATATTCAATATAGAGGGAAGGACACAGAATGGATGAATTACAGTAGCAATAGAATAAGTGTGTGTATGAATTGGAGAGATAAAGTAGACAGGAGAGAGAGAAGGGTAAATAGAAAAGTAAAGAGGCGAATGCAAATAGGGAGGAAGAATTAGAAATTGAAAGAGAAAAATGAAATGAAAGCGAGATATATTGATTGTTATTATGCTTCAAACCTTTCACCGTGTGTATATGTGTGTGTGGTGTTGAAAATAGAGCAAGTGAAGTCATGTCTATATTCTGCTACCCACGGGATTATTTCAACATAGCACGATGTGTTAAGTTTGCTGAAAGCTTGTAGAGTTTATTGTTATCCCCACGGAATTATTTGCATTATTACTGTAGGTGTGTAACCCACACTTTTGTGTAACCTTATTGAATTAGGAGCGGTGAAAGCACACCAGATAGCTATGGAGATGATACCCAAAATGATCAGAAATTACCTATCACTTATTCGATTCAATGCAACAGTTAAACCGGACTCAAAGCCTTTCCACTATATTTTGCGAGGTTATGCCTTGATGCTTAATTTATGTTGTAAACCAGACAGGCAATATAGAAAGAGAAAATATAACTAGATACATTTATCGTAATGTTATTCTTTTTTATTAATTAACTATATGCTATTGAGTTACACAGAGCTGTAATAATAATAGCTTTGTATATGAATTCATATGCGATATGCTCATGCAAAATAGACATAAAAGGGTCTCACTATAAATGTCTTAAGCTATGATCATGTCACAATTAACTCAGTAACAGGTTAGAATGACGGGCGTGTTTTAGAATTTTCAGCCGTCATCGGTGATATTTATTTATCCGCCTCCGAGACAACTTATATGTTGTTTTCTGTATGTTGGAGATGCTCTGTTTTAATAGACCATTTTGTTTTAAAAATTCTTGCAAAAACTGATGATTATTTAGTGAAAAAAAATATTTCAATATATCTTCATAAAAGTGTAACATTTTATAGCGTACACTTGTAATTTATGGTAATAGTTTTACTTTCAGTATTTCTTTTATTTTTTTGGTTTGTTTCAGCTTTCAAATATGAAAAAATGAAAGTTTCACCGATTTCATTTTAAAGGTCACAATGAAACGCAAGGAAATCAATGGAAATTGCTTACAATCCTACCTAAGCATCTGGTTGGTGAACCCTTTAAGAAGTTAAAGCTCTATATTTGTTCCAAAATTTCGTTGAAGATACGAGAACAGTGAAGAAATATTGCAGTTAACAACGACCAATTGAAGGTCATTATAGAATTGGACGGCCCAAATCAACTCGAAGTATTGTGAAATAAACATTAACAACCGAACTGTTGCTCGACATTTTTTTGGCACTGGAACGAAGGGAATCAAATATGTACAGCATGAATTTAACCTAAATTAACAACTAAATCACGGGGGTTATATATTAAGCCCACCGCTTCTTTTGGGCGACAAAACAATCCATTCCTTGATCGTAAAATGATATATGCTGATAAATGGTTTCCTTAGTACAACCAAAGGCTTTCCGCGCAGCTTCTTTTTGAGCAAGTGTTTTAGTTTCGAGATGAAACAAAAACATTTTACAGAAGTAAAACTATGTTATAATAAGGTATAGCTTTGACTTTCGGTAATTAGAATTATCCATTATGACCTATTGAATCTTAAAACCTGGTGAACCTGATCCGGCGTGAATGTATTGCCAGTAAATCGACGATTTTTCTCCACGACAAAAGCCGAAAAAATGACTTGTAAATGATATTGCAATATTTGAAGAAAATGAGAGCAAATTTTTCCTCACCCAGGATAATTCACAGATCTCTTTCCAAAAGTCGAAAACAATTTCAAGTATCCCCATATCTGAAAAATGAGGTGTTGCACAATGAGCAACAGGTAAAAATGCTTTCTAAGTTTCAAAACGCCCTAATTCTATACTACAGGAATAAATTGTTTTCTTAGTGGCAAAATGGTATAGATTGTGATGGTTATTATTTTGTTTCATTACTTGTATTCTGTGCTGAAATATATATTGCTTTAAAATTAATTGCTAAATGGATTGTGTGTGAATGAAACGGAGTGATAGAGAGCAAAAGTAATAAAATATCACAAGCTGCGATGAAGGAACGTATACGATGAATTTCTTACCTCATTATTCGGCTGGTTGATAGACTAATTGAATGGTAAGTGAAATGAGACTTAATCAATCCATGCGTTTACTTTGCAACATGGCCCTTCCAAAATACGACTATATAAGTTTAAACACACTGTTTCAGGTCAGGAAACTTGCCAGACTATACATAAAAACGTTAATTATAAGTTAAACAAATTCTCATACTGTCTTTATCTAATACTCCTCTGGTAGTTTTTACCTGTTCCAGATTCACACAACTTGATGGTCATTACACTATTTCTAAAATAATGTTAATAGAGAGACGTTTTTAGCATAGAGGAATGTGCACGAAGACTACTTAGAAAAATATATTTGTGTGAGTGGTTGTCTTTGCATGCGTTTGTGTGTATGTTTTAGTGTATGCGTGAGTGCTTTGTGTTTACTTTGAATCTTAAGTGATTGTAAATAGTAGTAAGAATAAAGGAATAAAGGGGGCATATAAACTCACACACTAAGAGAAAAACATTGATTGAAGTGGATTATCCTTGGAATTAGAAAACAAACACTCATTCTTAGCAAGTCTAACGTCTAAAATATCAAGACATGGAAATACTTATAATAATATCAGATAATGAAAAATTTAGGAAAATAACAAGGAGATAGATCGAAAAACCAAATTTCCTTAAAACCCACTGGGAAAATCGGCATATTTAGGTATTATTTCATCTCCTGTTTAGGAATATCTCCAATATGTATTCACACACGTACACATAAACGCACGTATACATAACACTGACATGGATACATAAGCATACGGACACACACATACACGCCGACGTACAAATAATCTGTAATATAGATATACATAATTATATACATGCATACATATATACATACATACATGCATACATACATACATACATACATATATGCATGCATACATACATACATATATGCATGCATACATACATACAAACATACATACACAGATATATACATGCATACATACAAACATACATACATACATACAAACATACAAACATATTTACATACATACATACATACATATATACATACATACATAGAACGAGTGTGAGGGTTAGAGAAAGACTATATATATCCATACATATTGTGTAAGCCTCGAGGCAGTAAAATATTTCGTATAAAAGCTAGAAATCGAGTTCAGTCCCAGCTTGCTTCCAGCTGAATTTATCATCATTGATGGAAAAATGAAGCTAAAATGTCCGTAAAAGTAAGGTTTTGATTCAATTAACAAGACGTACTCTGCTGGACATTAAATTAGCAGCCAGCTTGACCAAAAACAAAATGTCTGCTAAATGTATATCAGTATAGACAGCTAATGTTGAAAAATTGGATTTGTTCGTTTCTTACAACTAGCTGCTTTTATCAATTTCCAGTTTTTGTACATGATTTTTTCATGTAGATAGTTATGTATCCATTATCAGTTCTCAACAAACAAACACACACGCACAGAGACACATGCGTGCTCATAGCATAGCCGCAAATACATCTATGCTCACAAGCATACATTCACACACATATGCAGAGACTTATATTCATGTGCCTATATATATCTATATAACAGGCTTAAATAAATCGAAATAAAATCATCTCGAATTCCTTGTCGTATACAAGCTGAATGAGAATTAGTTGCAAAATTCATAATATTCCAGAATATACTCATACGATATTATTATTGAAACAACAATAATTATATTTCGTAATACATATAACAAGACAGAAAATAATCAAAACAAAATGTTGGCTTTTCCAGCGCGTCTCCCTTGCCGTCCTCCGCGGGAACGCCTTCTCCATCTTGTCGGCCGGGGCTGTGTGTGTGTGTTTTGGGGTCATCGCGTAACATTCCATATTTAGCTATCCAGATTAATGGTTTTTAGGGTATTATATTCTTTTAACCCTTATGTCACCATATTTCTAATGAAAATATGTTGCCTATGATTTTCAAATTATTTTGATTTACTTGCTAACTAAAATATATGTTCATATAGAACATAATTCATTAACACGTGAATGCATGTCATATACTCTTATATAATAAAATGCCTTGTTGAAGAAAGATCGATGACACTCACAAAGACTGTAAGCTCAAATCTAATTAGCGAACATATCAATATAAATTCGACTAACTTAATTTAGGAGCAGGTAAAAATGTCGTTTGCACAGAAAACCAATCAACATTGTTATAAGTACAAAATCGATTGTGTCTATATTCCTAGTTTTCATTTCCGTTTGGGCTATTTTAATTTTCGTAGATATTTAAGAAAAGGTGTCATATTTTGAATCTCCCATTTAGACTTGCGTCAAGACATTCCGTGCGTTGCGTATTATTTACATTTACTCCTGAAATGGCTTTAAATATATTCTAACACAAGTCGTTTAATTCCTATTTGTTCGCCGTAATTATCACTGCCTTTCTTTGCTAACATTTCATGTTTTGAACTTTACAACATACGTTTTGTTCATCGTTCTTTTAATTTAATCAATTTCAATTTCATAAATATATCTGCCTGCACATATTTGTCACCTATGTAAGCTTATGTGAAGTGGTTTCCATAAGATTCTCATGTACGAAAGCCCAGTCAGGTGAGCTGTATATGCTTACAAAAACACACAAACATAGGAAACATCACTATTATCAATTAGCTTATGTAAAGCTGATTCTTAAGTAAGGCGGATTTATTGTTGTACGATTCAAATGTTAGCTTCGTAACTTCGTGGTTTCAAGCTTGATCCCTATAATATTTCTGTCTAAAAGTGTAGTCGACGGTTGACTAACAATTTGTAAGTGAATGTTGGTAGGCACAACTGTGTTGAAGCTCTTCACATTGATTTTGGATCGACTAACAGTAGTTTTATTAACAATCCTCAGTAAACACAGAATTGAAATTTGACATAGATATTACAGCTCGTTAGATTGGGATATTTGAGAGTTACATAAATCGGTTATAGACGCAGATTATAACTTCAGAATTATTCTGTTTAACAGAGAACATCTAATAATGCGCATGAATTGAAAATTATTCATACTTTCCAAGTTAACCAAACCATATATTTTTTTAGATATATCTGCTTCTCATCTATACAATCATTACTATAACAATTGTTTCTACGTTTGGCACAATGCCAACAATTACCCCAGTACATTACTGGTATTTTATTTTATCGACCTCGTAAGGATGAATGGCGAAGTGAACCTCGGCAAGATTTGAACTCAGATCATAAAGGGCCGTAACTCTATGCTGGAAAGCATGGGGTCCGACCCTCTACCGATACTGCCAACCATTACTATAGCAATAAGTATATGTTATTGTAGTATTTTTAAATTATACCCCAAATACTCAGAATATTATTTATGAATTGAGGACATTTGAATCTAAAAGATTATAATTACGTTGTCCTTAACATTTCAGATTTTCTTAAAGATATTTAATTACTAATCATTATTACCCAAGAAATGAATTATTAAACAACCGTAACTTAATACAATATAATATATTGGCTTTCCTGGATATTGATAAATTTAACTACATCCTGACTGCCCACTTTTCACCTCAGGAGAGTTACAGTAGTAAGACAGCAGTAAACTTCATGGATGACTAATAACAACGGGGATTATGAGGCAGAATTATAATGACTTGCTAAAATTGTACGCCTTCAGAATATGAACTTGTTCTGTTATATGAAAAGGAAGACGAAACATCATCGATTTTCATATTTGTATTTAGCTAGGATATTAAAAATAGTTTACGTAGCAGAACTTAAATTGAATATATCAAGCCGTGTGAAACATACACCTAGACCTATACTTGTACATACAGACATTTATTCGTGCAATGCTATACAAAATATTTTCCTCATATGAATAGTATCGTGTTAATATCGGAATGAAGACACGACAACTACATATGGTAAAGACATGTTTCACTAAATGGTCTTGTATCAAACACTACACAGCATTCAGTTCCCAATTAAAAGGAAAGTCACGAAATATAAACCGCTCTCGCACCAGAGGTCCATTTCCATAGCCAACCATTCAAATCATAGGGTCATATGCATCAGAAATGTTGATAGATATATGAAAGAATTACAATTTCAAAGCCACAGACAACATAGAGCTTGAGAGAAATAATGAGAAATTAGATGGAAGAGAAATTCTGTTTTATTTCAGTGATAAATTTACCATCTGCTTTCTTACTATCCATTGACACATAATCAAGTAGATAAAATCTGTGATAGAAATATGTAGAGGAAAATGTATGCAAACATCTACATGTACACATCTATTCAAAGATACGTACCTACGTGGATAAATGCAATTGTCTACTATAGAAGAAAATATACTAGCATAGATATTATTGAATTTCTGTTACAAAATTCCAAAGATTCTCTATTTGAGACTAATGGAAGGTAGTATAAATAGCAATTGCATGCATAAACAGATACATTTACATCAACATAAATTCTTAGCACTAGAGACCATAGTCAATTTCTTTGCAACAGGCTCTTAATAGATGAAAAACCTCCATAGATTTTAAGAAACACGCATACACAAACATTCAAACACATACGCACAAAGATTACTGTAACGGCATGCATATATATATGCACATATATATATATATATATATATATATATATATATATATGTATGTATGTGTGTGTGTGTGTGTGTGTGTGTGTGTGTGTGCGTGTGTGTGTGCGTGTGTGTATGTATAGATATAGATATTTGTATGTATGTATACATGTATGCATGTATTTATGTATGTATGCATGCATTTACGTACGTATGTATCTATCCATTTATCTGTCACTCTCTCTCTCTCTCTCTCTCTCTCTCTCACTATATATATATATATATATATATATATATATATATATAGAGAGAGAGAGAGAGAGAGCGATAGATATAGATATATATACTTCATTCTGTATTTGTCTCGCAAGGTTCCTTTATCTGAAAACGTGTGTTGAAATATAGAAATATATATTGCTATATACTGTATGTATATATAGAAAAACAGCAATATATTACACAATCTTATATAATAAAAAATATTAGGACCTTAATTATGTTCAATTTCTCTCACTTGTCAGGCATGCAGATATAAATACAGTGGTACAGATGCGTGAAGAGATTGATATATCTGAGTATGCACAAAGGCGTGTATAATTGTATATATAGCCGTACATTTTGTAAAATTCATGCATTACATAGTCTAATTGTGATAGAGAACGTTGCGATACTAGACTTAGGTGAGTTACTGAATTGTGCCAAGGAGATATGTCAATCAATGCTGAAAGTCGTATGCCAGTGTTGAGTGCATAATTTTGTTCACATTGTGATCCCCCTCTGTATAGACACGTAAGTGGATGTCGAGGAAGTGTAGATTGATATATTGCGACTTATAACTATATTTACATATTATCAGAGAGTGACATATACACAAAGGGAGACAAACAAAAAAATGCGTGTGGATAATTTTAAAGAATTTTCCATAGGTTATACTTTTTTTGTCTCCATCAATGTTTTCATTCCAATTCTTTACACAAACATAAAGCTCAGTCCAAAACACACACTCACATGCAGCGTGCATATATGTATGCACAATGTGTACTGAAATAGTAGATTACATTATGATATTTTGTTGCAGTTATTTTTTACAAATATTTTAAATGTTTAAATGATTGAACTGGTGGAATTTATTAGTAGGTGGTAATTTACATATTTCATGAATACTAATGAAAGCTAATACTTGGTATCTTAGAAAATGCTGGTCTATTCACAGTTTTTGATGTCAGCATATGACGGAACAGGGGAAGAGTTGACTGTAGATTACCGGCGGGCTAGTAATTCCTTGTACAATTTTGTTAACGGCACCACGACCTCTAGTTTGCTTGAAACATGTCGGAGGATAATTACTAGAGACACTTGTAAGACCACACATATCTCTTTGCCGAAAGTCTTCGTTCAGAATCTCAAGGAATGAGCCTTTTTTCTTTTTCTTCTTCTTGCAGTGTTGTTCAGTAGTATTAATACTTGCCTGCAGCGATTCCCTCAGGACATATAAGATATCTGCCTTTTCTTAACGGTTCTAAATTTTCTGCTGACATTTCAAATCTTATGAAGTCAACGATGACAACGAGGTCGAAATGTGATCCAACTACAGGCGCTATTGTCTAAAAAAACTGTCAAATAAAAATGAAATCTGACTCTCATGATAGTAGAGGGAAGATTTTACAAATATAACAGATTTTTTTCGCTCTAGTGTTTATGTTTATATATATATTTATATAAAAAAAAGAAATTAATGTTCTCTATTATGTGTTGTTCTTTAGGATGTGATGAATTAGATTACGACGAAAGCTTCTCTGAATTTATATTATTACCATGTTTGTAATAGAACTGTTTAGCAACACATCTATTTACATTAAATTTTATGTGGACGAGATGTGAGACAGGGCGACATTTGGTTAACTAAATAAGTGCTACCAAGAAAACGGCGTTTTCTTTCTTTTCGAAAATGTTTTGAATTGTTTCCTCTGCTAACGTGGCTATTTTATGTGAAAAGTTACAATGTGCATTTAAGAATTATTAGGTGGGTGGGGGTGTAGAATAAAACGTATTCCATTTATACCAAAGAACATTTATTTAAAAAAAAAGCTTTTTCATAATTCCATTGAGTTGTTTGAAAACATTAATCATGACATTGATTATGAACCGTTAACTATACCATTTTCTGTCGACGTTTTAAAATAATGTTTGTATAATCTGTCACATTTTATGCTTAAGGAGTATAAGTACACTTTAAGCATGTAAATGTCATCCAAACATACAATAGACCATATTGCTATCCAACATTCATACACAGACAAGCACACGCATTTGCATCCAGAACTTCTTGTACTTATTCCTCTGTTTGAACCATGTGTTTTCAATGACATGATTGATTTACTGGTACACCTGAAACAGAAAACCTCCATTGCTATTACACATTCACATTTCATGTCAACCTATGCTGCTCCATATAGTAGAGCTACAGCCGACACGAGCGTTCCTATCACTCAACACTACAAGTTTGTCCACTCTAATTACATTTTCCAAGAATATCTTCAGGTCTGTATAAAATTTATCTATTTGTTATATGATATTTACTGGTATTGGTTGGTTCCCTCATATGTATGTCTATACTTGTGTATAAATATATATATATATATCTTCAATTAATTTGTTAATAACTCCCTTGTGGTTTGAGTATAACATTTCGGTGAATCGGGCTGCTTTTTCTAGCTGTCTTGGAAAATTTCAGCTTTGCAACTGAAAAGAGTTAATAGCCATGAAATATCATGCTATAAAAAAACTAAGTAAAACATTACTCTGTTTCGTTTTGTTTGATTTGTTATTTTTTTCCCATGGTAATTTTACCGCATTGTACTTGCTTAAAACAAACAAGAACATTTATCTTTGTATTGCCAGACACACACACACACACACACTTAGAAAAATACACACACACACATATATATATATATATATATATATATATATATATATATATATATATATATATATATATATATATATATATTTATATATATATATGAGTGTGAATATGAGTACGTATACAAGGTAATATGGTAATATTTCAAGATCAGTCATAAAATCTATTAAGGTAACAAGTCATTTATCAATTATTATAAATTGTCAACATTTTCATCGCAATTTTTCTATATGGTCATTGGCCCTATCCATCTGACCTTGTATAGATTACTACACACGGTCTCAAATCACACAAATAAATACACGCTTATGTACACACATATACACACACACACACACACACACACACACACACACACACACACACACACACACACACACACACACACACACATACATATATATATATATATATATATATACTTAGGTTAATAGGAGTTAGGTATTGTATACCCTTGTCCCATTAAGGTATTGGCAGCATAATAATTAGCTCTATGATTTGGAGCAGAGCCGTATATATGACCGCAGCTAGTAAACAAGGACCCACACCCCACCCTCCTGCACCAAAATTAGACTTATCGTCCCCTACTTTTGCTCTTTACTCTCTTTACTCTTTGTTCTTGAATGTTTGGTTGGTAGAGTCCATAACACCAATCAAACCCCTTTTATAGCTCTGACGAATCCTACGTTTGATGTTGTAGACGCTCTTGTGTTCTTTATCATATATATATATATGTATTCATGTATATATATATATATATATATATATATATATATATAACGCAGGAAATGTGGTAAGGAACCAGATGGACCATAACGCACCAAAGTACTCAATACTTAGGGTAGTAGAGTTGGTAATAGGAACAAGTAGGAACCCGACGGCTGTGCTCAAGCTGTTTCGACGGCTAATTCTGGACTAAATGAAAGTTTTTATCCTGGTAAATGAATAGCCGAACTTCTCAGGGGGTAATTCCATATATGGTAAAAGTGATTGTTACAAGGATTGGTCAAAAGTTTGTTGTTGAGACACATGATTCTATCATGGCATTTTGTGGGAGGTAGGGGTGCCAGTAGAAGAAAGAGGGAGAGGGAGTGGAGGAAACCCAGTCAAGCGTTGAAAGTGACAACTACAGCAGATTCTAAGCATAGAAGGACGAAAAAAGTATACTAGAGAAGGGGAGGGGGAGGAAGTTGAAACAATAAGTAAATCTAATTGGAGTAAATATATAGAAAATATAAAAATATAAAAAATATAAAGAACATCCCAGTCCCACCGAGAAAACTCTACCTTCGGATGCTCACGCAAAAACTCGACCTCTTTGCGAAAAGACTAAGATGGAGAACTTTTTTTTACGACAGATATTGCGACAATCAGGACTTCGATACCAAGGAGAGATTCGGATTTAATACCTACAAATCTCCCCCTCCGAATCCTATGGTCTCACCCTTCGAGAATGACCTTTTCCAACTGCTCAAGAGCATTAACTTCAAACCCAGACACAACAGATTCCTACAAAAACTCCGTAGCAATTTAACAGAGTATGAAAACACCAATGACATCATGGTGCACTCGGATAAAACTGGTAACCTCTACTTCGTCAACCCCGACAGATACCACACACTGATCAGGAGCTGCCTAAACTCCACCTATAAAAAGGCTAACCACTCAAGCATCGAGGACAAAAATCGAGATGGACATCAAATTACCTTCAGCCTCGGGGTCGCCGACCGCACAGAACCCCTAGACCCACAGACTCCCTACTTCACACTGAAGGAGCACAAATCCGATTTCGAGCGTAAACCATCTATCAGGCTTATAAACCCAAAGAAGTCCGACATAGGGAGAATCAGTAAAAAAATCCTAGACCGCGTTATACCAAAAGATAAGCAAAACGCCAGACTTAGCCTATGGGTCAACACCCAGGAAGTAATCTCATGGTTCAGCAATATGGAGGACTAACGAGACACAAAATTCATCCAGTTTGACATAGAGAGTTACTATGCTTCAATTACCTTACCGCTCCTTACGGCTGCCTTGGATTTTGTCGAGACACTTGCGCCCATCACCGACCAGGAAAGAAATATCATCCTCCACGCCAGGAAGACAGTCCTACTTTTCGACAACTCCAAATGGATAAAGAGAGCTCCTGACACCCCCTTCGACGTCAGTATGGGCGCGACGGATTCGGCTGAGGTCACAGATCTTATAGGATTATTCCTACTATTTAAACTCACCGATATGTTTCCGGCATTCGGCGGTGGTTTGTACCTGTTGATGGGCTCCTAACCCTTAAAGGGTACAACCCCAGTAGTACAGACCGGGTCCGTAAACAATTTATCAGCTTCTTCCACGACTGGGGATTTAAAATAACCCTACAAACGTCCCTAACCCGAGTAAACTTCCTGGACGTTACCCTTAACCTCGATAACGATCTGTACTACCCATACAGGAAACCAAACGACAACCTGCACTACATACACCGCCGGTCGAACCATCCTAGAAACATCACCAATAACCTAGTTAAAAACATCTCCCTCCGCATATCTCGTTTGTCCGCTAATGAGCAGATATTCGAGGAACATGCGCCTTATTACAACCAGGCCCGCAAGCGGAGTGGCTGCCGGGAGGAAATATCCTATTGCCCAGCTTCCATTAGCGGAACCAGCAGGCGACAGCGCCGCTCACGCAACGTAACGTGGTTCAATCCTCCCCACAATGCTGAGGTGACAACACTTATCGGGAAAATCTTCTTTAGGCTCATCGAAAACACTTCCCACTACAACACCGCTACCACAACATAATCAACAAAAATACCATCAAACTCTCCTACAGCACCACACATAACTTTGCACAAAACATCGTCTCCTCTAACAACAAAAAACTCAACCCCTATGGAAGAAATAACCTAGATAGCAGTGGAGAGCCGACCAAGCGGTGTAACTGTTCTGATGGATCCCTTAGCCCCCTCGACAACAGATGTAGAGTTCGTAATGTGATCTAC
>OZ024740.1:55505075-55562575 GCA_964016885.1 Eledone cirrhosa | reverse complement strand
TTCTATCAATCTCCCCTCTCCTACCGACCACGGGAAGATATATGTATGTATATTGCTTCCACCCCCTCACTGACCAGCAGCTGGCCATCTGGCCATTGCTAAATCTGACCTTTATAAAATAACCCACACCCCCAAATAACTTCTCATTCACTACCAGAAAGGCACACAGCAGTCAACGAGCTGCTACCAAGATGAAAACTACTACGAAATCCCACAATTAATTTTATACTTGAATTTTCAAATCTCAAATTTTAACTCTTCTTATTATTAATTTTTCTTAATATTAATCAACATTTGAAAAGATGGCTTTTGCAGACCCATCGAAACCGGTCATTTTTTATACTCTTTATTATTTCGTTACCTTATAAAATTATATGTTTTTTCACAAAAAAGTATTCTGTCTCTTATATATTCCATGTGCCATTACCAACCTCAATTTTCTCTCTCTCTCTCTCTCTCTCTCTCTCTCTCTCTCTCTCTCTCTCTCTCTCTCTCTCTCTCTTTATATATATATATATATATATATATATATATATATATATATATATAAATTTGAAGACTAAAATCCAAAGAGGGCTCGATAAGGATAAATATATATCAAATATATATGAACCGTAGAGCAAATATTTATTAAAATAACAGATTAAAGTTTAAGCAAAAAATCGCTGCTTTCACCCTTAACGGGATCTTCTCCCGTTAAGGGTGAAAGCAGCGATTCTTTGCTTAAAATTTAATCTGTTATTTTAATATATATATATATTTGAGTGCTACTGGTAACATGTAACCCAGTACAACCTGTCGTATGGTAGGGTCGTCGGTGACTAAACCGGCATCCCCACCAAGTTTACTTGGTGTGGAGGGTGATTTTGGACACCCTGCAGGACAAAAAACAATACCTGACAAAGGGCGGAAGAACTCATAAGAGTCAACGGCCATCCAAAAGTGTGTAAATATGTATATACACATGTACCGTGTGGTTAAACCACTGGGAGTGAAGGACCCCTAGCCTTTGTCAGGGCATTCTTCTAGGAGAAGGCAACTCAGGAAACAGAGATAACTCCGAAATAAAATCTGCGGCTCAGCAGTTACCGATGATGTTGATCTTTCCTCTTTTCGGGTTATACCTACTGTCGCTCAGAGAATGGGATTGGCTCAGTGCACAGTCTTTCCTCACTTTAAAAAATATCTTCACGCACAGGCATTGTACGATAGAATTAATTAATAATTATTAATAATGGTATATCGTGCAATGGCCATACTCGATAACGAGGGGGCAGCCATCATATATATATATATATATATATGTAACTACGTTATCGGCCCCACGTTGTCTCTATTCTTAGAAAATGTCGGTATCTCATACGCAGAAAATAACTGTAAACATAGTCAATCGCTAAGTAATAGCTTAGGAAATTGGGTAAAATATCCTTTAATGGAAAAGTGTAGTTAGCAGTCGCTTCCAGAATTCGACATCTATATCTCTCAAATTCCAGCTGAGTCATCTATCAAGTGATTGAAAGGACTGTCAGAGGTCCCTTAGCTTAATGACTAGAACCTTCCATCTGAATTTCAGAGATTCGGAGTTCGATAAGTGTATCTTATCCGATTTTCTAAGCTATAACTTAAAGCAATCGACTACGTTTACAGTTATTATCTGTTTGATGCGCTCGCATTTAGTATGAGTTTCGTAACTACTCAGCTTTTTGGTAGTTGAATACTTTAGACGGACCTTCTCGGACTGGCTTAGGAGAGAATAATATGTGTGACTTTGCCTGTATGTGTGGGTGTAGTGTTGAAATCAAATTTTACCAGTTGTCCCTTAAATTAATCAGCCAAAACTCAAAGATCATCAAAATAATTGACATGCCCGAAATTAAAGGCAGTGCCCTCGAATTCCCGATTTGTAATAAGTGAAACACAAAAATAATATCATATCAAAGGTTATATATATATATATATATATATATATATATATATATAACATAGCAACAACTAAAGTACGACGTTCCGATGTTGTTGCACTTTATGCAGGTATGAAAAGACCAAGAATAAAACGGCCAATGATACTAAGCCTAGTCTGTTGCATATTTTAAAATATTGTGTTTTGTGTTATTTTTGTCTTTACTTTTGATTCAACGTGCCATCTTCGGGAGTGGGATTTTATCTCTATGTCAATGAAGCAGATGTAGGAACAAAACACGACTGATGCGTTTCTGCAATAGGAAGCAGTAATAACATTTCTAGCAGATGAGTTTTGTAGCAGAAAACATGAGTCACAGCTGAAAATTAGTTTTGTGATAAAATTATAGATATCTGGTAACATTTTTGCAAATTCTAAAAACACCACGTGTATACAGATTTACGGTACTACTGCGTATTCTCAAAATTAATTTTCTCCATCTTGTCAATGTGCAATTGATTTTTTATAATAATATTAAACGATAATTTTTTATTGCTGATGTTATAACTTTTATAAAATGTCTTTCTTATATGTTATACCAAGACTAGGTGTGAATGCTTGCAACAGGCAGGTCTATTCAACTGCACTAACAAAACATGTTACTACGCAAGGAGAACGAAACCAGGGCCTTGTTGCGTTACAAACACCTTACCAATACTACTAACCCATGTTTCTGTACACTCGTATCTATATTGTAATGGTGATATGAGTGTTATTTCCACGTGGTTTCGTTCTGTGGAGGTAGGATTAGGGGTTGCTATTAGTATGGGAATATATTAATGGATATTATATGAAGTAGTTTCTGGATTGAGAACGCTTCCTCCGAAGGAGGTGGGGAGGATTATTTCCCCCAAATTCCCATATATATATATATATATATATATATATATTATATATATATATATATATATATATATATATATATATATATATATATATATATATATATATATATATATATATTCGTAAAAGCAAAGTCGTCGTGGTTTATAGCAAGTCATTTGTGAAATGCGTCGGCTGGAAATGTTTAACGTTATGCGGATGCAAATATAAGCGCAAACCAATTGCATATTCTATAGGTTGAAAAGAAATTATATATCGCTTCAGGAGTCAATTAGCTCTAAAAGAAGAAGAAAATTTCCATAAAAAGAAACAATGGATAAGAGGTAAATATATTCACATTTGCGATTTATAATGACAGACAATGATTCTCAATGGAATAAATTTGATTTCTTTAACAAAAATATTTATTGGAACTAAACAAACTCGTTCGGAACAATTCGTAGCCGTAGCTTGAAGCGAAAAGAAAAGAAGAAAATAACAAATGTGTCTTCCAAATTATTTATCTGAAATTATGAACCAACAAGCTAAGCTGACTACTTCATTCGTATTGTGAAGTTGTTATAACTTCAAATGTTTAATTTATCCGGTTTTCCTTTACTGAAAAATCTATTTTCAAATATAAATACATGCAGATACAAAGGTAAGCACATTCATATTAACAACAGCAAACATTGTGTGGTAATAATTAATCATTAATCAGAGAGCGTTGTCAGAATCGGTAGAATGACAGACATACTTGCTTGCGAAATATAGTTAAAGCAATTTACTTTTAAAATGAGAAGCCCACTGAGAGCAGTTTTCTGTTTCCTTCCTCCCGATTAGCGGAAATGATCTACCAGGCAAGTCCTTCAGTCGATTTAATTGACTTGTCACCCTTCACCAAAAATGTTTAGCCATTATACCGAGGTAAGAAATGAATGATTAACCATTTAATAATCATCCTACTCTTGACAAAAATGGTGTCTAGAGATGTTTTATGGCTTTGTATACATAAATATAAGTAGCCAGCTGCGCCGCCAATATTTTATAAGGTTATTAATTGAAATGAAACAGCTTCAAACAAGAAACTCAGCCCTTGGTCATGGTACGTATTTAATGTACTACATTTGTTTCTCAAAAGTTAGAGAGCAAAACAGACAAGAATTAAGAGACAAATCACTTTGAAAATACACCCAACCATCTTCGATAAGAACAGATTAAATTCGATATTGTACAACTAGACCTATCTAAGAAGAGCTGTAATGCATGTGATTATAGGGTTCCTCGATTAGGAATAACCTGTTAAACAACAAGAAACTAAGCAATGTTTTAACTACTATCCGAACCCCAAACCACTTCTCTTCCTTGTCATCCCAATAAAATACATTCTTGAATGTTATAATTTAAAGCATTTTATTCCTGTCTGTCCTATGTTTTCCTCTATATATCTACTTTAAGATGTAGTCGACATTTCCAAGGTTACTGAAATCCAGGAGATATCTGTGCGAGGGTTTGATTAGTATAGAGACAGAGTCCCTAGTCTTCTAGGGCCTAGTCTTCAAAGCCCCTTATCCATGGTAGATATCTTGAGTAATAGAGACATGTCAGCACCGTAGTCTACCGTAGTCTGATTTGCTGTCTTCTCACAGTGCACGAGGCGCAGTTAGATTTGTATTCCGGGCGTATTTTCAACTCAGAACACAACATTTCCGATTACACACTGCTATGAAAGTTTAACGCTCTAAACATGCTACCAAACCGCTTCCCTGGACTGATGAAACTTAACCGTGAAATCGGGAGTATTTGAAAATACAGAGAGCTTGACCAAATGACAGGATTCCATTCGGCACTCTAATGCCAGATAGTTTTATACCTTATTCAAGGTATATATCATCCTGGTTGATATACCAGTAGGACTACACTGGAAAAAGGTACTGGTTTCTAGGTGGCAACGACAGAAGATTCTATATAATTTTGTATTATTATATGTGTGTGATATATTATTTTACATTAATATATGAAACTAGGTATGACGTTATTGTATGCTGCTGGCAATATGGAACACTTGAGTGGCATATAAGCTAAAATTGATTGACTCCACTCATTATTTTGCTATCATTTATATCATTGTTTCTGAATCTTAATTCTGAGTAATCTTAGTGTTCCGGGGAAAATTCTGGAATTTCGTAAGATAAAATGTTAAATTTAAAAAAAATAAAATTTGACAAAATTGTATTGTAAATAACTGAAACAATTTCTGTTTCATTTAATGTATTATTACAGTTAGTGTGGTAGGGTAGGTATAAATTCAGCTATTTTTGGAAAATCGTATAATTTCTCCGCGATAAATTAATTCCTTCCATGATATTGAAATATATAGTATATGTTTATTTTTGTCAAGTAACCGTAGGTTCTTGTTGAATACTCTTGTTTTTATTTTACTTTCACAAATTGCATCGTGTTTTGATATTTAAAAAGTAGAACACGACGTCATGTCAATAGATTAATGAATTTGATCATGAATTTTCAGTCTTTACAAATCAGTATTAAACACATCAGAAATGTATTCAGCTATTTGGTTTCTGTCTATCTATATTTCTGAATATATATATATATATATATATATATATATATATATATATATATATATATATTTCTAATGTACGAACAACGAACAATCTACCTACCGATCTTGTCAGCATGCTTGACAGCAAATATGCAATATCTACAAAGCGATCATACTATATATCTAACTGTCCGTCAATTTTGCCCTGAAAATCAACTTTAGCAACCATCATATCGACCTTTCCAAATATATTTCGTAATATTCCCATCATAGGTGATTGCTTGTATGCTCTTATTAAAAATCGCAAATAATCTTTAGATATACACAAAGAAAAAATTGAGAGGTTTTTCAGTACGATGTGTCATATGTGACACAAAAACCACAAAGCATTAACGTGATATGATGTTTGCAATCGAATAAATGAAGTTAAAAGCTATGAATTACATACAAACACAAAATATTGGATCAATCGTACTGCGATTACTTGTTATATTGATGCTGACACTTCGTTACAAAATTTGTAAATCTCAGAAACTGGCATCGTTTTATTTTCAAACATATTTAATGCCGTTATTTAAGTTCACGTGAAGTTTATTTTATATATCACTTCACAGCAATGTTGTCAGGGTTGAGTCACTGTTAACAGCTGTTTATGTCATTAAGACCTTGATTAGATAGTAAGTTGCATTAGACATTCTCATTGCATAGCTTCCAGCTTGGTAATTGTCCGACATGTTAAATTGGCCTACAACATTCAACAACATTGACTCGAAATGGCAGCTGGCATCAACATTATGTCAGTAATAGGGCGCGACTTGGAAGACACTACGTGCAAGCGAATATAAAAAGATATAAATTTTTGAAAGTGGTGACAATGATCAATGAAGAAATATCTCCTCATACCATTACCAATACCTAAGCAAAACGGGTTTACATAGAGAGCATTGATAGAGAGTGGTGAAAATAGAGGGGTTTTACAATATCACACTGCGCATAGAAATGACAAAGCTTACTCAACATTCCAATTAAGATAATGGAAATCTACGTATGTTGACAGTGACTTTCGTAAGACAGGACATCTATTAGAGAGAAAATATAACGACACATGTATTCATCATTTATTCCTAGAATTAAATGCATACCTTTTCGGATGTAAGAATACTCCGGTACTAAGATATAATATTTTAAGTTGCATCACTTCAGTTAATTAGATTATATATAGAATCAAATATCTCTATGTAAAACATCGATTGCACAGAGACACAGACACACAGACACACTCATATGCACACACACACACACACAATCCATTACATTTGCACACACATAAACGTAGACATCTATATGCATTTGTTTAAATTCCCTCACATACATTTATGCATCAATCTAAGAGATTAGCAAGAAATGACAGTATATAATAGAAATAAACAATTCAAATGAATTGTTTAGCGGAGGATAGGCAGCCTCTATTACATATTTCAATCCCTTAGAAATAATAGTTGTGAGGAAGAGAGGAAATTATTATCAAACCGAAGTCGTGGCTTGAATACTACTGCAAATTATTCCATTCGAAGGTGATATTTATGATTGTATACAAAAGTAACAGGACCAAACATACCAACCTAATTAAGCTAAGGTGGACAGTTATGTAAGGGTTATTCTTTAAAGATATATGAAGGATTCTCCGGAAATAGATGGAAAAAAGAAAACGTAGAAAGATTAAAACAAAATGGACCTAGCATGAAAACTAAAAAAAGAAACGCTAAGACTGATTTTATTGTGAGGACACCAAACTTAAAACTATAACTAAGCTCAAAAGAAACGCTTCCAGGTTCTCAACACATGTTCAACCTACCAGATTCAGGAACGACAGAAAAATGTGTCAACGGCACAGCACCGCTATGAAGTTAGAGTAGTAGGAAATCCAAGCAATTGAGTTGCAAACAGTTCAAAATTCTATGCCAGATCAAGAACAGACGGTGGATCAACACGTTTCCAGAATAAACATGTGAAATAATGAAATGATAACCAAAATACTTCCTTCAAATCTTTAATTCAACAGAGATTATCGAGCGAGAAATTGCTCGAACATTACTGGTGCGTGGATGGATGATCGGGCAAAGGAAGTGGAGGTCATATTTGTAACCAGGTCAATCAGAAATAGAAATGAACTAGGAGTAGGTGTGGAAAATTGGAGGAGAGAAACTCGTTAGATGACTCTATCAGATAATGCATATAACCACTATTCAAGATGAATGAAGGGAAAAACTGTGGCAATTATCAATGAAATTCCTACTTGCTACAGTGGAGATCCTCTCATTCGTGTTGCTTGAGTAAGAAAATCGCTCTAGTTCTGCTTGAAACTGAATGTGAGCTCCGAAATGAAAGCAGCAACATATGGTATTCTGCTTCCGCCAGATATGAGTTAAATGAATGGATAAGAAGAAGTCACACAATCGACTTTCCGAAAGCATTCGAAGCAGTAAACCGTCTAAGGCTGTGGTAGATAATCAAGTTGGATGTCCCGATTAATTCATTTATATGGTCAAATCTTTACGCACTGATATGGGGACAATGTTTATGCAGTTTGCTACTATATCTATACAGTTTGGTTTTGCAGTGGTAGTGAAGTTAGACTGCATGTTAATCTCAACACTTCCGCCACTCTATCAGTCACTGAATCTTGCAGAGGCATTCCGCAACTGAAATAACGACTTATTCTTACAGGCAAGTTTTTATGCTTGCATGGGGCTAAAGTATCGCACCTTAGAACTAAGAGTACATTCAAGCATTTAGTAGTGGTATAAATGTTGTTTACTGATGAATTTACGTTCATCACCGGTATAGCATATGCTATTCAATGCCTTGCAAATGCTTTGGCAGTACAGCCACTAAAATTGGTTTCAATATAAACAAATATTGGGATTGAATATTTTATGAGTTAATCCTTCATACGTACCAGGTAGCACTAACTCAGTCTATCTTCGAAAGGTAGAAGGTTGATAGAGGCAAGACACTTCTTTGGCATTACTTTACGTAGCAACCATAGGCTTATTGATGAGCTAGGTTGTAGAATTTCCAATGCCAACTGATCATTCTGAAGGCTGAGCGTGTCTGCGGAATAACAACACTCCAATGAAGTACAATGGATACCAAGCAGTAGCATTATCCGCCATATTCTATATTAAGAGTCATGGAAAGAATACCTAGAGAAAGTATAGCTCCATAATATGGTAGGTACGTTAGTGCGGCAAAATCAATCTGGAGAAAAGTTAGGATATCCAGAAAATATGTTATTGCCTACTGGGATACAAACTGTGCTTAAATACGAGTTCAAGAGATTGAAATTTCATACCCACTGCTGGGTTATAGCAGTTCTGGAGAGATACCTGTGGATTAGAACTGTGATATATAACTCGAACCTATACATATGTATATGTAGTATGTATATAACGTTTATTGTTATATAACAGTGAATGACATACACATATGCAGAGAAATAATGATCAAACGAAGTTTTATGAATGGAGTCGCTTCATTTATTTTTTCTGCAGTGTGTAAGGTATTTTGGTGTTGCTTAATGAACTAACAGTTGACCCTTCGAAAATCTTTAACTGCTGACGTCAGTCTTTACAAATTGCAATAAAATATTTAACCAATTCTTGGTTATAACAGCCTGTGCTGTAAATGCCAATGATGCATTCACGGTTGGGGCTACTGAGATGTTAAAGGGTACGAATACAAGCGTATCTTTATGCAGTAGTTCCTGGGAAAACATGTTATAATGCTTTGCTAACGTGGCTGTATGTATAAAAATATTTATATGAACGGTAATTATTTACATATATACACGCGCGCATACATACATATATCCTAATTCTTAATCAGACATTTGCTGAGAAGAAGAAGAAGAAGAAGAAGAAGAAGAAGAAGAAGAAGAAGGAGGAGGAGGATGAGGAGGGGGATGAGGAGGAGGGGAGGAGGAGGAGGAGGAGGAGGAGGAGAAGAAGAAGAAGAAGAAGAAGAAGAAGAAGAAGAAGAAGAAGAAGAAGAAGAAGAAGAAGAAGTAGAAGAAGAAGTAGAAGAAGAAGTAGAAGAAGAGGAAGAAGAAGAAGAAGAAGAAGAAGAAGAAGACAGGTTAAAACCAAATTTCGTATAGTACATAAAATAATAACATAGGTTCTGTGTTCAAATCCAGCTCAGGTTAACTTCACCTTCCAATTCCACGTGGTCAATTAGAACCCACAACAGAAATGTGCTGGTTTCGATTCAATTATGTGTACATTCACTCTGGGAAAATTCAGATTTGTTTCTAAATAAAAGAAATCAATATTCATGCTACCGAATGTTAATCACTCTACTTGCTGACATAAATGGTGTATGTTAAAGTAATTTGTATCTGCCTGCATGACAAATAAGCCAATAGATTTAGAATTGCCACCACAAATTAGGATTTAATCGAGCTCCTGTATGTTGGTAGAAACAAAAATAATTTCATTCATTAAGTTAGTAGATTCGGTGTGTTAATTAATTTCAGAATTTAAGAGTTGTGATTAATTTTGTAGAAATTTCAGCACAATTAAGAATTCTTTACACTTGATATATTCACAAACTTCCAAAAGGAATATAATTCGGTGAAATATTTTAAATGAAAAATGAAACGTACCGTAATCATTAATGTGTTATTAGGTCATTTCCTAAGAGTTGATTATAGACTCCTGTCTAAATAGAAGTAAGATTGGCATAGTATAAATAATTCTATCGAATATATTGACTTCGACATGATACCGTTTGTACACCAAAAGAAAAGTATCTCAGCCGAGAATTTATATCGTTTTAGAGCTCATGTCACACCGAGTGTTTACCTTCCATGTGTAAACTGCGCACCTTGTGTAGTAATTCAAACAAAGAAAAAGTACCTTAGCTTCAGATGGAGTGGTAGGGGTGATATGTTGACGCTCAACGCGTCTTGGTCATGTTAAAAGCCTGAACATCCTTCACTCGCCGGACCTGAACACAGCTAATTTCTCCTAAAGAAGGAAAGAGAGTGAAAACTGTTTCCGGAAGATCGAGATACCCTTGGACAAGTATGGTCTAGACTGATTCGGTCTGCCTCACGGTTAAAGTGTGGCACGTTATTCAATTCAGTAATTATACGTCAACCAGTACTCTTCTTGATAATGCGAAGTGGCCCAGCGCACAGATAGTTGTATACTAAACATAATTCTAATGTGGAATCAGCTTGAAACAGTGTGTTAAGAAAATACTTTTGAATTACTGGTACAGTCTAGGCGACGGATTTCGAAATATTTTTCGCCTGTCAATTGAATGATATAATAAATGAAAATTGCACAAGATGCCATGCTATGGGATCGAACACAGGAACATCCATGCTAAGCATGCTGCTCAACCAGTTGATCATTATGATTGCAATTAGCATCGTTTCATTAGGCATACGTCGCCTAGTTTAAAAGACGAAATGGCATGCTAGTTCGTTTATAATTACTTTACCAAGGGAATATAATGGCATAAGAAGAATAATTAAGCACCAAGACAAACCCAAATCGAAGCCAACTTAGCATTTACAGTACGAGTACAAAACAATTTCTTTAAAAGTTGTGTTGTTGTTATTATTATTTGATTAAAGGTATAATAATAATAATAATAATAATAATAATGATTTCTTTATTAACCACAAGGGTTTACATAAAGTAGACATTAAGGACAGTGCAGGACAATGCAGGACGGTACAAATGGGCATTTCTGCGTGTAAAAAAACAAAAACAGAGGATGTAACAAAAATAACAATGAAAATAACAATGAAAAATTCCCCAATAGGGGGAGACTTCGGAGGGACATTTGTGGAGAAAGCCCAGTAAAAAGCCACAATGACCCTGACCACCAAGGCAAGTGCCCTCTCCCAGTTTTCCACCTTTAGTTTACAGATATATACTCAGAGTCGGCCCATTCACTCGGGCCATTCTTGCTTCTCTCACCCATCTTTCAACAAAATGCTGGGAAGAGAGCACTTCCTTCTCTACTCTGATTTTCCTTTTCAAATGAAATTTGAAAAAGTCAATCAGAGCATCACCGAAGAGGTCAGTGCTCGTCTTCAGCCCTTTCAAACGTGTCCACCATACTATCTCTTTCGCCATGGCCACCAGACAGATAAAAACTGCCTGCCCTTCCCGGCTAAAGGAGGAGGGCGGGGCAATCCTCACGATAGACTCAGATGATAGCTGGATCCGTCCTAAACGCGACAGCAGGTGTTCGACATAAACCCACAAGTCAGCAATTTTCGGACACTGGACGAGTGCGTGCAGGACGGTTTCGTCGCCCTGCGCGCATCTCGGACATGCCCGGCTGACGGCACCTCCATGCCTGTAGAGTTTATCCCGAACTGGCAAGGCTCCTCGGTAGCACTGCCAGGCCAGAGATTTCTGGAAGTTGTCCATAGGCCCTGGCCCGAAAGTTCTTCCGAAGAGATTGGCTAGTTGATTTTCGTCGACGCCTAGAGTTTCCCCAAGTACGTCGTCGCTCTTCCCCTCCACTAATCCTCTATAGAACGCCGAGGTGGAGTTTCCACCGATCACATTGCCCGATTGGTCGAGGGCTGTGAGCGCCTGAAGACATTCCAGTCTCCAGGCGCTCCCTCTCGGTCTTCGCTTGACCCAGGACTGCAGCTCCGTCAAGGAAACGAGCTGGGGAAAAACGCGTCTAGCAAACGGCGACCACACCTGATCACCGTCGAGGAAGAGGTGGAGATGTCGTAGCCTGAGCGCGTGCCTGCGCATCATCAGCCACGGCATGCCCAGCCCTCCACGTAGCGGGTGTTGACAACAGATGGACCGCCTGACCATCGGAGCACGTCCCTTCCACAAAAAGCGAAAGAGCAAACGCTCCAGCGCAGTCAGGCGAGGCTTAGGACAAGGTACGACGGTTAGGCGGTAGCAGATGACAGACGCGATGTACGCGTTAGCCACCTCCGCTCGACCTTTCAGGGATAGCTTCCTCTCCGCCCATTTCTGGGTGAGAGAAGCCACCCTGCTCGTCACCTCGTCCCAGTTTTTGTCCGTCTGGAGGTCCGGACCGAACCAGACCCCTAGCAATTTAACCGGTCCGTCCGTCCAGCGCCCGACGACGCTGTTGGACGGCATGGACCTGCCTCTCCAGGTGCCGAGCTGCAGGCCCACTGACTTTTGCTGGTTGATCATTGCTCCTGTCACCGCTTCGTATTCTCTTAGTGTAGTGCCGATCGCCTCGATGTGTTTGGCGTTCGACACCACTACGGTGACATCGTCCGCATATGCTGACACGGATCTTCCGCATCCTAGTTCGCGCGGGACTCCCCTCAACGTCTCCAGTTTGTGCAGTAATGGCTCGAGAGTCAATACGTACAAGAGGGACGAGAGGGGACATCCTTGGCGGACCGAGCGCATGATGTTGAACGGTTCCGACAGGTGACCGTTCACTCTCACTACAGAGCAGATGTCGCTGTGCATGGCAGCGATCCAGCCTCTGAAGACGGGCCCCAAGCCAGCCGCCCTCAGGACTGCCGCTAGGTAACGATGGTCGACCCTATCGAAAGCTTTCGACTGATCTAAATTGATCAAGGACCCACCCGTGCCAGGTTCCCTAGCTACCCTCTCTACGATGTATCGCATGAGGTGGAGGTTGTCGTGGATGGATCTGTCGGGAATGGCGCATGTCTGCGCCTCTCCCACCAGACCACCAACGACAAGCGCCAACCTCTTTGCTAGCACCTTGGCCAAAATCTTAAACTCTGTGTTTAGCAGAGTTATGGGCCGGAAATTGTCTATGTTATCCCCCTTGTTCGGATCCTTTCTCAGCAGTGCCACCGCTCCTCGGCTCACAGAACTGGGAATTCTCCCGTTCTGTTGCCAGTTGCAGTAGACGTCCGCCAAGAGGCCTCCGAACAAGTCTGGCATCTGTACGTAAAGTTCATAGGGCAGACCATCCAAACCAGGCGATTTACCCCTTGTGCAGCCAGTCATTGCCTCCCGTACTTCAGCGGCTGTTATCGGCTTTTCGCAACACTTCGCCTCAGTGGCCGAGAGCCGCGGCAGTCCGTCGAGGTAGACACTAAAGTCCATCCCTCTACCCGGCCCCCCGCTGCCCCCGAACAGCTGAGCGAAGTGTCGCTGAAAAGCTTCACACATTTGCCCGGGATCGAGTAGCATGCGCCCGTTGTGGTCCACCAAAGACCGGATCGTGGCTTTGTTGCCACGACGCGCCTCCGCCACTCGGGCCCATTGAACGGCTTTCGTCCCCTCGTGTCTGAGAGCACGCACCCTAGCTCTGACAACGCAGCCTTCGTGCTTTGCATTGAAGAATTGGTCAAGGGCCAATTTCGCCGCAAGCACGTCGGTCGCAATGCCTTTGCTAAGCGCCTCGTCTAATTTTCTAACTAGTTCTCCCTCTGCTCTATTTTTCTCTATTGCTAAAGCCTTACTAAACCTAATCGATTCTATTCTAATCGCTCTTTTCAGAGCAAACCACCACTTGTTGTTGACGATGGCCCCCGTCAACGCCCGCTTAACTAGTTCGCTAATCCGGTCTCTGTAGGCCTTGCGCGCTGGTAAGGACGCGTTTAGCTTCCAGTAGCCGGGTCCTCGTCTATGAAGCCTATCTAAGTCAAGCACACAGGTCACGAATTTGTGGTCCGTGTAGCTGACTATCTTGAATTGTGGACAGCCTATGCTAGACCTATCTATTTCCCTACAAAATACTCTATCTAGATATGATCTGGATGACCCTATGCGGTTTGTCCAAGTCCACATTGGCACATTTGGGAAATCCAATCGGTACCTGTCAGACAGTTCAAAACGCCTGAGCAGGTTGGTGAGGCTCTTGCACCCTCCACCCCTATCCGCTAATCCCACACAGTCCCAGCGTGCATCTAAGATCCCGTTCCAGTCGCCCACTAACACTAAAGAGTGGGACGTTCCAAGAAAGGTCTCCAGACGCCGGAAGAAATCAGGCCGCCCTGCTCCTGTCGGGGCATAGACGGCCACTAGCCTGAAAGCTTGCCCGTCTCCGCTGGTCACGTCCAGCACCACCAGCTTACCCTCTGGGTCCAGGAAGATGGCCCGTATGGCGAGATCCAAACCTCTCCGAAAAAGCACAGCAACTCCTCCACCCGATCCAGGACGGCTGGGAGATGCGTACACATCGTAGCCGCCGAAGATCGGTGCGAAAGCCCGTGCTTCGGAGATTCTGGTCTCGCTGATGGCCACTACACCTATGTTTAGTGACCTGAGGTCGTTGAGCAGGTGACCCTGCTTCCATGACGACCCCAAGCCACGCGCATTTATGCTGCCTATTCTGAGTGAGGTCATGTTTAAAATAGAGTGGAAAAGATGGGAAAGACCACTTACCGTACTTTTTGTAGAGGAGGGATGGTTTTTACATCCCCTTTCACTTGATCGTCTGGTGAAGGGACCGTTGAATCGTCCCTTCGGCTGGTCGTCGGCTCTTCTAAGAGAATGTCTGAATATACTCTTCGATTGATGGTTCCTCCTAGGTCCCTGAAATCACCAACTGCGTTGGGGAATTTCGTTTTAATGTTTGTGTATTGTTTCTGTGCTATTTTTAGCAGTCTTATGTTAGTTGGCGTTTTGATTGGTGCTGGTATTATGTAGTCCTGTTGTGAAATGTCTGTGTGTTCAATTATGTAAGTCATTAGTTTCTTGTTGTGTGTGTTTATTGCCGTGCATTTGTTTTTCTGGGGGTGGGGTGTGGTTCTGCTATTTTCTTGTCGTTGTTGCTGGGTGTGTGTGTTTTGTTGTTGTGTTTGCGATGTTGGTGCTTGTGGTGGTGGTGTTGAAGGTGTTGTTGGCGGTGGGGTTGTCGCCGGTGGTGATGGTGGTGCTGGTGTGGGTGGTGATGGTGTTGGTGGTGTTGCTGCTGTGGGTCTCTTTGCAGTAGACTTTACCCTTTTCTCATTTCTTTCCTCCCTTTTCAAAGGCGACGATGCGCTGCTTCTGCGTTTGTGCCTTCTTGCGACCTTTTGCCATCCCTCTCCCACCTCACACTCCATGTCTGATTCTGTAAGGTCGGGGAGGGGTACCAGCTCCACTCTTTCACTTGTTGTTGTTGGTGATGTTTGCACTGGAGTCTCTGTTGCAGCTGCATTTGGTATTGCTGTTGTTGTTGTTAATATTTCCACTGCTGCTGCTGTCTTTGATTTCCGTGGAGTGGGTATGGGTGCCACGGACCTATCGTTCCTGGTTGCCGCTTGTCCTGTTGCTGGTAGCCGTGGAGCCGGATTCGGAAGGAGGGGGGTTTTCTCCTTTCTCAGGGTCTTCTCGTTGCAGAAGGCCCTGAGGTGAGTCTTCGATCCACAGCGAAAGCATTTCGGGCGTTTGCCCTCAACACTTATGGGCAGTTGAGTGCCGTTATCGAAGTCTATCACATCCGGGATAGCTTCGATGCACTCCTGGTTGGTTTGGATTAGCATCTCAATGGAGGAGCCGACCCAATCTTCTCTTACTTTTTTCTGTACTTGCAGTACAGTTGTTTTGTCCTCGATTCCGACGAGGACAGACGCAGCCAGCCAAGAAGGGGTCATTCCGGGGGGGGACGTGGGTCAGTTTGACCCTCACAATTTTTTGCCCGCAGTAGGAGGGCATCAACACCATTTCCTCGCTCCTTAGGGTCACTACTGATTGGGCCTTTGCCTCCTGGGGTGTGGCAAAAAGTACGTCTACGGTGGCGTATTTTTTGCCTCGGGTGATGTGCGTTTTCCTCTGCCACACAGACCCCAAGGCTTTTTGTATTTGGGCCTCTGTGGCTCTTTCCACCCTACGGGATTTTGTACTTACTGTACGGTACGTGACCGTACAGTGCTCTTGGGTTTCGAAAAAATTTTTCGCTGCCTTGCAGATTGCTCTGTGTCCGTTCTTTGTCACCATCTTCTTCGCTTCCTCTAATTCCTCATTTGTTATGAGGATTGTTTCCAAGTTTTTCGCAATACCTGCAAATGAGATTGGTTTTTCTCTGCTGTTGTTGTTGTCGTCAGAGCTGCTGGTACTTTTGTTGTTGCTGCAGGTACTACGACTACTGCCTCCGCCGCTGTTGCTGTGGTTGTTGTTGGTGTTGCTGCTGCTAATGCTGTTGTTGTTTATGCTGCTGGTGATGCTGTTGCGGCTGCTACTGTTGTTTTCATTGTCACTGTTGCTGTTGTTATTACGGCTGCTACTGCTATTATTCCTGACGTCAGACGAATGAACTGGGTTTTCGTATTTCCCGCACACCTGTTTCGTCGCTGTCGTCGTCGTCGTGGAGAAACCTTGCACGCTTTGCACGAGACTTTTCTTTTCTTTCGTCACTTGCGAAAGAGAAGGGAGGGAGAGAGACACATTTAAAGAAGGGAGGGAGAGAGACAATCTTCTCTCTGGTGTAGTGATGATTGAGGAAGAAGAAGACGGAATGAGTGGGAGTGACGTATGAAATTTCTTTTTCGTAGCCATGTTGTTTTTTTGTTTAAAATGAAATTTTGGGTACAAAACCCCAATAACTGGTTATTTAACCCCGAAGGGCCAAATAACGGACAGAAAGACCCCTCTCACGAGGAGGAGGGTGTCTTTATCAACAATTTGGTTCAAGTTTTAAACAATTTACAATTGTTTTAACGGTTAAAAATTACTATACCTTACAGAGCCGAGCCTCCGTCAACCATGGCATTCAATAATAATAATAATAATAATAATAATAATAATAAAGGAAAGCTGCTGAAGAGTTCAGACATTAATCTTGATCGGAGGAACGTGATAAGAGAACTTGATCAAGAAAAAACTTACAAATATCTAGGTGTTTGTGAAGGAGACGGAATCAAGCACTCGACAATGAGGGAAAGGATAAGGAAGGAATGTTACCGCAGAGTAAGAGCAATCTTAAGAACGGAATTGAATGCAAGGAATAGGATCGATGCCATAAACACGCTTGCCATACCAGTAGTAACCTACAGTTACAATGTCATCAACTGGTCAAGCACAGAGATCCGTAGACTCGATACAAAAATTCGAAAATTCTTAACCATGCACAGAATGCATCACCCTAAGGCAGATATAGATAGAATATATCTCCCTAGGAAAGAAGGAGGACGTGGGTGAATCCAGTTAGAGATTGCGTTGAAAACTGCAACAATTGGATTATCTACATATCTAAGGGAATCACATGATTGGATGATCAAACTCGTTTTGAAACACGAAAGCATCAAAAGATCATATTCCATTACAAAAGATGCACAAAGATACAGTAATGGACTACAAATTTCAGAAGTCCCATTTACTGCTGAAATGGAAAACACAGAAAAAGCAAAGCAGGAAAAAGTAACTGCAAAGAAAGAACTGCAACAGAAACTGGCTAAGAAATGGCAAGAAAAGTCTCTGTATGGAAAATACCCAGAGCGAGCTAACAATCCTGATGTTGACAAAACTTTAACCCATCAGTGGTTGGCATCCTCTGGACTGAAATCGGAGACTGAAGGACTGATTATATCACCACAAAATCAGTGTCTGCCAACAAAAAATTACCAAGCCAACATAATAAAAAATGGATGCAGCCCATTATGCCGTGTATGCAAAAAACAACCAGAGACCATTGACCATATAATTTCAATGTTCAGTCCTATAGCTCAAACCGAATACCTAAACAAGCATGACAGAGCTTCACAATACATACATTGGATAATGTGTAAGCATTTTGACCTGCCCCATCAAAAGAATTGGTGGGAGCATCAACCACCTCCCATACTTGAAAAAGATCACATCTCAATTTTGTGGAACTTTAGCATCCAAACAGACCGAAAAATAGATGCAAATAGACCTGATATAATATTGAAGGACTTTCAAAAGAGGGTATGCCTGCTAATTGATATGTCTGTTCCAATAGACAAGAATGTATCTATAAAAACATTTGAAAAATTGAGCAAGTATAAGGACCTGGAGATAGAAATTGGAAAAATGTGGAAATTGAGAACTAAAACTATACCAGTGGTTGTAGGCGCTCTGGGAATGATACCTAAGGGGTCTAATGATTACTTATCGCAAATCCCAGGAAACCTGCGTATAGGAGAAATACAAAAGATAGTACTAATGGGAACTGCCCATATACTAAGGAAGATTCTGTCAATATAAGTACATCACAAGTCTAAACACTAAAGATGCATGTGTGAGTATGAATGTTCTTTCTTGAACATGGTTGACCTTGTTGTCTCTTGAGGTCACTGGTTGCGACTTGGTGATAACTCGTATGAACATAAAGCAAGATAAATACAACTGTAATAATAATAATAATAATAATAATAATAATAATAATAATAATAATAATAATAATAATAATAATAATAATAATAATAATAATAATAAAGGAAAGCTGCTGAAGAGTTCAGACATTAATCTTGATCGGAGGAACGTGATAAGAGAACTTGATCAAGAAAAAACTTACAAATATCTAGGTGTTTGTGAAGGAGACGGAATCAAGCACTCGACAATGAGGGAAAGGATAAGGAAGGAATGTTACCGCAGAGTAAGAGCAATCTTAAGAACGGAATTGAATGCAAGGAATAGGATCGATGCCATAAACACGCTTGCCATACCAGTAGTAACCTACAGTTACAATGTCATCAACTGGTCAAGCACAGAGATCCGTAGGCTCGATACAAAAATTCGAAAATTCTTAACCATGCACAGAATGCATCACCCTAAGGCAGATATAGATAGAATATATCTCCCTAGGAAAGAAGGAGGACGTGGGTTAATCCAGTTAGAGATTGCGTTGAAAACTGCAACAATTGGATTATCTACATATCTAAGGGAATCACATGATTGGATGATCAAACTCGTTTTGAAACGCGAAAGCATCAAAAGATCATATTCCATTACAAAAGATGCACAAAGATACAGTAATGGACTACACATTTCAGAAGTCCCATTTACTGCTGAAATGGAAAACACAGAAAAAGCAAAGCAGGTAAAAGTAACTGCAAAGAAAGAACTGCTACAGAAACTGGCTAAGAAATGGCAAGAAAAGTCTCTGTATGGAAAATACCCAGAGCGAGCTAACAATCCTGATGTTGACAAAACTTTAACCCATCAGTGGTTGGCATCCTCTGGACTGAAATCGGAGACTGAAGGACTGATTATATCGGCACAAGATCAGTGTCTGCCAACAAACGATTACCAAGCCAACATAATAAAAAATGGGTGCAGCCCATTATGCCGTGTATGCAAAAAACAACCAGAGACCATTGACCATATAATTTCAATGTGCAGTCCTATAGCTCCAACCGAATACCTAAACAGGCATGGCAGAGCTGCACAATACATACATTGGATAATGTGTAAGCATTTTGACCTGCCCCATCAAAAGAATTGGTGGGAGCATCAACCACCTCCCATACTTGAAAAAGATCACATCTCAATCTTGTGGAACTTTAGCATCCAAACGGACCGAAAAATAGATGCAAATAGACCTGATATAATATTGAAGGACTTTCAAAAGAGGGTATGCCTGCTAATTGATATGTCTGTTCCAATAGACAAGAATGTATCTATAAAAACATTTGAAAAATTGAGCAAGTATAAGGACCTGGAGAGAGAAATTGGAAAAATGTGGAAATTGAGAACTAAAACAATACCAGTGGTTGTAGGCGCTCTGGGAATGATACCTAAGGGGTCTAATGAAAACTTATCGCAAATCCCAGGAAACCCGCGTATAGGAGAAATACAAAAGATAGTACTAATGGGAACTGTCCATATACTAAGGAAGATTCTGTCAATATAAGTACATCACAAGTCTAAACACTAAAGATGCATGTGTGAATATGTATTTTCTTTCTTGAACATGGCGGACCTTGTTGTCTCTTGAGGTCACTGGTTGTGACTTGGTGATAACTCGTATGAACATAAAGCAAGATAAATGCAACTGTAATAATAATAAGTACAATGTTAAATGATAAAATCTCATACCGGACCGGCCGTCACCCGGGTCAAAAAGGGCCGCGTGCCTCAGAGAGGAACCAGACTGGGGTCGAAAAATCAGCTGATGGTTCAAACCTTCCCATCAATTCGGAGCTGAAGACCACTCCTAACTGGAATACTCCTACTGTTGGCCCTCCGTGCTCATCACCAAGAAATCCAAAGAAAAAGAGAGAAAAATTATCAAGGGAAGACAATAAAGAAGTCCTTGAGGCTTTCTACACTGCCATGTACTACTCATCAAATACAGACATATATCAACTGGAAAAAGAAACATCCCGAAAACAGAGGCTATATTGACAGAAACATACTAGCCAATATACGAAGAAATATTGTTAAAAAAATTTACGAACTGATATAGAAATTGATCAGATTAAGCAATTAGCACAACGTCAGCAAAGGGAAAATGAAACATGTGTGAGTAATGATTACTTATCGCAAATCCCAGGAAACCCGCGTATAGGAGAGATACAAAAGATAGAACTAATGGGAACTGCCCATATACTCAGGAAGATTCTGTCAATATAAGTACATCACAAGTCTAAACACCTGAAGATGCATGGATGTGTATGTAGGTTTTGAACATGGCGGACCTTGTTGTCTCTTGAGGTCACTGGTTGTGACTTGGTGATAACTCGTATGAACGTAAAGCAAGATAAATGCAACTGTAATAATCATAATAATTTCTTTATTGGCCACAAGGGCTGACATCAAGAAAAAACATTACAGACGGCACAGGACGGTACAGGACGATACGATGTTGGTTTTGTGCGTGTAAAATTTTTAATTATTTATATAAGAAAAGAAAAGAAGACATAGAAACATATATATATATAAACAATAAAAATGAAAATTGAAACAATGAAAAATTCTCCAATAGGGGGGAAACCTCCGAGGGTTACTCGTGGCGAAAACCACACAAAAGATCACGGCCATCCTGACCATCAGGGCAAGCGCCCTGTCGCAATTTTTCCATTTCTCAAACTACAGGCGTATATTCAGAGCGGTCCCGTTCACTCGGACCATTCTCGCTACATTCACCCACCTTTCAACAAACTTGCTAGAAGGGAGCATTGCCCCCCCCCCCCCCCCCCTGATTTTCCTCTTCAAGTGAAACTTGAAAAAGATAATTAGAGATCGCCGAAGAGGAAAGTGTCTGGATCGGAGTTGCTGTGCTTTTTCGGAGAGGTTTGGATCTCGCCATACGGGCCATCTTCCTGGACCCAGAAGGTAAGTTGGTGGTGCTAGACGTAACCAGCGGAGACGGGCAAGCTTTCAGGCTAGTGGCCGTCTATGCCCCGACAGGAGCAGGGCGGCCTGATTTCTTCAGGCGTCTGGAGACCTTTCTTGGAACGTCCCACTCTTTAGTGTTAGTGGGCGACTGGAACGGGATCTTAGATGCATGCTGGGACTGTGTGGGATTAGTGGATAGGGGAGGAGGGTGCAAGAGTCTCACCAACCTGCTCAGGCGTTTTGAACTGTCTGACAGGTACCGATTGGATTTCCCGAATGTGCCAATGTGAACTTGGACAAATCGCATAGGGTCATCCAGATCATATCTAGATAGTGTATTTTGTAGGGAAATAGATAGGTCTAGCATAGGCTGTCCACAATTCAAGATAGTCAGCTACACGGACCACAAATTCGTGATCTGTGTGCTTGACTTAGATAGGCTTCATAGACGAGGACCCGGCTACTGGAAGCTAAACGCGTCCTTACCAGCGCGCAAGGCCTACAGAGACCGGATAAGCGAACTAGTAAAGCGAGCGTTGACAGGGGCCATCGTCAACAACAAGTGGTGGTTTGCTCTGAAAAGAGCGATTAGAATAGAGTCCATTAGGTTTAGTAAGGATTTAGCAATAGAGAAAAATAGAGCAGAGGGAGAATTAGTTAGAAAATAAGACGAGGCGCTTAGCAAAGGCATCGCGGCTCTCGGCCACTGAGGCGGAGTGTTGCGAAAAGCCGATAACAGCCGCTGAAGTACAGGAGGCAATGATTGGCTGCACAAGGGGTAAATCGCCTGGTTTGGATGGTCTGCCCTATGAACTTTACGTACAGATGCCAGACTTGTTCGGAGGCCTCTTGGCGGACGTCTACTGCAACTGGCAACAAAACGGGAGAATTTCCAGCTCTGTGAGCCGAAGAGCTGTGGCGCTGCTGAGAAAGGATCCGAAAAAGGGGGATAACATAGATAATTTCAGGCCCATAACTCTGCTAAACACACAGTTCAAGATTTAGGCCAAGGTGCTAGCAAAGAGGTTGCCGCTTGTGGTTGGTGGTCTGGTGGGAGAGGCGCAAACATGCGCCATTCCCGACAGATCCATCCACGACAATCTCCACCTCATGCGATACATCGTAGAGAGGGTAGCTAGGGAACGTGGCACGGGTGGGTCCTTGATCAATTTAGATCAGTCGAAAGCTTTCGATAGGGTCGACCATGGTTACCTAGCGGCAGTCCTGAGGGCGGCTGACTTTGGGCCCGTCTTCAGAGGCTGGGTCGCTGCCATGAACAGCGACATCTGCTCTGTGGTGAGAGTGAACGGTTACCTTTCGGAACCGTTCAACATCATGCGCTCGGTCCACCATAGGATGTCCCCTCTCGTCCCTCTTGTAGGTATTGAAGACGTTGAGGGGCATCCCGCGCGAACTAGGATGCGGAAGATACGTGTCAGCATATGCGGACGATGTCACCGTAGTGGTGTCGAACACTACAGTAAGAGAATACGAAGTGGTGACAGTAGCAATGATCAACCAGGAAATATCAGTGGGCCTGCAGCTCGGCACCTGAAGAGGCAGGTCCATGCCGTCCAACAGCATCGTCGGGCGCTGCACAGACGGACCAGTTAAATTGCTAGGGGTCTGGTTCGGTCCGGACCTCCAGACGGACAAAACCTAGGACGAGGTGACGAGCAGGGTGGCTTCTCTCACCCAGAAATGGGCGGAGAGGAAGCTATCCTTGAAAGGTCGAGCGGAGGTTGCTAACGCGTATATCGCGTCCGTCATCTACTACCGCCTGACCGTCGTACTTTGTCCTAAGCCCCACCTGACTGCGATGGAGCCTTTGCTCTTTCGCTTTTTGTGGAAGGGACGCGCTCCGATGGTCAGGCGGTCCATCTGCTGTCAACACCCATTACGTGGAGGGCTGGGAATGCCGTGGCTGATGATGCGCAGACACGCGCTCAGGCTACGACATCTCCACCTCTTCCTCGACGGTGATCAGGTGTGGTCTCTATTTGCTAGACGCGTCTTTCCCCAGCTCGTCTCCTTGACGGAGCTGAAGTCCTATGTCAAGCGAAGACCCAGAGGGAGCGCTTGGAGACTGGAATGTCTTCAGGCGCTCACAGCCCTCGACCAATCGGGCAATGTGATCGGTAGAAACTCCACCTTGGCGTTCTATAGAGGATTAGTTAAGGGGACGAGCGACGACGTACTTGGAGAAACTCTAGGCGTCGACGAAAATCAACTAGCCAATCTCTACGGAAGAACTTTCGGGCCGGAGCCTATGGAGAACTTCCATAAATCCCTGGCCTGGCAGTGCTACCGGGGAGCTTTGCCAGTTCGGGATAAACTCTACAAGCATGGAGGTGCCGTCAGTCGGGCATGTCGGAGATGCGCGCAGGACGACGAAACCATCCTGCACGCACTCGTCCAGTGTCCGAGCATTGCTGACTTGTGGGTTTATGTCGAACACCTGCTGTCACGTGTAGGACGGATCCAGCTATCAGCTGAGTCCATCGTGAGGATTGCCCCGCCCTCTTCCTTTAGCCGGGAAGGGCAGTTTTTATCTGTCTGGTGGCCATGGCGAAAGAGATAGAATGGTGGACACGTTTGAAAGGGCTGAAGACGAGCACTTACCTCTTCGGTGATGCCCTGATTAACTTTTTCAAATCTCATTTAAAAAGGAAAATCAGGGTAGAAAGGGAAGTGCTCTCTTCCCAGCATTTTGTTGAAAAATCGGTGAGGGAGTCAAGAATGGCCCGAGTGAATGGGCCTACTCTGAGTATGTGTCTGTAATTTAAAGGTGGAAAACTGGGAGAGGGCACTTGCTCTGGTGGTAAGGGTTACTGTGGCTTTTTAGTGGGCTTTCTCCACGAATGTCTCTCGGAAGTCTCCCCCCCCCCCCCGTTGGGGAATTTTTTCATTGTTCTATCATTACATCCTCTGTTTCTTGTTTTCTACACGCAGAAATGCCCATTTGTACCGCCCTGTATTGTCCTGTACAGTCCTTAATGTCTACTTTATGTAGACCCTTGTGGTTAATAAAGAAAGCATTATTATTATTATTATTATTATTATTATTATTATTATTGAATGCCATGGTTGACGGAGGCTCAGCCCTGTAAGGTATAGTAAATTTTGACAGCTATAACAATTGTAAATTGTTTAAAACTTTAACCAAATTGTAGACAAAAACAACCTCCTCCTCGTGAGAGGGTCTTACTGCCTGTTATTTGGCCCTTCAGGGTTAAATAGCCGCTTATTGTGGTTTTGTGCCCAATATTCATTTTAAACCCCCCAAAAACATGGCTAGGAAAAAGAATTTTCACAAGTCACTCCCACTCATTCCGTCTTCTTCTTCCTCAATCGTCACTACAGCAGAGAGAAGATTGTCTCTCTCCCTCCCTTCTCTAAATGTGTCTCTCTCCCTCCCTTCTCTTTCGCAAGCGACGCCAGTAAAGAAAAATAGCTTCCAAAATCACGTGCAAAGCATGGAACATTTCTCCCCGACGACGACAACGACGAAAAGGGTGTGCGGTAAATACGAAAACCCATTTCATTCGTCTGAATAATAGCAGTAGCAGCCGTAATAACAACAGCAACAGTGACAAGGAAAACAACAGTAGCAGCCGCAACAGCATCAGCAGCAGCATAAACAACAACAGCATTAGCAGCAGCAACAACAACAACAACAATTGTGAGAGTCAAACTGACCCACCCCCCCCGGAATGGCCCCTTCTTGGCTGGCCGCGTCTGTCCTCGTCGGAATCGAGGACAAAACAACTGTACTGCAAGTACAGAAAAGAGTAAGAGAAGATTGGGTCGGCACCTCAATTGAGATATTTAATCCAAACCAACCAGGAGTGCATCGAAGCTATCCCGAATGTGATAGACTTCGATAACGGCACTCAACTGCCCATAAGTGTTGAGGGCAAATGCCCGAAATGCTTTCGCTGTGGATCGAAGACTCACCTCAGTGCCTTCTGCAACGAGAAGACCCTGAGAAAGGAGAAAACCCCCCTCCTTCCGAAACCGGCTCTACTGCTACCAGCAATAGGACAAGCGGCAACCAGGAACGATAGGTCCGTGGCACCCATACCCACGCACGGAAATCAAAAACAGCAGCAGCAGTCGAAGTATTAACAACAACAACAGTAATACCAACTGCAGCTCCAACAGAGACTCCACTGCAAACATCACCAACAACAACAAGTGAAAGAGTGTAGCTGGTACCCCTCCCCGACCTCACAGAATCAGACATGGAGTGTGAGGTGGGAGAGGGATGGCAAAAGGTCGCAAGAAGGCACAAACGCAGAAGAAGCGCATCGACGCCTTCGAAAATGGAGGAAAGAAATGAAAAAAGGGTAAAGGCTACTGCAAAGAGACTCACAGCAGCAACACCACCAACACCATCACCACCCACACTAGCACCATCATCATCACCGGCGACAACCCCACCGCCAACAACAACAACACCTTCAACACCACCACCACAAGCACCAACATCGCAAACACAACAACAAACACACACGCAGCAAAAACGACAAGAAAATAGCAGAATCACACCCCACCCCCAGAAAAACAAATGTACGGCAATAAATACACACAACAAGAAACTAATGACTTACATAATTGAACACACAGACATTTCACAGCACGACTACACAATTCCAGCACCAATCAAAACGCCAACGAACATAAGACTGGTAAAAATAGCACAGAAACAATACACAAACATTAAAACGAAATTACCCAACGGAGTTGGTGATTTCAAAGACCTAGGAGGGACTCTCAACCGAAGAGTATATTCGGACATACTCATAGAAGAGCCGACGACCAGCCGAAGGGACGATTCAACGGTCCCTTCACCAGACGATCAAGTGAAAAGGGATGGAGAAACCATCCTTCCTCTACGAAAAGTACGGTAAGTGGTCTTTCCCATCGCGTCCACTCCATTTCAACATGACCTCACTCAGAATAGACAGCATAAATGTGCGTGGCTTGGGATCGTCATGGAAGCAGGGCCACCTGCTCAACGACCTCAGGTCACTAAACATAGATGTAGTGGCCATCAGCGAGACTAGAATCTGCGAAGCACGGGCCTTCGCACCGATCTTCGGCGGCTACGATGTGTACGCATCTCCCAAGCGTCCGGGATCGGGGGAGAGTTGCTGTGCTTTTTCGGAGAAGTTTGCATCTCGCCATACGGGCCATCTTCCTGGAGCCAGAGGCTAAGTTGGTGGTGCTGGACGTGACCAGCGGAGACGGGCAAGCTTTCAGGCTAGTGGCCGTCTATGCCACGACAGGAGCAGGGTGGCCTGACTTCTTCCGGCGTCTGGAGACCTTTCTTGAAACGTCCCGCACTTTAGTGTTAGTGGGCGACTGGAACGGGATCTTAGATGTACGCTGGGACTGTGTTGGATTAGCGGATAGGGGAGGAGGGTGCAAGAGCCTCACCAACCTGCTCAGGCGTTTTGAACTGTCTGACAGTTACCGATTGGATTTCTCGAATGTGCCAATGTGGACTTGGACAAATCGCATAGGGTCATCCAGATCATATCTAGATAGAGTATTTTGTAGGGAAATAGATAGGTCTAGCATAGGCTGTCCACAATACAAGATAGTCAGCTAGACGGACCACATGTTCGTGATATGTGTGCTTGATTTAGATAGGCTTCATAGACGAGGACCCGGCTACTGGAAGCTAAACGCGTCCTTACCAGCGCGCAAGGCCTACAGAGACCGGAATAGCGAACTAGTTAAGCGGGCGTTGACGGGGGCCATCGTCAACAACAAGTGGTGGTTTGCTCTGAAAAGAGCGATTAGAATAGAGTCCATTAGGTTTAGTAAGGCTTTAGCAATAGAGAAAAAGAGAGCAGAGGGAGAACTAGTTAGAAAATTAGACGAGGCGCTTAGCAAAGGCATTGCGACCGACGTGCTTGCGGCGAAATTGGCCCTTGACCAATTCTTCAATGCAAAGCACGAAAGCTGTGTTGTCAGAGCTAGGGTGCGTGCTCTCAGACACGAGGGGACGAAAGCCGTTCAATGGGCCCGAGTGGCGGAGCCGTGTCGTGGCAACAAAGCCACGATCCGGTCTTTGGTGGACCACGACGGGCTCATGCTACTCGATCCCGGGTAAATGTGTTATAGCTTTTCAGCGACACTTCGCACAGCTGTTCGTGGACAGCGGTGGGCCGGGTCGAGGGATAGACTTTAGTGTCTACCTCGACGGATGCCGCGACTCTCGGCCACTGAGGCGGAGTGTTGCGAAAAGCCGATAGCAGCCGCTGAAGTACGGGAGGCAATGACTGGCTGCACAAGGGGTAAATCACCTGGTTTGGACGGTCTGCCCTATGAACTTTACGTAGAGATTCCAGACTTGTTCGGAGGCCTCTTGGCGGACGTCTACTGCAACTGGCAACAGAACGGTAGAACTCCCAGCTCTTTCAGTCGAGGAGATGTGGTACTGCTGAGAAAGGATTCGAACAAGAGGGATAACATAGATAATTTCAGGCCCATAACTCTGCTGAACACAGAGTTCAAGATTTTGGCCAAGGTGCTAGCAAATAGGTTGGCGCTTGTCGTTGGTGGTGTCAGCATATGCGGACGATGTCACCGTAGTGGTGTCGAATGCCAAACACATCGAGGCGATCGGCACTACACTAAGAGAATACGAAGCGGTGACAGGAGCAATGATCAACCAGGAAAAGTCAGTGGGCCTGCAGCTCGGCACCTGGAGAGGCAGGTCCATGCCGTCCAACAGCATCGGCGGGTGCTGGACGGACGGACCGGTTAAATTGCTAGGGGTCTGGTTAGGTCCGCACCTCCAGACGGACAAAAATTGGGACGAGGTGACGAGCAGGGTGGCTTCTCTCACACAGAAATGGGCGGAGAGGAAGCTATCCCTGAAAGGTCGAGCGGAGGTGGCTAACGCGTACATCGCGTCCATAATCTACTACCGCCTGACCGTCGTACCTTGTCCTAAGCCCCGCTTGACTGCTCTGGAGGGTTTTCTCTTTCGCTTTTTGTGGAGGGGACGCGCTCCGATGGTCAGGAGCAATGTGATCGGTGGAAACTCCACCTTGGCGTTCTATAGAGGATTAGTGGAGAGGAAGAGCGGCGACGTACTTGGTGAAACTCTAGGCGTCGATGAAAATCAACTAGCCAATCTCTTCGGAAGGACTTTCGGGCCGGGGCCTAAGGACAACTGCCAGAAATCCCTGCCTGGCAGTGCTACCGAGGAGCTTTGCCAGTTCGGGATAAACTCTACAGGCATAGAGGTGCCGTCAGCCGGGCATGTTCGAGATGCGCGCGGGACGACGAAACCATCCTGCACGCACTCGTCCAGTGTCCGAGCATTGCTGACTTGTGGGTTTATGTCGAACACCTTCTGTCGCGTGTAGGACGGATCTAGCTACCAGCTGAGTCCATTGTGAGGATTGCCTCGCCCTCTTCCTTTAGCCGGGAAGAGCATGCAGTTTTTATCTGTCTAGTGGCCATGGCGAAAGAGATAGTATGGTGGACACATTTGAAAGGGCTGAAGACGAGCACCTCCTTCTTCGGTGATGCCCTGATTAACTTTTTCAAATTTCATTTAAAAAGGAAAATCAGGGTAGAAAGGGAAGTGCTCTCTTCCCAGCATTTTGTTGAAAGATGGGTGAAAGAGGCAAGAATGGCCCGAGTGAGTATGTGTCTGTAAATTAAAGGTGGAAAACTGGGAGAGGGCACTTGCTCTGGTGGTAAGGGTTACTGTGGCTTTTTAGTGGGCTTTCTCCACGAATGTCTCTCGGAAGTCTCCCCCCCCCCGTTGGGGAATTTTTTCATTGTTCTATTATTACATCCTCTGTTTCTTGTTTTCTACACGCAGAAATGCCCATTTGTACCGCCCTGTATTGTCCTGTACAGTCCTTAATGTCTACTTTATGTAGACCCTTGTGGTTAATAAAGAAAGCATTATTATTATTATTATTATTATTATTATTGAATGCCATGGTTGACGGAGGCTCGGCTCTGTAAGGTATAGTAATTTTTAACCGTTAAAACAATTGTAAATTGTTTAAAACTTGAACCAAATTGTTGATAAAGACACCCTCCTCCTCGTGAGAGGGGTCTTTCTGTCCGTTATTTGGCCCTTCGGGGTTAAATAACCAGTTATTGGGGTTTTGTACCCAAAATTTCATTTTAAACAAAAAACAACATGGCTACGAAAAAGAAATTTCATACGTCACTCCCACTCATTCCGTCTTCTTCTTCCTCAATCATCACTACAGCAGAGAGAAGATTGTCTCTCTCCCTCCCTTCTTTAAATGTGTCTCTCTCCCTCCCTTCTCTTTCGCAAGCGACGAAAGAAAAGAAAAGTCTCGTGCAAAGCGTGCAAGGTTTCTCCACGACGACGACGACAGCGACGAAACAGGTGTGCGGGAAATACGAAAACCCAGTTCATTCGTCTGACGTCAGGAATAATAGCAGTAGCAGCCGTAATAACAACAGCAACAGTGACAATGAAAACAACAGTAGCAGCCGCAACAGCATCACCAGCAGCATAAACAACAACAGCATTAGCAGCAGCAACACCAACAACAACCACAGCAACAGCGGCGGAGGCAGTAGTCGTAGTACCTGCAGCAACAACAAAAGTACCAGCAGCTCTGACGACAACAACAACAGCAGAGAAAAACCAATCTCATTTGCAGGTATTGCGAAAAACTTGGAAACAATCCTCATAACAAATGAGGAATTAGAGGAAGCGAAGAAGATGGTGACAAAGAACGGACACCGAGCAATCTGCAAGGCAGCGAAAAATTTTTTCGAAACCCAAGAGCACTGTACGGTCACGTACCGTACAGTAAGTACAAAATCCCGTAGGGTGGAAAGAGCCACAGAGGCCCAAATACAAAAAGCCTTGGGGTCTGTGTGGCAGAGGAAAACGCACATCACCCGAGGCAAAAAATACGCCACCGTAGACGTACTTTTTGCCACACCCCAGGAGGCAAAGGCCCAATCAGTAGTGACCCTAAGGAGCGAGGAAATGGTGTTGGTGCCCTCCTACTGCGGGCAAAAAATTGTGAGGGTCAAACTGACCCACGTCCCCCCCGGAATGACCCCTTCTTGGCTGGCCGCGTCTGTCCTCGTCGGAATCGAGGACAAAACAACTGTACTGCAAGTACAGAAAAAAGTAAGAGAAGATTGGGTCGGCTCCTCCATTGAGATGCTAATCCAAACCAACCAGGAGTGCATCGAAGCTATCCCGGATGTGATAGACTTCGATAACGGCACTCAACTGCCCATAAGTGTTGAGGGCAAACGCCCGAAATGCTTTCGCTGTGGATCGAAGACTCACCTCAGGGCCTTCTGCAACGAGAAGACCCTGAGAAAGGAGAAAACCCCCCTCCTTCCGAATCCGGCTCCACGGCTACCAGCAACAGGACAAGCGGCAACCAGGAACGATAGGTCCGTGGCACCCATACCCACTCCACGGAAATCAAAGACAGCAGCAGCAGTGGAAATATTAACAACAACAACAGCAATACCAAATGCAGCTGCAACAGAGACTCCAGTGCAAACATCACCAACAACAACAAGTGAAAGAGTGGAGCTGGTACCCCTCCCCGACCTTACAGAATCAGACATGGAGTGTGAGGTGGGAGAGGGATGGCAAAAGGTCGCAAGAAGGCACAAACGCAGAAGCAGCGCATCGTCGCCTTTGAAAAGGGAGGAAAGAAATGAGAAAAGGGTAAAGTCTACTGCAAAGAGACCCACAGCAGCAACACCACCAACACCATCACCACCCACACCAGCACCACCATCACCACCGGCGACAACCCCACCGCCAACAACACCTTCAACACCACCACCACAAGCACCAACATCGCAAACACAACAACAAAACACACACACCCAGCAACAACGACAAGAAAATAGCAGAACCACACCCCACCCCCAGAAAAACAAATGCACGGCAATAAACACACACAACAAGAAACTAATGACTTACATAATTGAACACACAGACATTTCACAACAGGACTACATAATACCAGCACCAATCAAAACGCCAACTAACATAAGACTGCTAAAAATAGCACAGAAACAATACACAAACATTAAAACGAAATTCCCCAACGCAGTTGGTGATTTCAGGGACCTAGGAGGAACCATCAATCGAAGAGTATATTCAGACATTCTCTTAGAAGAGCCGACGACCAGCCGAAGGGACGATTCAACGGTCCCTTCACCAGACGATCAAGTGAAAGGGGATGTAAAAACCATCCCTCCTCTACAAAAAGTACGGTAAGTGGTCTTTCCCATCTTTTCCACTCTATTTTAAACATGACCTCACTCAGAATAGGCAGCATAAATGCGCGTGGCTTGGGGTCGTCATGGAAGCAGGGTCACCTGCTCAACGACCTCAGGTCACTAAACATAGATGTAGTGGCCATCAGCGAGACCAGAATCTCCGAAGCACGGGCCTTCGCACCGATCTTCGGCGGCTACGATGTGTACGAATCTCCCAGCCGTCCTGGATCGGGTGGAGGAGTTGCTGTGCTTTTTCGGAGAGGTTTGGATCTCGCCATACGGGCCATCTTCCTGGACCCAGAGGGTAAGCTGGTGGTGCTGGACGTGACCAGCGGAGACGGGCAAGCTTTCAGGCTAGTGGCCGTCTATGCCCCGACAGGAGCAGGGCGGCCTGATTTCTTCCGGCGTCTGGAGACCTTTCTTGGAACGTCCCGCTCTTTAGTATTAGTGGGCGACTGGAACGGGATCTTAGATGCACGCTGGGACTGTGTGGGATTAGCGAATAGGGGTGGAGGGTGCAAGAGCCTCACCAACCTGCTCAGGCGTTTTGAAATGTCTGACAGGTACCGATTGGATTTCCCGAATGTGCCAATGTGGACTTGGACAAACCGCATAGGGTCATCCAGATCATATCTAGATAGAGTATTTTGTAGGGAAATAGATAGGTCTAGCATAGGCTGTCCACAATTCAAGATAGTCAGCTACACGGACCACAAATTCGTGACCTGTGTGCTTGACTTAGATAGGCTTCATAGACGAGGACCCGGCTACTGGAAGCTAAACGCGTCCTTACCAGCGCGCAAGGCCTACAGAGACCGGATTAGCGAACTAGTTAAGCGGGCGTTGACGGGGGCCATCGTCAACAACAAGTGGTGGTTTGCTCTGAAAAGAGCGATTAGAATAGAATCGATTAGGTTTAGTAAGGCTTTAGCAATAGAGAAAAATAGAGCAGAGGGAGAACTAGTTAGAAAATTAGACGAGGCGCTTAGCAAAGGCATTGCGACCGACGTGCTTGCGGCGAAATTGGCCCTTGACCAATTCTTCAATGCAAAGCACGAAGGCTGCGACATCTGCTCTGTGGTGAGAGTGAACGGTCACCTGTCGGAACCGTTCAACATCATGCGCTCGGTCCGCCAAGGATGTCCCCTCTCGTCTCTCTTGTACGTATTGACTCTCGAGCCATTACTGCACAAACTGGAGACGTTGAGGGGGGTCCCGCGCGAACTAGGATGCGGAAGATCCGTATCAGCATATGCGGACGATGTCACCGTAGTGGTGTCGAACGCCAAACACATCGAGGCGATCGGCACTACACTAAGAGAATACGAAGCGGTGACAGGAGCAATGATCAACCAGGAAAAGTCAGTGGGCCTGCAGCTCGGCACCTGGAGAGGCAGGTCCATGCCGTCCAACAGCGTCGTCGGACGCTGGACGGACGGACCGGTTAAATTGCTAGGGGTCTGGTTCGGTCCGGACCTCCAGACGGACAAAAACTGGGACGAGGTGACGAGCAGGTGGCTTCTCTCACCCAGAAATGGGCGGAGAGGAAGCTATCCCTGAAAGGTCGAGCGGAGGTGGCTAACGCGTACATCGCGTCCGTCATCTGCTACCGCCTGACCGTCGTACCTTGTCCTAAGCCTCGCCTGACTGCGCTGGAGCGTTTGCTCTTTCGCTTTTTGTGGAAGGGACGCGCTCCGATGGTCAGGCGGTCCATCTGTTGTCAACACCCGCTGGAGGGCTGGGCATGCCGTGGCTGATGATGCGCAGGCACGCGCTCAGGCTACGACATCTCCACCTCTTCCTCGACGGTGATCAGGTGTGGTCGCCGTTTGCTAGACGCGTGTTTCCCCAGCTCGTTTCCTTGACGGAGCTGCAGTCCTGGGTCAAGCGAAGACCGAGAGGGAGCGCCTGGAGACTGGAATGTCTTCAGGCGCTCACAGCCCTCGACCAATCGGGCAATGTGATCGGTGGAAACTCCACCTCGGCGTTCTATAGAGGATTAGTGGAGGGGAAGAGCGACGACGTACTTGGGGAAACTCTAGGCGTCGACGAAAATCAACTAGCCAATCTCTTCGGAAGAACTTTCGGGCCAGGGCCTATGGACAACTTCCAGAAATCTCTGGCCTGGCAGTGCTACCGAGGAGCCTTGCCAGTTCGGGATAAACTCTACAGGCATGTAGGTGCCGTCAGCCGGGCATGTCCGAGATGCGCGCAGGGCGACGAAACCGTCCTGCACGCACTCGTCCAATGTCCGAAAATTGCTGACTTGTGGGTTTATGTCGAACACCTGCTGTCGCGTTTAGGACGGATGCGGCTATCATCTGAGTCCATCGTGAGGATTGCCCCGCCCTCCTCCTTTAGCCGGGAAGGGCAGGCAGTTTTTATCTGCCTGGTGGCCATGGCGAAAGAGATAGTATGGTGGACACGTTTGAAAGGGCTGAAGACGAGCACTTACCTCTTCGGTGATGCTCTGATTGACTTTTTCAAATTTCATTTGAAAAGGAAAATCAGAGTAGAGAGGGAAGTGCTCTCTTCCCAGCATTTTGTTGAAAGATGGGTGAGAGAAGCAAGAATGGCCCGAGTGAATGGGCCTACTCTGAGCATATATCTGTAAATTAAAGGTGGAAAACTGGGAGAGGGCACTTGCCTTGGTGGTCAGGGTCATTGTGGCTTTTTACTGGGCTTTCTCCACAAATGTCCCTCCGAAGTCTCCCCCCTATTGGGGAATTTTTCATTGTTATTTTCATTGTTATTTTTGTTACATCCTCTGTTTTTGTTTTTTTTACACGCAGAAATGCCCATTTGTACCGTCCTGCATTGTCCTGCACTGTCCTTAATGTCTACTTTATGTAAACCCTTGTGGTTAATAAAGAAATCATTATTATTATAATTATTATTATTATTATTATTATTATTGAATGCCATGGTTGACGGAGGCTCGGCTCTGTAAGGTATAGTAAATTTTGACAGCAATAACAATTGTAAATTGTTTAAAACTTTAACCAAATTGTAGACAAAAACAACCTCCTCCTCGTGAGAGGGGTCTTACTGCCCGTTATTTGGCCCTTCGGGGTTAAATAGCCGCTTATTGGGGTTTTGTGCCCAATATTCATTTTAAACCCCCCAAAAAACATGGCTAGGAAAAAGAATTTTCACAAGTCACTCCCACTCATTCCGTCTTCTTCTTCCTCAATCGTCACTACAGCAGAGAGAAGATTGTCTCTCTCCCTCCCTTCTCTAAATGTGTCTCTCTCCCTCCCTTCTCTTTCGCAAGCGACGCCAGTAAAGAAAAATAGCTTCCAAAATCACGTGCAAAGCATGGAACATTTCTCCCCGACGACGACAACGACGAAAAAGGTGTGCGGTGAAAGAGGCAAGAATGGCCCGAGTGAATGGGCCTACTCTGAGTATGTGTCTGTAAATTAAAGGTGGAAAACTGGGAGAGGGCACTTGACATAGTGGTCAGGGTCACTGTGGCCTTTTAATGGGCTTTCTCCACAAATGTCCCTCGGAAGTTTCCCCCCCATTGGGAAATTTTTCATTGTTATTTTTTATTACATCCTGTTTTTTTTTACACGCAGAAATACCCATTTGTACCGTCCTGTATTGTCCTGTACTTTATGTAAACCCTTGTGGTTAATAAAGAAAGCATTATTATTATTATTATTACTATCATTTGGACGCACATCTATGAAGACGTACAAGTCTTCGGGGGAAAATGTTCGTAACTTTAAGCTGTTTCAAAGTATCATTATTTGTATTTTCTTGTCGTTAACGAAACATAAGGTACCTACCGTGGTTTCAAGGCAGGGAGACTTCTCAATATTCGGGCTTTAAGCCCGAATATTCAGATTTATTTTTAAAAACTTCGAAAAAAAATCGCTTCCCCACCAAAAGAAAATATGGAAATTTTCGACCTTGAAACAGTAAACAACGTTCAGGTCAAAAATTCAAAAGCAGCCACTGTAGATCTCACCACAACTACGACTACTACAGCCATGTCTGTCGACTATTCCACTGTGTTAGGAGCAGTATCATCTGAAAACGACATCACCACCACCACCACAACCACAACCACAACAACAACTCAGAACAACAACGACAATAACACTGACAGCTTCAATGTAAACACGGATGGCGGTGACAACAGCAACAACAAATAAAACCACAACAACAACACCAACAACAACAGCAAGTACCACAATACCAACAACAAGAGCAACAGAGGCACCACCTTTGCTGCAGTAGCAGCAAAAACACAGCACTTATTGAATATTGATATTAGCGATAAAGACGAACAGTTGACCCAGGCGTGGAGGTTAATTAAACGTGAGAAGTCCTGGGCAAACCTGACCATCCTGGACGGGGCAATAGCGGCCATGCAAAGAAGGCCGGTGTACTTTCGATGCATTTCGGTGCAGACACGCAAAGTGGAATTTGCCAGCAAGCAGAGGTCAAGGCTGCTTTGGGGTGCATCGGAAGTGACATAGAGTATAAAGCAAGAGCCAAACAGTTCGCTACCATCTCGGTACTGTTCAAAACCGAGACCCTTGCTATTAAGCACTCGGTGACCCCTTGCAGAACGGAACGCATTATCATGCACCCGTCCTACATGGGTAAAAGGACAGTAAAGGTCTTCATTCCCAGCATCCCACAAGGAATGAAAATATGGTGGCTCCTGGGATGCGTAATCGAGGAGGTGAACAGACACTACCCGCCTGGATATCAAAAGGACAGAGAGAGAAGACTGGTCCGGAATGGATTTGGAGATTCTTCTACAAATGAAACCAGAGGATATGAACAACATCCCGGATTTTTCCCTCCTGCAGGACGGGACAACAATCAACTAATCACTAAGGGAGGAAGGCCGCACTGCTTCGTCTGCGGGGAAGCAACGCATCTGCAAACCTCCTGCCATCAGCGCAAGACTGCAGGGGGTCGCAAACCTCCTTTGTTGCCAACGCCAGTGTCAGCACTGAAAGCTGCACCACCACCACCAAAAACAACACCAACAAAGACACGAATACCAACATCAAAAACAGCCGGACCACCACCGAAACCAATCCAAGGGGAAAACGAGGAAAGCTCTCCCACTCCCCCTACCCCCCATTATACACATACACAAAACAATAAACGCACACACAGACACAGAGACACTCACAGCCACAGACCCTTTGTCTTCCAGCAGCAAAGATGAAGGAAAACCCAAAAGTGCAAATAAAACTGAGAAAACTCACCAAAAAAACAGCCCCAACAAAACACGCAAACATACACAACAAAAATACAGTCACCATTAACGCAATCACTTCCACAATAACATCAGCACCAACTGCAACATCGACACAACCCCCACAATCCCCGAAACGCAAAGAACCTAAACAAACACAAGTACAAATAAACACACAAATACCTGAAGTTGCAGACACCACACCTACAACTAACACAGACATACCCGAAACAACACCACCAAAACCATCACCACCACAGACACCAAAACGAAACAAATAAAACCACACCAACAAAATGTTAAAAACTTCGTGCTTGTCAGAAGGGCCAACGATAAACTGATGGCCCTCTTAGCACGAAGCGAGGACATTCAAACAGAGGGGGAGGTCTTTGAAATGAGCAGATTTTGCGTGCCAGAAGATTTGCTTCTGTTCCGAATGTCACTCGATTCCTTCAAAGAAATTCGGGAGAGCTTTCCTCAAGACGTGGGTACGTCTCACCCTTTACTGTTAGCGGGTGACTGGAACGGCATCTTATACGTACGCTGGGATTGTGTGGGAGTAGCTGAAAGGAGCGGGGGGTGCAAAAGCCTCAAGAACCTAATCAGCCAGTTCCAACTGTTTGACAGGTATCGACTACATTTCCCCAATGTGCCAGTATGGACATGAACCACCCGCATGAGGTCTTCTAGATCGTATATAGACAGGATCTTCATAAGGAAAATAGGTAGAAATAGTGTAGGCTGCCCACTTACTATTCAGATCTCAAATTTGTGATCTGTATGGTCGACCTAGATAAAACGCGTAGGCTGGGACTGGGTTACTGGAAGCTGAACATGTCATTTCCGGCACGTAAGGCTCACAGGGACCGAGTCAACAATTTAGTTAAGCAAAAGTTGACAGGGGAGATCATCAACAACAGATGGTGGGGGGCTCTCAAAAGAGAGATTAGAGTAACTTCGATAGAGTTCAGCAAAGAACTAGCGTTAGAGAAAAATAGAAAGGATGGGGAGCTGGTAGATAAGTTAGACGCGGCTATTTGTAGTGGCATTGCAACTGACGTGCTAGCGGCGAGAATGGCATTAGACCATTTCTTCAATGCGAAACACGAAGGTTGCATTGTGAGAGCTAAGGCGCGTGCGCTGAGAAACGAGGGAACCAAAGCTGTTCAAAGGGCCCGCGTGTCGGAGGCGCAGCGTGGTAATAAAACCACAATTCGGTCTTTGGCGGACATAGACGGACACGAGATAAGCGATTCCAAGCGGATGTGTGAGGCCTTACGCCAGCACTTTGCTCAGTTGTTCGGGGAAAGTGGCGAGTCAGAGAGAGTAGCGGATTTCAATCCCTACCTTGACGGCTTGCCGCGCATCTCGACGGTCGACGCTGAGCGCTGCGAAAGGCCGATTACTTCAGCCGAAATTCAGGACGCCCTTGTCGGCTGCATGAGGCGCAAGTCACCCGGTTTGGATGGCCTGCCCTACGAGCTTTACGTAAATATGCCAGTCTTGTTCTCCAATCTCCTCGAAGCACTCTACTGCGACTGGCAGCAGAATGGGAGTATTTCCAGTTCTGTGAGCAGGGGAGTGGTGACGCTGATAAGGAAAGACGAGAACAAGAGGGATACATTAGACAACTTCAGGCCCATAACTCTGCTTAACATAGAGTTTAAGATTTTGGCCATGGTGTTAGCAAAGAGATTGGCGCTTGTCGTCAAGGATTTGGTTGGGGAGGCGCAAACATGCGCAATCCCAGCCAGGTCCATACACGACAATCTTCACCCCATGCTATACATCATAGAGAGGGTAGGGTGTAAACCTGGCTTCGGTGGGGCACTGATCAATATAGATCAATCAAAAGCATTCGATAGGGTCGACCATCAGTATCTGGAGTTTCTCCTCAAAGCGGCTGGCTTCGGCCTTGTCTTCGGAAGCTGGATCGCTGCAATGCACAGCAGCACACGCTCGGTGGTCAAGGTTAATGGCCACCTTTCGGAATCATTTCGGCACTCCTAATCGGTCCGTCAAGGGTGCCCTCTCTCTTCCATTCTGTACGTATTGACTCTCGAGCCTTTACTGCGGAAGCTGGAGCTGTTGTAGGGCATCCCGCTCGAACCGGGACGTGGAAAGGAGGTGTCGGCTTATGCGGACGACATCACCGTGATGGTGTCGGAAACTTCAGAAATCGAGGTGGTCGGCACCTTATAGAAGGAATATGAAAGGTTGACAGGAGCCAAACTTAACCCGGAAAAGTCGGTGGGCTTGCAGCTCGGAACCTGGAGAGACAAGCCTATGCCGTCCAACAGCGTCGTGTGGCGCTGGACGGACATACCGGTAAAGTTGCTCGGGGTTTGGTTCGGACCAGACCTCCAGGTGGAAGAGAATTGGGACGAGGTAACGAGCAGAGTAGCCAGTCTCACCCCAAAATGGGCTGGGAGGAAGCTATCACTGAAAGGTCGCGTGGAGGTGGCGAATGCATACATCGCGTCCGTCATCTACTACCGCCTGACCGTCGTGCCTTGCTCCCGTCCGCGCCTCGTCAATTTGGAACGGCTCCTCTTCAAATTCTTGGGGAGGGGACAAGTTCCGTTGGTGAGGCGGTCCATCTGTTGCCAGCACCCTCTACGCGGAGGGCTGGGCATGCCGTGGCTAATGATGCGCAGATATGCTTTGAGGCTGCGACATCTCCAGATATTCTGCCTAAACGGTGAACAGGTGTTGTCGCCGTTTATCAGACGGGCCTTTCCGCAGCTCATTTCTTTAACTGAGCTGCAGTCCTGGGTCAAGAAGAGACCGAGACTGAGTCACTGGCAACTGGAATGTTGCCAGGCACTCACTGCCCTCTACCAAGCGGGAAATGCGATCAGTGGAACTTCCACTCTTGAGTTCTATAGAGTATTAGTGGTGGGCAAGTGTGATGACGCACTCGGAGAAGCTTTGGGCCTCGACGAAGTCGAACTGACCAGTCTGTACCGGAGAACATTCGAGCTGGGGACGATGGACAATTTTCAGAAATCCCTCGCTTGGCAGTGCTACCGGGAGGCACTACCGGTTCGGGATAAACTCTACAGGCACGGAAGTGCTGTCAGACTGAGCTGCCCAACATGCGCACAGAATGACGAAACCGTTCTGCACGCACTTGTCCAATGTCCGTGCATTACTGACTCGTGGAGTTATGTGGAACAGCTACTGTCGCGCGTGGAACGAATCCGGCTATCGGCCGAGTCCATAGTGAAGATCGACCAACCGCCTTCCTTAGGTCAGGAAGAGCAGGAAATTGTCCTCTGTCTCGTGACCGTTGCGAAAGAGCTTATATGGTGGACCAGATTAAAATGACTGAAGACAGACACTTTTCTCTTCGGCCAATACCTCATCAACTTCTTCAAGTTTCACCTGGAAAGGAAGGTGAGGGTGGAGAGAAAAGTGCTGCCCCCAGTACATTTGCTAAAAGGTGGATGAATGTGGCAAGAATGGGTCGTCTGAATGGGCCTACTCTGACCATGCGCCTATAGGCTAGCTAACTTGAGTAGAGGGTGCTCTCCCTGGGTGCCCTAGAAGCGCAGGGTGGTTCAGCATTGGTGGGGTACCTGAGTCACCCCAGGGTCGTCCACCCCCTATCTTTGAATTTATTTTGCATTATTTATGCATAGTTTATATCATATTTTTTATATCTACATTGTTAAATTAGTCTCGCCATTGTAAACCTTATTGTAAACCCCCACTATCCCTGTCTTTGTATTGTCCCCTACATGTCGGCCCTTGTGGCTAATAAATGAAATCATTATTATCGAGGTTGACTTTGCCTTTCATCCTTACGGGGTCGATAAAATAAAGTACCAGTAATGCACTGGGTAATTGCTGGCCTTGTGCCTAAAGTAGAAACAATTATTATTATTATTGGTTGGTGAAGCCACGCTTCTTATCGCCTCCAGTCTTTTTCAACGTTTTACCTCTTTTACAACCGTTCTAAACCTTTTATTCAAGTTTTAAATTTGATAAAAGTTTAGAAGTGACCCACCTAATACAGGGGTTCACTAGTAAATAATACGGTACCCCTTTACGGGGTGTCGTATTCGTATTTGTGTAAAACTATTTTTTGAAAAATTTCAACATGGATAACACAAAAAAGAGAGAAAGCGCTGTCAGACAACACAGAGAGAGAGAGGGGGAGACTTTATCAGCATGTCAACAAGACAGCGTTCCAGCGGAGATAAATATAAACGAAAATATTACAAAGGAAAAAAAGATTGTTACAGATTTAAAATTAACAAATATTTCTAACACAAACAACACCAACAATAACACCAACAACATCACCAACAACAACACCAAAAATAACAGCGGTAAAGTCGAGAACGACAATAACAAAAATAACAGCGGTAAGGTCGAGAACGACAATAACAAAAATAACAGCGGTAAGGTCGAGAACGACAATAACAATGACAATAACAATAATAGTAGGAACAGTATCAACAAAAACAACAATAATAACAACAGCCACAATAACAGTAACAGCAGTAACAGTATCAACGAAAACAACACCAACAACTGTACCAGCGAAAAGAACAACAATGACACCGATACCTGTAATAGCGACCTCAGCACCACCAGTAAGACCAGGAGCGGCAGCAATAGTGGTGCTGCTGAAAAAGGGACCACTTCTTTTGCAGGTGTCGCCCGAAATATCGAGACAGTGTTAGTCACAGAGGAAGAGATGGCAGTCGCAAGGGCCATGGTGACAAGAAGCGCAAATAGAGTTTCCCTGAAACCTCCACCCGATGTTTTCAAGGACCAGCAGCTACGAACGGTGATTTACCGCACCGTAAGCAAAATCTCACATCGAGTGGAGAGAGCCACGGAGGCTCAAATCCAAAAGGCCTTGGGGTGCGTCTGGGCACGCTAAACCCACATCACCCGAGGCAGAAAGTACGCCACAGTAGACGTACTTTTCGCCACCCCCCAAGAAGCAAAGTCTCACTCTTTGGAAACCCTAAAGAGTGAGGAGTTAGTCTTGGTGCCCTCCTACTGCGGGCAGAAAATTGTGAGGGTCAAAGTGACCCAGGTCCCACCCGACGTGCCCATACCTTGGCTGGCCGCGTCTGTCCTTGCTGGAATTGAGAACAGGGCGACCATGCTGCAAGTAGAAAAAATAGGGAGAGAGAACTGGTCAGGTATAGGCATGCAAATGCTTATACAAACTGACCAGGAATGTATCGAGGCTATCCCCGATATCATAGACTTTGAGGAAGGACTACAACTCCCTATAAGTGTAGAAGGAAGACGGCCAAAATGTTATCTCTGTGGGTCTAAAGGTCACCTCAGGGCCTTTTGCCCGCAGAAGACACCGAAAAGGGCCCCTCTCCTCCCAATACCTGGTCCGCTGCTACCAAGAGCAGGACAGGCAACAAACGAAGAAGCCCCTTCCACGGTGAGTAGGAGGGCAACGTCCGTAGCACCCGTACCAAGGCCACGGATAACTAAAGCAGCATCATCAGTAGCGGCAACACCAATAGCTACATTTGAAATAGCTACACCAGCAACAACATTGCCGAAGAGGGCTCCACTATCACCACCAACAGCCGTGGAGCACATACTCCTCCCAGACGCGACAGAATCCGACATGGAGTTTGAGGCGGGAGTGACATGGCAAACAGTCTGCCACAAAAAACAAAAAAAAAGAAACCCTTAGATTCACCCTCCAAAAGCGAAGGCATACAAAGAGGGGTAAAGGCAGCAAGGAAACTTGCAGCAACACCACCACAAACACCAACAACGCAAACACAACAAGACACACACACCAAACAGCAACAAGAAGAAAACGGCAACAAAATCCCCCCCCCCCCCCAAAAAAAAAAAAGTACACAGCCATAAACATAGCAAAAAAAGAACTCATAAAATATATAAAGCAGCACACAGACATCACGGAAAAAAATTACTGCACCCCACCAACACCAAGAACTCTCCCGACCAACATAAGCATCATCGAAATCTCAATAGAACAATACAAACCTTTAAAACAAAAATTCCCCAACGCAGTTGGAGATTTCAGAGGGACGGTTACCAAGAGGATATACACTGACATCCTCTTGGAAACAGCCATGACCAGCGAAAAGGACGGTTCTACTGTCCCTTCACCCCACGAACAAGGTAAGTGGCCCTTTCTCATTTGCCCCGTTTCTCATCCAATATGGCTGTACTCAGAATAGGCAGTATAAATGCACGTGGCCTGTGGTCATCTTGGAAGCAGGGTCACCTGCTCAATGACCTCAGGTCACTAAACATAGATGTGGTGGCCATCAGTGAAACCAGAATCTCCGAGGCACGGGCCTTCGCACCGATCTTCGGCGGCTACGATGTATACGCATCTCCCAGCCGTCCAGGATCGGGGGGAGGGGTTGCCGTCCTTTTTCGGAGAGGCTTGGATCTCGCGATACGGGCCATCGTCCTGGACCCAGAAGGTAAGTCGGTGGTACTGGACGTGACCGGCAGCGAAGGCAATGCTTTCAGGCTAGTAGCCGTCTACGTCCCAACAGGGGCAGGACGGCCAGATTTCTTCAGACGTCTAGAGACCTTTCTTGGAACGTCCCGCTCTTTAGTGTTAGTGGGCGACTGGAACGGTATCTTGGATGCACGCTGGGGTCGTGTGGGGCTAGTGGATAGGGGAGGAGGGTGCAAGAGCCTCACTAACCTGCTCAGACGTTTTGAACTGTCTGACAGGTATCGACTGGATCACTCGAATGTGCCAATGTGGACATGGACAAACCGCATCGGGTTATCCAGATCGTATCTAGATAGGGTATTCTGCAGGGAACTAGATAAGGCTAGTATAAGTTGTCCACAATTTAAAATAGTCGACTACACAGACCACAAATTTGTGATCTGTGAGATTGACATAGACAGACTTCATAGACAAGGGCCTGGTTACTGGAAGCTGAACGCGTCTTTCCGGGCGCGAAAGGCCTACAGAGACCGAATTAGCGTATTAGTTAAGCGGGCGTTGACGGGAGCGGTCGTCAACAAGAGGTGGTGGTTCGCCCTGAAAAGGGCAATTAAAGTAGAGTCGATTAGGTTTAGCAAAGGAGTAGTGATAGAAGAAAATAGAGTAGAGGGAGAGCTAGTCAGAAAGCTAGAAGAGGCGTTTAGGACAGGCATCGCAACCGACGTGCTTGCGGCGAGATTGGCACTCGACCAATTCACCAACGCAAAACACGAAGGCTGCGTTGTCAGAGCTAAAGCGCGTGCTCTGAAACACGGGGGGGACAAAAGCCGTCCAATGGGCCCGGGTGGCAGAGGCGCGACGTGGCAATAAAGCCACAATTCGGTCTTTGTCTGACCAAAACGGGTGCAAGTCCATACCGTCCGACAGCGTCGTGGGGCGTTGGACGGACGGACCAGTTATATTGCTCGGAGTCTGGTTCGGACCGGACCTCCAGATGGAGAAAAACTGGAACGAGGTGACGAGCAGGGTGGCCTCCTTCACCCAGAAATAGGCTGAGAGGAAGCTGTCCCTGAAAGGCCAGGCGGAAGTGGCGAATGCGTACATTGCATCCGTCATCTGCTACCGCCTCACCGTCGTCCCTTGCTACAGCCCAACTATCACCAAAATGGAGCGCCTCTGCTTCCGCTTTTTGTGGAAGGGACGCGCTCCCATGGTCAGACGATCCATCTGCTGTCAACACCCGTTGCGTGGAGGACTGGGCATGCCATGGTTGATGATGCGCAAACATGCGCTGAGGCTGCGACATCTCTGGTGCTTCCTTGATGGTGAACGGGTGTGGGCGCCGTTCGCCAGGCACATTTTCCCACATTTTCCCACTCCTTGACGGAGCTGCATTCCTGGGTCAGAAAAAGACCGAGGGATAGCGCTTGGAAACTGGAATGTATCCAGGCGCTCACTGCCCTCTCCCAGTTGGGCACCAGTATCGGTGGAACATCCACCTCGGCGTTCTATAGAGAACTAGTGGAGGGGAAGAGCGACGACGTTCTTGGAGAGATCCTGGGCGTCGAAGAAGATCAGCTGCTTGCTCTCTTCCGGAGAACTTTCAGCCCGGGGCCTATCAATAACTTCCAAAAATCCCTGGCCTGGCAGTGCTACCGGGGAGCGCTGCCGGTTCGAGATAAGCTCTACAGGCACGGAAGTGCCGTCAGCCGAGCCTGTCCGAGATGCGCCCATAGCGACGAAACCGTTGTGCACGCACTCGTTCAGTTCCCGAGCATTGCTGACTTGTGGAGCTATGTCGAACAGTTGCTGTCACGTGTGAGACTGATCCGGTTGTCGACTGAGTCCATTGTGCAGATGGTCTCGCCGTCTTCCTTTGAGGAGGAAGGGCAGACGGTTTTCATCTTCCTGGTGGCCATGGCGAAAGAGATTGTGTGGTAGACAACGTTAAAACGATTAAAGACAAACACTTTCCTCTTCGGCGAATCCCTGATTAACTTTTTCAAGTTTCACTTGAAGAGGAAAATCAGGGTGGAGAGGCAAGTGCTGCTTTCTAACAAGTTTGTTGAAAGGTGGGTGAATGTAGCGAGAATGGTCCGAGTGAACTCTGAATATACGTCCGTAGTTTGAGAGATGGAAAAATTGAGAGAGGGCGCTTGCCCTGGTAGTCAGGGTGGCCGTGGTCTTTTGTGTGGTTTTCGCCACGAGTAACCCTCGCAGGTTTCCCCCCTGTCGGAGAATTTTTCATTGTTTCAATTTTCATTTTATTGTTTATATATATATGTTTTATGTCTTTTTTCTTTTCTTATATAAATAATTAAAATATTTACACGCACAAAACCCACATCGTACCGTCCTGTTCCGTCTGTGATGTTTTTCTTGATGTCAGCCCTTGTGGCCAATAAAGAAATCCTTATTATTATTATTATTATTATTATTGGCGACCTACGTAGTAAATCGTATCATCGTGAGCTCCGCAAAGGTTTGTTATTTCCGTTTGTTTAAAATTGCCATTTATGGAAAATTTTATTGTTAACTGTTTATAAGCGCACATACATTGTTTTCCGAAAAGGACACTCAAAAAGATTGGGGCCTTGTGCCCAAAATTTAAACATTTATAATTATCAAAAAAATTTCTTTGAAAAAAAAAAATGGAAGTCTCACAGCCACACGAAGTTGACAGCATTCCTCATAAACTAACACCTCACACCGACACCACCATTGTAAATATTACTACGTTTGCCAACACTAAAAATTTAATCAGTAGCAATATTTTAAATTTGTCTCAGGCAGACATTCATTTCCCACCATTACCAATGACTGCAGGTGTTAAAGCCGCCACCACCAACACCACTGCGACAACCACCACCCCCACCACCACCGCGACAACAGAAACAAAAGGAAAAAATAAATCAACTCGTGATGTCGAAATGTGTTCAACCAAAATGGACTCTTCCACACCGAACACCACTGACGTCACGACCACCACAACTGAAACTAAAATTAATAATAACAAAAATAACGAGAACAACAACAGCAACAATGACATTAAAAAAACCACCCTCAGATTTGCCAGAGTAGCAAAACAGTGCGAAGCATTTACGGTAACTCAGGAGGAATTAGAAAATGCCCCCAAAATGGTAAAGAAAGATGGGTACAGGGTCAGCTTCACCCCCCCTACCCCCACCACCACCACACCTAATAAAATGGAGCATCAGCGCCTGTGCACTGTGTCGTATCGAGCAATTAATGTAAAATAGCGCCGAGTGGAACGGGCATCCGAGTCCCAAATCCCAAAAGCTTTGGGACATGTGTGGGCAAGAAAAACCCACATCAGACGTGGGCAGAAGTATGGAACCGTGGAGGTGTTCTTTAAAACACCAGAGGAGGCTAGAGAACACTCCATGGCCCCATTAAGAAGTGACGATTTCACACTCGTCCCAAACTATTGTGGCCAGAGACTCGTAAAGATCAGGGTGACCCACGTTCCACCGGCCATCGAAATTCCCTGGCTAATAGCGGCCGTCCTCGCCGGCATCGAAGCCAACACCAAGATAATAGCAATAGCAAAAGAAAAGCAGGAGAACTGGTCCGGATCTGGGATGGAGCTCCTGATCCATAAGGACCAAAAAAGCGTTGAGGAGATCCCAGAGGTAATAGACCTCACTGACGGCAGCCACCTCACCGTAATTGTCGAGGGCAGAAGGCCTAGGTGTGTCGTTTGCGGTGAAGGAACCCACCTAAGGGCTTTCTGCCCTCAGGCTAAAAGGTTGAGGCCACCTCTCCTACTCACCCCAGTGACTCAACCATCAACACCACCAGTAGCAGAGATGGCAGCAACAACTGTAGCAGCAACAACAGAAGCAACTATAACAACAACAACCCCACCACCACCCAACGCTTCAGAACTAACACCAGCGCCTACACCATCCACCACGCCACAACCAAAACTAACGCATGTGGAGGATTTTCCACTCCCCGGCCTATCACAACTGGAGACAGATTGTGACGACGAAGAGTGGGAAACGGTATCAGGAAAAAAGAAAAAAGGAAACCAAAAAAGAAAAAAATTCTCTTCCTTTCCCCTCCAAAAACAAAATACAGAGGGAAACAAATAAATTAACAAACAAAAAAGTTAGGACGGATATGCCACCATCCACACCAGCATCACCAACCCCATCACCCCAAACACCAACACCATCACCATCATTAACCCCAACACCACCATCACCTACACCACAAAAGTCACCAAAATGCGAAACAGAAACAAACCCACAACAAACACAAACAAAACAAAACAACCTAAACGATACACACTACACAGCATTAAATTTGAACAACAACCAATTATTACACTACATCCAACACAACACCAGCATCACAGAAAAAGACTACACAACAACCCAAAAATTCACACCACCTCCACACATACAAATCACTCGCATCACACAGAAAACGTACATGACACTAAAACAAAAATTCCCCAAAGACATAGGAGACTTCCGACAAGCACTCTCCAGGAGGATTTATAAGGACATCCTTCCTGAGGAGGCCACAAGCAGTGAAAAGGATAGAAAAACCGTCCTTCCTCTACGAGAAGTAAGGTAAGTGGTCTTTCCCATCTTTTCCACTCCATTTCAACATAACCTCACTCTGAATAGGCAGCACAAATGCGCGTGGCTTGGGGTCGTCATGGAAGCAGGGCCACCTGCTCAACGACCTCAGGTCACTAAACATAGATGTAGTGGCCATAAGCGAGACCAGAATCTCCGAAGCATGGGCCTTCGCACCGATCTTCGGCGGCTACGATGTGTACGCATCTCCCAGCTGTCCGGGATCGGGGGGAGGAGTTGCTGTGCTTATTCGGAGAGGTTTGCATCTCGCCATACGGGCCATCTTCCTGGAGCCAGAGGCTAAGTTGGTGGTGCTGGACGTGACCAGCGGAGACGGGCAAGCTTTCAGGCTAGTGGCCGTCTATGCCACGACAGGAGCAGGGCGGCCTGATTTCTTCCGGCGTCTGGAGACCTTTCTTGGAACGTCCCGCTCTTTAGTGTTAGTGGGCAACTGGAACGGGATCTTAGATGCACGCTGGGATTGTGTGGGATTAGTGGATAGGGGAGGAGAGTGCAAGAGCCTCACCAACCTGCTCAGGCGTTTTGAACTGTCTGACAGGTACCGATTGGATTTCCCGAATGTACCAATGTGGACTTGGACAAATCGCATAGGGTCATCCAGATCATATCTAGATAGAGTATTTTGTAGGGAAATAGATAGGTCTAGCATAGGCTGTCCACAATTCAAGATAGTCAGCTATACAGACCACAAATTCGTGATCTGTGTGCTTGACTTAGATAGGCTTCATTAACGAGGACCCGGCTACTGGAAGCTAAACGCGTCCTTACCAGCGTGCAGGGCCTACAGAGACCGGATTAGTTAAGTGGGCGTTGACGGGGGCCATCGTCAACAACAAGTGGTGGTTTGCTCTGAAAAGAGCAATTAGAATAGAGTCTGTAGTGACCTACATTCCGCGGGCTCACATACATTCTCTGTGCGTGATTCGGCTCAGCTCAGTAATCAGCGCCAGTAGAAGAGTATGTATCCCTACGCGTTCTGAGGGAGAAATAGCCTGCAAAGATTTGAGGACGCTATCACTTCCAACTAGGCCTTGCTAAGGTAAACACCACTTGTTCTTTTGCTCCGCCAGCACAAACAATATGTAACGACACAACAATTTTACTACGGAATTGGCTAAACGCCTCAGCCAGTCGACGGTATTTTCTCTTGTAATCTTAATTGATTTGTTTTATTTCTCTTGGCATGCCAGCTCAACCTCTGTCAATACTCAACCTCTAAATACTTCTCCGCTAAATTGGTGTCAACAACTCTTACCAAAGGTCCATTAGGTTTAGTAAGGCTTTAGCAATACAGAAAAATAGAGCAGAGGGAGAATTAGTTAGAAAGTTAGACGAGGCGCTTTGCAAAGGCATCGGGACCGACGTACTTGCGGCGAAATTGGCCCTTGACCAATTCTTCAATGCAAAGCACGAAGGCTGCGTTTTCAGAGCTAGGGTGCGTGCTCTCAGACACGAGGGGACGAAAGCCGTTCAATGGGCCTGAGTGGCGGAGGCGCGTCGTGGCAACAAAGCCACGATCCGGTCTTTGGTGGACCACGACGGGCGCATGCTACTCGATCCCGGGCAAATGTGTGAAGCTTTTCAGCGACACTTCGCTCAACTGTTCGGGGGCAGCGGCGGGCCGGATCGAGGGATGGACTTTAGTGTATACCTCGAACGACTGCCGCGGCTCTCGGCCACTGAGTCGGAGTGTTGCGAAAAGCCGATAACAGCCGCTGAAGTACGGGAGGCAATGACTGGCTGCACAAGGGGTAAATCACCTGGTTTGGATGGTCTGCCCTATGAACTTTACGTACAAATGGCAGACTTGTTCGGAGGCCTCTTGGCGGACGTCTACTGCAACTTGCAACAGAACGAGAGAATTCCCAGCTCTGTGAGCCGAGGAGCGGTGGCGCTGCTGAGAAAGGATCCGAACAAGGGGGATAACATAGATAATTTTAGGCCCATAACTCTGCTAAACACAGAGTTCAAGATTTTGGCCAAGGTGCTAGCAAAGAGATTGGCGCTTGTCGTTGGTGGTCTGGTGGGAGAGGCGCAGACATGCACCATTCCCGACAGATCCATCCACGACAACCTCCGCCTCATGATAAATCGTAGAGAGGGTAGCTAGGGAACCTGGCACGGGTGGGTCTTTGATAAATTTAGATCAGTCGAAAGCTTTCTATAAGGTCTACCGTCGTTACCTAGCGGCAGTCCTGAGGGCGGCTGGCTTTGGGCCCGTCTTCAGAGGCTGGATCGCAGCCATGCACAGCGACATATGCTCTGTGGTGAGAGTGAACGGTCACCTTCCGGTACCGTTCAACATCATGCGCTCGGTCCGCCAAGGATGTCCCCTCTCGTCCCGCTTGTACGTATTGACTCTCGAGCCATTACTGCACAAATTGGAGACGTTGAGGGGGGTCCCGCGCGAACTAGGATGCTGAAGATCCGTGTCAGCATATGCGGACGATGTCACCGTAGTGGTGTCGAACGCCAAACACATCGAGGCAATCGGCACTACACTAAGAGAATACGAACGGTGTCAGGAGCAATGATCAACCAGGAAAAGTCAATGGGCTTGCAGCTCGGCACCTGGAGAGGCAGGTCCATGCCGTCCAACAGCGTCGTCGGGCGCTGGACGAACGGACCGGTTAAATTGCTAGGGGTCTGGTTCAGTCCGGACCTCCAGACGGACAAAAAAACTGGGACGAGGTGACGAGCAGGGTGGCTTCTCTCACCTAGAAATGGGCCGAGAGGAAGCTATCCCTGAAAAGTCAAGCGGAGGTGGCTAACGCGTACATCGTGTCCGTCACCTACTACCGCCTGACCGTCGTACCTTGTCCTAAGCCCTGCCTGACTGCGCTGGAGCGTTTGTTCTTTCGCTTTTTGTGGAAGGGACGTGCTCCGATGGTCAGGCGGTCCATCTGCTGTCAACACCCGCTACGTGGAGGGCTGGGTTGCCGTGGCTGATGATGCGCAGACACGCGCTCAGGCTACGACATCTCCACCTCTTCCTCGACGGTGATCAGGTGTGGTCGCCGTTTGCTAGATGCGTCTTTCCCCAGCTCGTCTCCTTGATGGAGCTGCAGTCCTGGGTCAAGCGAAGACCGAGAGGGAGCGCTTGGAGACTGGAATGTTTTCAGGCGCTCACAGCCCTCGACCAATCGGGCAATGTGATCGGTGGAAACTCCACCTTGGCGTTCTATAAAGGATTAGTGGAGGGGAAGAGCGACGACTTACTTGGAGAAACTCTAGGCGTCGACGAAAATCAACTAGCCAATCTCTTCGGAAGGACTTTCGGGCCGGGACCTATGGACAACTTCCAGAAATCCCTGGCCTGGCAGTGCTACCGGGGAGCTTTGCCAGTTCGGGATAAACTCTACAGGCATGGAGGTGCCGTCAGCCGGGCATGTCCGAGATGCGCGCAGGGCGACGAAACCATCCTGCACGCACTCGTCCAATGTCCGAGCATTGCTGACTTGTGGGTTTATGTCGAACACCTGCTGTCACGTGTAGGACGGATCCAGCTATCAGCTGAGTCCATCGTGAGGATTGCCCCGCCCTCTTCCTTTAGCCGGGAAGGGCAGGCAGTTTTTATCTGTCTGGTGGCCATGGCGAAAATGATAGTATGGTGGACACGTTTGAAAGGCCTGAAGACGAGCACTTACCTCTTCGGTGATGCCCTGATTAACTTTTTCAAATTTCATTTGAAAAGGAAAATCAGGGTAGAGAGGGAAGTGCTCTCTTCCCAGCATTTTGTTGAAAGATGGGTGAGAGAAGCAAGTATGGCCCGAGTGAATGGGCCTACTCTGAGTATGTGTCTGTAAATTAAAGGTGGAAAACTGGGAGAGGGCACTTACCCTGGTTGTCAGGGTCACTGTGGTCTTTTAATGGGCTTTCTCCACAAATGTCCCTCGGAAGTCTCCCCCCTATTGGGGAATCTTTCTTTGTTATTTTATTACATCCTCTGTTTTTTTACACGCAGAAATGCCCATTTGTACCGTCCTGTATTGTCCTGTACTGTCCTTAATGTCTACTTTACGTAAACCCTTGTGGTTAATAAAGAAAACATTATTATTATTATTATTATTATTATTATTATTATTATTATTATTATTATTATTATTATCATCATCATCATCATCATCATCATTATAATTATTCATTTAAAAAACTATATCCATTGTAAAGATAAAATGTTACTTTCGAATGCCCTAATTTCATTCTAAAAATAGACTTTTGAACTTGTCTGAAATATTCCATCCGCTACAAATTCTTGTTGGAATTGTGTCGCTACATCCCTTTAGGGGGACTTTTTGAAAAAGGAAAAGTAAAAGAAAAAACCCAGAAAAATCGAAATAGAGAAAAAAGCGAACAAGGGAGCAAAAACTGTGAAACAAAGAGAGGGAAAAAAATGACTCACGATTGTTTTTACTGCAGTTGCAAGATTTGAAATCACATTATTGCTCTAATTGTAGGCTGATACGGGTATCTGGAGGCATTCGTTGTAGATTTCTGCATGTTAATTTTTCGGGTTGGCAGCAACCATGTCTTCTGTACTGCAGCAAATGTCAATTCTATTAGCTTCGTTATACGCATTCTATTAGTTATTCCATAGCAAAGACTTACACGCCAGAAGCGTTCAATGTAGTCATGACATCGTGGGATTTTTGTCTATCAACCGTTCCTCTCTTCATCTGCCCTTTCTACATTTTTCCTGTTTACATATAATCACTCCTTTTACAACCAACTGAATAGAACGCTGTTCAATCATCAACAAATATACAAATACACACATAGGTATACACACATTCAAACAAACACACACACATATATAATATGTTTGTGTGCGCAAGTGGCAAGTGTGTATGCATTTGTATGTATGTATATATAAATATGAGTGTGTGTGCGTGTGTGTGTGTATATGTCCAAATAACTATATCTCTCTCTCTCTCTCTCTCTATATATATATATATATATATATATATATATATATATAAATGTGTGTATATATATACACATATATATATAAATATATATATATATATATATATATATATATATATATATATATATATATGTATGTATATATACATACATATATATATATACATATATATATATATATATATATATATATATATATATATATATATATATATATATATATATATATATATATATATATATATATATATATATATATATATATATATAATAGAATTAATTGCAGTCGTAAGTACGGACACAATCGAAACTGTATACAAAGATTCAACAAAATACTCACTTATACACATAAGAAAATATATAAAGTTTGATTCAGACGCATGTGTACTCATACAACAAAAAACACCTCCTGGTCTAACTACACGCCTATTCAACGAAATGCCACACTCATACAACTGAAGGCACAAATGCACTATTACACAAACCGTTCTCTAGACGCAGACAGGCAATCCAATAGAGACCGGTATTTAGATATTCAGGTACACTCAGATATCTCTTTCTTTATGTATGTGCGTATCGATGTATGTACCTACGTATGTATGAATGTATGTATGTAGTTAGGCAGGCATGTCTCTCTCTCTCTCGCTCTCTCTCTATATATATATATATATATATATATATATATATATATGTGTGTGTGTGTGTGTGTGTGTAGTGAATAACTATAATGTAAGACTTAATTCTTACAATGAAGTTTATTTCACAATACTATATATTTTAATAGCATAATATACAATATATACATTTAAGCATTTATACGTATGTATATAAATACACACTCACACACCCAAAAATATATAAAGTGATAATTTTGATCAGTTGATATTGGTGGGATTTGAACTCAGAACGTAAAGGGCAATAACTCTATGATGTCTGACACTGTACAGATACTGCCAATCCATCCCATAAGTACACAATAATCATGTGGTCCGGCAATAGTTCGCTGACAAAACAGCTGCGAAAAAACCGGTCAGTGCGTACACATCAGTTAATATTACCTAGGCTAACCTAACATATCCACGACCATATGTAGATATATAGGTATAAAAGGCGCAAGAAAAGCGGGAAGGTTACCAATGAGTATACATGAAGATGATAAAGAGTAAATTTTAAGGCCTATGTAGATCGGTTTGGAGCCGACAAGAAATAATGTAGATTACCATTATTAAATAAAAGGCGTCATGCAGATGTTTGCTTCATCCTTTATAGGTAACATATTACTATTTACACATAATTCCAGCCGTTTTATATATATATACATATATATATATATATACATATATATATATATATATATATATATATATATATATATATATATATATATATATATATATACATATATGTATGGATTTATATGAACGAAAATGTATTAGCATTGAGTGCTTTGTGATCGCCTCAAACTATTTGATTGCAACTACCACTTCGATTTATACCTATAATTATTCTCCTAGTTATACGTAATTAATTAATAGCGTATTGGTTATTATTATTTTTTTTTTCTTTTGTTATTAACGCTAGTTCAGAGCTGTGAGCATCTCTTCGTTCATATAAGCTACTCATTGGTGCGGTTGTTATGTAAAATCGGATGATTGATTCATTTTATTATTCAAATAGGTCACACATGGATTTGAAATGAGAACGCAACGAGTCGGGCTACTTTCATCAAAGCATCACATACGAGCCTTTATCGACTCCACCAGTTTCGTATTCTATACATTTTTTTAAAGATTGTCTAGTTTTATCTGAAGAATGTCTCGTTGCTAATAAATGACAACTACTGGAACTTATTTTTGCATCCATCTCAGTTTTATTATTGACTAGCCAATAGGGCGGTGGATTGGCAGTATCGGTAGAGGGTTGGACGCCATGCTTTGACGTATAGAGTTACGGCCCTTGCCATTCTGAGTTCAAATTCCGCCGAGGTTAACTTTGCCTTTCATCCTTACGGGGTTGATAAAATAAAGTACCAGTAATGCACTGGGTAATTGCTGGCCTTGTGCCAAAAGTAGAAACAATTATTGACTAGCCAAATTACCCGCGCCTTGCTGCGTTACACACATTTCTTTTTTTCTAAGAAAATGATCATTGATATAATTGAAATACAGAGTTTTTCTCCATAAATTGGTGACGATGGTTTCTAACCCAACACCACAAAGTTAGGAGGTGGGAGGGGACAAACCCCAGTACATAAGTACAGTGTATGTACTGGGGTTTGTCCCCTCCCTCCCTCCTAACTTTGTGGTGTTGGGTTAGAAGCCATCGTCACCAATTTATGGAGAAAAACTCTGTATTTCAATATTACTCAATGTAATGCATGAAAAATTGGAAAACATTATTTTTTGTAATATATCAAATCAACATTACATTATTAAATCTTATTCTTATTTTGTTTCTTGTAAATCATTTTTTTCAAAATATTAATTCAAAACGTTTGTGAATAGGCATCATTATTTGTCATTTACCTATGGTCTAAATTTCATATAAATCGAAGGGAAAAAATTTCGGCGGGTGTCTCTGCCCGCGGTGAACCATAATAGGGCGTTTAAACCCCATTAGAGTGTCTTAATATTCTTGAAATTAGCTGAAATTTTGTGAATCGGCATCATATCTTGTCATTTACCTATTGTTTAAATTTCATATAAATCGAAGTGGAAAATTTTCAGCGAACGTATTCAGCAGGGGTTTGTGCCCCCGAGGAACCCTTTGATTAAAATAAAATATACTTATCCAAGTACCCGGGGCAATGTAGTTTCAGAATATATATGGTTATGGGGGTCTATCTCCAAGACCATAGGAGTAGTTCATGAACAAACAAACAAACAGACAGGAACTACAACTTTATATATATAGATGAACAATATCGCCTATAGTTTATGCTGCGGGTGAATCATTATTTCTACCAATCGAAGGTACTCTTCTGTGTGTCATGGCAACGCAACGTACTGATAAATTTAACATGCAATGCACCGTCATACTAAATATATGTGTAAGGCTCTGCTATCTTTATTCGCCCGTTTATTCTGATAGAAATAGAAAACAAATCTCCATCATCATTGTTGACTTAAAATTTGCCATAAACATATTCAATAACAGCTGCTCAAGGGGCTAAAAAGCAAAGGTAACGTATATCAGGTTAAAGATTTGGTATAATTATTGTCTAGCTGTGAAATGAATTTCGTCTGCGTGTATATAGTCTAAAAGAGGGGTTGGTTTAATGTTGTTTCCTCAATACTGTTATCTATTTGAAAATTTCGATGAATTTTTAGCCTCACCACAGATTTTTAATAGGATATGATCATGTTAACGCTATCGAGGGTCGTTCGGCAAGATCCCAGACCTCATTTGCTTAATAATGCATCGCCCGGTCCGGAAATCAAAATCACAACCTCATGATGGCAAATCTAATTCTCTAACCAGTCAGCAACGTGCCTTCACCGCCATGTCAGGACAAAAAGAGAGAACATGCATATAGTTAGTATTATGGTGGAAGCTAATTATATAAAATTGCGCACTAAATGGCTGAATTATAATATAAATTCACATATAAACACACAAATACAAGATTTAACTAATGCTGCAAAATATGGGCAAGCAAACATACACACTTATATACGTGAGATTTGTAATCATGTCTTATTTATGAATATTATCTGTAGAGCCAAAAATGAAAAGAGACCTTTTTAAAGGCGAGGGGCGAAAGGTTGGGTCTAAACTTTAATCCCTTGAATGGTCGGTATCCCTCAGCTGACACCTCAGCCGTAACTCACATATTCACATATATCACCTCCGAGTGGGTCGAGTTAATCTCAAGTCTGAGAAGTAAAATAGCTGAGATGATCGACTACACAGTTTTACACAATATCGTGCCGTCCAGAAACCAGGCATTCAAAAGCATACCGATTATAATGGCAATATGTTCGACGGCCAACACAAGCAAGAAGCAGGCCATGTATGTTAATTTGTTACACCCCTGAGGCGTATGTGATAATATTGACAGAAGCGTTGACCAAATGAGGTCCCGTATGACAGATGTGCCAGGAGTACTGAGGAGGCATGTCTCTGACATATCTATGATATCGTCACGCTTAATTCTACAAAACGCACTTCGAATGCCCAGGTTTACCAGGAAGCAAGAAAATCCCATTCGTATTTTACCTTGTTGAAGTTTGCTACAATTGATATGGGGGTTATTTTGGCCGCTTATCACCGAAAGATGTTACTCAATGCCGTGTGGCGGATACACACATTATTTCTTTCCAATGCAGTCAGACTAGTTTAGGAGAAATTATCGCAGGCATTACCAGGGATGTGAGCTGGAGATGACTGTTCTTTATAACAGTAATCTTCCGAAAC
>OZ024740.1:55500075-55502575 GCA_964016885.1 Eledone cirrhosa | reverse complement strand
ATATATATATATATATATGGAAAGTTATATTTAAATTGTTGGGTTACAACTAGTAAATATTTATAACTGATATAAAAGCACTCAACAAGTATTTGGAGTATATTTACGATATTAAATAAATGGAAACTATATTTATAAAACCATATTTATTTCATTATATATATTTCAGGGATATCATATTAACAATATGTTATGCCTTCTTCAGACAAAATACAATATAGACAGTTTTATAGATAAATAGATTTGACATACCGTTCAACATCGACTTGTATTTGAAAAAGTTGATTTGGCAGTGAAAAATTGTAAACAGAAAGAAAGAAAGAAGGAAAGAAAGAAAGAAAACGAAGAAAAAGAAGAAAAAGAAGAAATGCATGCAACAAAATAGAGAGATGGAAAGATAGATAAAGAGAAGAACTTCATGTAAAGAAACAGAGAGAGATATATAGAGAGAGGAAATAGATAGAGATAGATATATATAGAGAAAAAAAGTAGGTAGTTGAACGACGTATCAATGATACATTTATTTATTTATTTATTTATTTAGCTCTAGTATTAATGTAAGGGAGATGTATGTGGTTAGGAAAGAAACCAGCCGTTATATAGAGAGAAAAATGAAAAGTAACCAGATATAGGCGATGCAGAATTTAAAAACCCTATGTTTTAATGTAGAAATATTAGTTCGTATAAAAACCAGGCACTATAATGTAAATATCAGTATTCCTGAATGAGACACGTATCTATAATGTGTGAAAAGTAATGATCTTATGTCTAGTTTTAAAAATTCATATGTTTATATGATAACTACAAACATCGATGTGAATTTACGTGATCAACTCTGCAAACCCCTATTTCACACGGAGAACATTCTCATTGTGCTATAAAAATTTAAGTATACATATATGTGTATATATACACACATATATATAGAGTCTATATTAATTTTAACAATACTATTCTTGTCTTTACTCTACATGATTATCTATCAAGCAGAAATAGAGAACAGATTTCAATATATTAATAAAAATATCAGAAACAAAAACAAAAAATAATAATAATAATAATAATAATAATAAACAAATAAATAAAATAGAAAACTAAAAAATATTACATATTAAAAATGAAAATATTAAAAATATTAAAAAATATTAAAATAATAAAAATAAAAACATAATATGCCACGCAAATCGACCACAAAGATCAACCCTTCAAAATTAATTGACAATATATTGCCAAGTTCATTATAAGCATCAGAGTCGAAAACAGATAAAGCTAGAAATTATTTACCAAATCGCGTCTAGCAGAAATCATTTCAAAAGTTTAGGATGCCCATTTGGTCTACATATGTTCTTATATTTAATATAGAAGTTTATCTAGTGTAACGTTTATTCGATATATTTGGAGCATCAACTTTTAGGGTAGTTTAATTTTTCATGAAGAATGTTTAAAATAAAAATAAAAATAAAAAGAAGAATAAAAAGAAGAAATCGAAAGATTTATCGGCTAGTTTCCCAAATAATTACAAATCAAACTAAATATACTACATTTTAAATTTAAATTTATATTTAAAAGTTGAGTTCAATCTATGTTTGCAGCAACTGAATAAATTTGTCCGTAGATTAAGGGAATTTTTAGATTTTAGTATAAAGAATATCTCCTCCGCGCAGAGGTCACATGTCTCAGAGGATGAATTAAAAGGAATCCCTCTTGAGACTATATTCCAAGCCGTCGAATATCTAACGTTATCTTGCCTAAGTTGCCAGAGTACGCCTGATAGTGCTGTTGAAGATTTTTTGCTTGCATCTGTGAAAAAATTCTTGTGGTTATTATAGCGAAGTTTAAATTCCGTCGATGTGGAACCGACGTAGTTAAAAGAATTAGAGTCCGTTTTAACATTACAGTTGTATATTATATTTTTAACTAAGCAGTTGTTATTTAACGGACATTTAGATCTATCTCTACAGTTACATTTGTTTACTTGTATATTATTTATGCTATTATCGCTAGGTTTTAAGTTCCTATTATTTATTCTATTAATATTTTGTGCTAAATTTTTGGTGGATGAGTAGGTTAATTTTATAGTATGTCTATTGAAAATTGAGTGATACCTATGTGTTCTAGGGAAGCGATTATCAAGAGCTTTAAAAAATAGTTTAGCGATGTGGGTTTTAATGTTTAGTGAGAAAGGGGGGGCAAACCATATTATGTTCCTAGTTCTATTTCTTTTTTGGCTTTTGGAATTATTGTAATGCTTTCTATTATAGTTGTTAAGGTTGTGGCCGTAATTAAAATAGTTGTTATTTTGTTTAGTTTGTCTATCATTATCTATGTACATAATCTTATCACTATATCCTGCTCTAGCTAACGCTTCATTGTAGTACTGGGCTTTTTCGTCGAAAATCTTTCTATTAGACGAAATTCTAGAGATACGTTTTTGAACAGAGTTTACTATAGTGTTTTTGACAGATCTGGGGTGGTTAGAGTTAAAGCTGACATAGTTTAA
>OZ024740.1:55492575-55495075 GCA_964016885.1 Eledone cirrhosa | reverse complement strand
GTCGCAACTCATTGCTACAGCTAGGTTAAATAGAACAACATGAAATATAGAGTCTTGCTTAAGGGCGTATCTCAACATCCGGTCTGAGATTGGAACTCACAACCTCACAATTTTGAACACAAATCTCTTATCACCATCCCATGCTCCTTAGAAATATATATATATATATATGTGTGTGTGTGATTGTGTGTGTGTGTGTGATTGTGTGTGTGTGTGTGTATGTGTGTCTGTGTGTGTGATTGTGTGATGGTGTGATTGTGTGTGTGTGTGTGTGTGTGAATGTGTGTCTGTGTGTGTGTGTTTGGTTGTTTCCTATATATATATAATTCAAAATTTAGCTCCGACATAGCTGTATACATACAAGTATGTGAATTTCATATATCGTATAATATTCGGTATGTTTAATAAATAAACATTTGGAAAGCCGTCCAACTATAAATATTCAAAAGCTGACGGTTAGCGCTGTCTAACGAACTCCAGTACAAGCAGAGGATGATATCTGCCAATATACATTTCTGGCTGTGGCAGTCATCAGGATAGTGCATCCCTTGCTCTCTCTCTCTCTCTCTCTCTCTCTGCTGGAACTTGAAACTGGCGAAAATATATAGTTTTTCGTCTATATAGATGGGCTGATTAGCCTCATTTACTTATGGAGCTGTATATTATGGCTCAGCTTAAAAGTAGAATAAAGGTTTTAGGTCCGACATACCTATATACATACATTGTTAGCCAGCTCAATACAAAGCATGATCAGTTAAGAGTATGTGGTGCTCAGTTTTAGCATGAGATCTTTTGTGGCTTTTTAGGCCAGACATATTGAAAAAAATATTTCAACATAAATTGCACGTCTTTTTTGGTGCTGCTTGAACTTCCCTGTTTGATTTTAATTAACTACGAAATGTCTCTTTCGACTTCCTGATAATATGCAGATCTTGTGGAATATATAGTATAGAAGAGGGTGAACTTGTATGTGTGTTCTGTAGTCAGTAGTGAGTGTCTAGCCTCTAATAATTAGATATAGCCATCTACTGTACAAGTAGAAACATTTCCATTAATTACATGTTCCCTTACTGGCTGTTGTTTTCTTATTTTTCTGCATTATGCCCTTTTGCTCAAATGTTTTCAGACCTCATATTGAACTCCAGGTATAGCAATCAATTACGAGACTTTGCAGAATATTTTATCAATTTCTACATTGTTCAAGTTCTCCAACAATAAATGCTGACAGTGTTTGTTTAGGGATTATTCAGGTTCATGTTGCATGGTTGTGTCGTCGGTGCCTAAATCGGCAACGTCGGAGTGTGATTAGTGGACATCCTGCAGGACGAAAAGCAAAATCCGTCAAAGGGTAGAGGAAATTATGTTAGTCAACGCCATTCATTAATGGATATATATGTATTATGTGTGGGTATGGGTATATATATATATATATATGGAAGAGGAAGACGATCGACTTTCGTCAAATCGGACCGTGGGAACAATGTTTCCGTTGGTCTTTCCAATTGCTAATACTATCTATCGGTCGCAACTCCAGGTAGAAGGAGCAACGTGAAATAAAGTGTCTTGCTCAAGGACATAACGCATCGCCTGGTCCAGGAATCGAACTCACAACCTTACGATTGCGAATCCAATTCTCTAACCACTCAGCCACACGCCTTATATATATATATATATATATATATATATATATATATATATATATATATATATATATATATATACATACATACATACATATATATATATATATATATATATATATATATATATATATATATATATATATATATATATATATATATATATATATATATATATATATATATATATATATATATATATATATATATATATATATATATATATATATATATATATATATATATATATATATATATATATATATATATATATATATATAAGAAATTCCGATATATATATATATATATATATATATATATATATTAAAAACTACCCGGTCGAGAGCTTATTCGATTTGTGATATTTATGCAATTTTTTGCATGGATTTATACATACTGAATTCATTTGCCAAAGTCTGGGGTTTTTCCCCTGTGAGTTACACATGAGCTTTTACAAAACACTGTGTCATCCACAACACTGCTGCAGAAAAAATACCTGTTGATAACGTGATATTCCTCGTTCGATCATTAAACAAAAAGCTTATTGTTTTAAGCAGACAGTATTATTGATTTAGGTGTCACAGAAACCCTGTACTGGATTTTACCATCAATTCCTAGGGTCCAGGTTTGTTATATATAAATATGTATATGTATATATATATAAAAACAAATAACGAAACGAAATTAAATTTCGTTTCGTTTGTAACTCACTTTTGTATGACTGACGCTTAAACAATTAAGTTAAAAATGTACATCCACATATGTATACTGAAATACTAGTATGCATATGAATACACACACGTGTACATATGTAGATGTACCGAGTTTTTCACTGGACACTTTACTGTGAGTGTTCAGCT
>OZ024740.1:55462575-55487575 GCA_964016885.1 Eledone cirrhosa | reverse complement strand
TATTTTAACTAAACTGCTCACACTAATTCCTTTTATTGTTAAACAAGACAAATGGCTGGAAAATATATTCTCATAGATACAATGCACCAAAGTGTCACTGTATAAATATGTCGGCTTGGAGATACATAATATTTAATGCAAAACGGAACTGCATTAGTCCATACATTGTCGTATTGTTTACACAATATTCTTCTACTACACATTCGTCTTCATCCTCCTCCTCCTCCTCATCCTCCTCCTCCTCCTACTACTACTACTACTACTACTTCTACTACTACTACTGATACTACTTCTAGATTTCCCTAAATATTTCTGTCCTTTTTTTATTTGCTCTATTTATCGTTTTTTCTAGCATTTTCATGACTGTTATAGCTTCCTATATCCACTCATTTCGCTATATTTAGATGCATATACGAAACAATGAGTTTGATAAAGTAATGACGTACGCCCATATACATATGGATATATAAGTGTTTGTGTGGTGCGCGTGGGAGGGTGTGCGTATGTGTGTATATTAGCCATTTGATTTGCATACACATATGTACTTTGCCTACACAATAACTAACTACATTACCTTACATTCTATATGGACGAAATATGGGTAACCATCCACTGACGAAGGTTGAACTATGCCTGAATGTAGTCAGATAATGACGATTTCTTATCCACGGTGATCAAGAACTAGTCTAATCCTTTTTTATAATTTTCATTGCTAAAAATATATGTTTTATTATATATATTTCGAAGGTATATATATATATATATATATATATATATATATATATATATATAGTAATAATAATAAAATTGAAGACTAAAATCCAAAGAGGGCTCGATAAGGAAAATATATATCAAATATATAAGAACCGTAGAGCAAATATTTATTAAAATAACAGATTAAAGTTTAAGCAAAGAATCGCTGCTCTCACCCTTAACGGGATCTTCTGAAACTAACAAAGTCAATCTGTAAACGCAGAACTGGATATTTCAAAAAACGTTGCAGCCGGAGGAAGACAGGAAGACGATACTTTGGTTCGTGGTAACGTTCGCTGGCAAAGAACGGGAAAAAACGAATAATACGTCATTAATAGGAGCGGTAAAAAATAATTACGCGCAAAGACAAAACCACGTTTATGGTATAAAAGAGGTCGTAGACTATTTCGTTGAGGCTTTCCTGTCTTTCCACCAACGAGCGCATTTTCAACGACCATTCCACTTATTACAATGAAGCTCTTGCTCGATGTGGATTTGTCGATAAGGTAGCATATACAGAGTATGAAAATAGACCTAGAAGAAATAGATCCCGTCGCATTTGTTGGTTTAACCCACCATATAATATGGAGTTGGCCACACCATTAACTAAGATCTTTCTTTCCCTTATTACGAAGCATTTTCCCCCTACACATAAATATAGTAAAATTTTTAATAGAAATACTATTAAAATTTCTTACTCTACGACTCCTAACCTTGCACATAACATCACAGCTTCAAATTTAGCTAAACTACCTAGCCGTAGGAACACGTGCAACCCTGTAGTTAGTACTAACTGTAATTGTAGGAATCGGGCTGATTGCCCCCTATCCGGGAAATGCCTCTCTAGTAACATTGTCTACAAATGTAAGGTTGTAACACCCACGTCCCGTAGGGTTAACCGCCAATAGTTTCAAGCAGCGTCTTTACATGCATACCCATTCTTTTCGTTACCCTCTAAGAAGGAATATGACGTCACTTTCAGCTTATATCTGGAGTCTAAAAGACAACCACACCCAATATAAGTTACACTGGGAGATCCTAGCTAGGGCTAGATCGTATAACGGAAATAGAAGACCATGTGACCTCTGCGCCGCTGAGGCCCTGGAAATACTCTACGCCACAGACCACATCTTAAACAAAAAATCTGAGGCAATTTCGGCTTGTAAACATAAATTGCACAAAACTTTCCTGTATTACAGCCCCACGTTATACCCTAACGGATAGCACGATCTATACGTGGATATTTTACGTCTTGATGTGGGAGCTAAGTATATGTTTTGTTTATTCCTTTACTTATTTGCATAGGTAAGTATATTTTACCGTATGTGTTGTGAAGGTACGTATACCTTCTCGTACGTATATCTGACTGTTATGGCATATCATTTTTACATATTCTGGTATTTAGGGTTTGGCTATGTGTGTACGGGAGTTTTGCGTCCGAGTGAGTATGCAGGTTCGTACATATGGTGGGTGTGTGTATATGCGTACTTCTTGTTTTAGTTGACTTACGTCTCCGAACATTCGTGTGTTTATATGTAGGTATGTGTGTGCGCTTGTTATATACGTATTTATTTACTTATATACGTTTATATAATTATTTATTTATTTGTACACAAGCATACACACACACACATATTTATATGTGCGTGGTTTTGTATACCTATGGTAAGGTTTTGCGTATGCTTGTGTATGTACGTATCTGTTTGCGTGTATGTATTTATTTGTTTCTATTACTTCTGTATCGTATTTATTTATTTTGTTCTTAACTCTGTAGTGGAGATTCATTTGGTCTCCTAGTTAGAATTTTAGTCTACGACTTCTGCTATACCATTTACGTGGTTTTGTCTTTGCGTGCTTTTGTTCTCCACGCTCCACATATGACTTATTATCTTCGTTTTTTCGTTCATTGCCAGAGAACGTCTATATGCACCACCTAAGAGAACATTAGTCTACGACCTCTTTTATACCATAAACGTGGTTTTGTCTTTGCGCGTAATTATTTTTCACCGCTCCTATTAATGACGTATTATTCGTTTTTTCCCGTTCTTTGCCAGCGAACGTTACCACGAACCAAAGTATCGTCTTCCTGTCTTCCTCCGGCTGCAAAGTTTTTTGAAATATCCAGTTCTGCGTTTACAGATTGACTTTGTTAGTTTCAGAAGATCCCGTTAAGGGTGAAAGCAGCGATTCTTTGCTTAAACTTTAATCTGTTATTTTAATAAATATATATATATATATATATATATATAAGTGTATATATAGTGTAATTGGTAATACACTGTATGCTTAATTAAAAGCATTTTGAAGACCTTACGCTATTGTTTTAAAGTAGTGACTATGTCACTTACTTCTTTTTTCAACAAACAAAGGGAGATAAGCTGACAGATCTCTGTTTCATACTGTTGGTATTCCTCAGAGCTTAGCACTCCCCTTGTCTGTTGAAAATTATGAATGTTGGATTCTTATAGAATTCCAGTAATAATCAGGGACTGATTATACAGAGCGGTTGCCGGTCCAGCAAAAATTGAAAATTAGAATTGGTGCTCTGAAATACTGATGTATATATGAATGTATATATAATGTATCTGGTAATACACTGTATGCTTAATTAAAAGCATTTTGAAGACCTTATGCTATTGTTTTAATTTTTGCTGGACCGGCATCCGCTCTGTATAATCAGTTCCTGATTATTACTGGAATTCTATAAGAATCCAACATTCATCATTTTCAACAGACAAGGGGAGTGCTAAGCTCTGAGGAATACCAACAGTATGAAACAGAGATCTGTCAGCTTATCTCCCTTTGTTTGTTGAAAAAAGAATAAGTGACATAGTCGCTACTTTAAAACAATAGCGTAAGGTCTTCAAAGTACTTTAAATTAAGCATACAGGGTATTACCAAATACACTATATATACATTCATATTACATCGCTATTTCAGAGCACCAATTCTAATATATATATATATATATATATATACATATATATATATTAGAATATATATATATATTAGAATATATATAAATGGAAAAGAATGAAACGAAATTTCATTTCTCACTCTTAGTACGGCTGATACCTAAATATAAGTATGTATACGTACATACATATATGTGTACAGACGTACAGTAGTATGTATATACATACATGCACACATATATATATATATGTAGCTATGGATTTACCGAACATTTATTATAATGTTCGGTATGTTTGAAACAATCAGCCCGAATTAAGCCGTACAGTGCTCGGCAACCATCGTTGCGCTTTTGTTCAACACTGACTCAGGAGCGATGTACTAGCTAATAAGCTTGAAACTAGTACATCGTTCCTGTGTCAGTGTAGAACAAAAGGGCGACGATGGTTGCCGAGCACTGTACGGCTTAATTCGGACTGATTGTTTACAAACAAACCGAACATTATAATAAATGTTCGATAAACCCATACGTACATATATATATGTGCACATGTATGTGTATATATATACATACTACTGTACGTCTGTACACATATATGTATGTACGTATACATACTTATATATATATATATATATTGCAGAACTGTCAGTAATTTTGACAGCCTGATAATCACCGAGTTATTTACCAATTTTGCAATATATATTTATAAATATGGATCCTGTGTGACCAATCCGTGCAACGTTTGTAATTGAGCCTTTCCAATAAAATCCGGATGAAAAACCTTCTTTTGTTTTCCTTAATATATATATATATATATATATATGTGTGTGTGTGTGTGTGTGTGTGTGTGTGTGTGTGTGTGTGTGTGTGTGTGTGTATACACACACACACTCCAAATAATGTCATAGAACTCAATTTACTATTGATTTTGAATAAAATTTTCAGTGCTTTTGACAACGGCTGATGATATACACGTAGGTAAATATATTCCTTATTTGATATTTTGTAAATAACCCTACATAGATCGATAACGAAATATGCGTACGATGTATAATTATCGCATAGAAACGATCGTAAAGCAGTGAAGTATATTTCTAATGACTTGAATTTGTATTTCATTGTTTTAACTTATATCTTGACTCTGTTTTCCTTTTGATGTTTTATTGTTTTCCAGTATTTATTTTAACCTACAACATTTTCAACATATGGATTACATTGCGTTCTTCATGCAGACTGGACCCCACAACTAACCGTGGATATTTCTGTGAATCTTGTTCCTTCAATATATTTTTTCATAATTGTCTCCACTTCTGTGATTATAATATTTAGTTGAGCTCTTCTTTTATCTAATTCCTGCATCACAATGGAAAAACAATATTTGGGTACTTCGTTGAAGAATATTCCGATTCCACCTAAAGACGAATATCTACTCTTGCTCATACAAAAAACTAACCAGTTTATTAGGAGAATGCGATGGAGAGCCTATCATTTTGACAAGAAAACTAATACAAATGAAATGAAGTACCGCTATGGATTCAACACATACAAAAATCCTCCTCATTATATTCAACTTGAAATTGTTGAGGGGGCCCTGCTGAATATAATTAAAAACATTAAGTTCAGGAAACACAAATCTGAATTCCAAAAGGGATTAGACTCTACCCTTCTGCAACTGAAAAATTCAAACAAGGTCCATGTCCATTCTGACAAAACTGGTAATCTGTACCATATGGACATCGATAAATATAACCAGTTCGTTTATAAAGAACTTAGAAAAAACTATAAGAAAACCAGCACCACCGCACTGACATCCTTGAACAACATATCATGTGATATATTAAAAAAACTCCATATTGAAGATAGGACGGAGCCTTTCACACCTAAAAGCCCGCACTTCAACCTGAAGGACCACAAATCTGACTTTAATTCGAACCCATCTATTAGACTGATATGCCCATAAAAATCTGATATCGGTACTATCAGCAAGAAAATTATTGATCGAATCATTCCGCAGATTAGAAAATTTGTAAACTTCCATTATGGGATAACACTTCCCAGGTTATTGAATGGTTCACTAATATCAAGAATAAAAACTCAGCTTCATTCATAAAATTCGACATCGATTCTTACTATTCTTCAATTTCTCCAATTCTCTTAAACTAAGCACTGATCTTCGCCAGAAATAGATCGGATTTATCTACTGAGGATATCAACATCATTACTCACGCTAGAAAAACCTTACTAAACTTCCAAGAAGAACACTGGACAAGAAACACATATAACAACTTATTCGATATAACGACGGGATCCATGGACTCTGTTCAAGTTACAGACCTCGTTGGACTATTTCTCCTCTATAATATTAATTCCTCTTTTCCCCACCGAAAAGGTGGTCTTTATCGTGATGATTGTCTATTGATATCTAACAATCTTAGCAATTCTAATATAGAGAAAAACAAAAAACAAATTAGAAAATTCCTCAAGGACTATAACAACCTTAAGATCACCTTTGAAAACACCTCAAAAGTAGCTAACTTCCTTGACGTTACCTTAGACCTCTCTACGAATATTTATCACCCTTACCACAAACCCAACCAGAATCTAAACTATGTACATTCACGCTCTAAACACCCTGGCTCTATACTCAAAAACTTAGTATATAACATATCATTTAGACTTTCTAAATTATCTTCCAATGAGGATATATTTTATAAAGATGTACCCTTCTACAACGAGGCCCTAACTAGAAGTGGATATAAAGAAAGAATGTTATATATCCCCAACACTACTATGGACCATACTACAAAACCTAGCAAAAACTAGAAACACCAAAAAATACCATCGAAACAAATGCCAAATGGGGTCAATCCTATCACACCAAACAACCGAAAAATCCACAACAACTATTACTACACGATCTCTGACCAATATTAATAACTCACATATGACTACGAAACGTTCAACCTCTCGTAATCTACCCAATAATAACACCAAATACAACCACTGCAATTTACCAAATTCCACAAATATAAATACTAACCATAAAAACTCTTCTAGAACACAGCACATTAATATAACTGGCAATAAGAACTTAGCTAAAAACCGCAAAAGAAACATAATATGGTACAATGCACCCTTCAACCTGCAACCTAGTGGACAAATGCCCCCAAAATTCCTCGGAATTCTACATAAACATTTTCCACCAAACCACAGATACCACCAAATAGGGTGTACAGTTAAATTCTCATACTCTACATCAAACAATGTCCAGCAAAAAGTAAGCAACTACAACATTTATAAATTTAAAAATAATATGACCACACCACCAGAACATAATTTAAATAAGACTGCACCTTTTAAAAGGACAAATAATACAATCCTTCAACCTTGAAAATACAACCACCCAAATCACAAACACAAAAACAACATAACACAAAATCACAATACAACCCCAGCACTAAATTACCCACAAAGCAGCATTCATTCTCTCTCTAACATTAATTACAATAAGAATAGCTCAAGGATTAATGAGAATTATGTAGGTACCCCCAACAACCATCTTATGTATGGTTGTAATTGCAGAAATAGAAGCGTTTGTCCCTTAAATGGCAATTGTTTCATTAATAATGTAATATATAAATGCACTGTGTCTACTACAGACTCCAACAAAACATATATAGGATCGACATCGAATACATTTAAGAAAAAATATTACGCACACTCCAGTAGCTTTAACAATACTAAACTAGCTAACACCACATCTTCAGCTGAAGCAGTAAATAACTATAAAAAGAAAAAAATTGATTTCAAGCTATCGAGGGATACCATTCTGCAAAGAACTCCATATCTTGGGAACAGGAGAGAATGCAGATTATGTTCCGGGTAGATCTTGGAAATTACTAAATCTAAGGACGATTTATTGAATAAAAGACAGGAACTGATTATAGCTTGTAATCACCGTATACGAAAAACATTTAAGTACTATAAACCTAATTAAACATTCTAAATAGCAACTCACTATAATTCTGTGTGACGTACCATTTGTTAGTATCCCCTTCCCCTAATTATACGCCTCCCTGTTTATTTTTTATTTTTTAACCTTTAAATTTTTTAGCTTCCATAGATTCATGTGTTACTGACTAAGGGCATCAAGGTACATAACCATCTGTAATTGCATGGGTATACATGTATCTATGTATGTATGATAAGAGAATATATATATATATATATGTATATATATATATATATGTGTATATGTGTATGTGTGTGTATATGTGTATGTACATGTATGTGTGTGTACATGTATATATGTATGTATAAGTGTGTGCATATATATATATATGTTTGTGTGCGTGTATGTATGTATATGTATATGTTTATATGTATGTATGCGTAAGTATGTTTTTAATGGAGTATAAATGTAATTATACCTCTCTCTATATATCTGAATATATGTACTTTTGTGACCTAATAAAATTATGCGTTTTGACTATATGTCAACATGCATTTATCTGAGTTTGATAACTTATACATAGACCCACTTGAAAATATTTACTATTTTATATTTTATGATGCATCATACTGTACTATATTATATTACATTATATTATATTATTATATTATTATATTTTATTATCTTATCATAATTTTCAGCTTTTGATATACTATCCTTCCTAGTTATGACCATTACTTTACCTATCTATATTTATCCTAGTTATCTCTGTATATTTTATATTTACTTATTTATATTCACCTAACAACTCCATACAACACAACTTAAGATTTAATTTTTACATTCCTTTTTAAAATTCACTCCACCATCTACATTCCACTATCAATATATCAATATAACAATCCCTTTTCTTCATAGGTTCTTTATAGTAATTCTATTTTTAACACCATTCAACCATTCCTTTCAAAGGGTCATGACCTCAACTAAAGTGAGTTATATTTCATCTTAACATCATATTGCAAAAAAACATTTGATTGGTTTGTTCTTCAGCTACCTCCAAATAAGGTCATAGAACTGAATTTACTATTGATTTTGAATAAAATGTTCATTGCTTTTGACAACGGCTGATGATATACACGTAGGGTAGGTAAATATATTCCTTATTTGATATTTTGTAACTAACCCTACATAGATCGATAACGAAATATGCGTACAATGTATTATTATCACCCAGAAACGATCGTAAAGCAGTGAAGTATATTTCTAATGACTTGAATTTTTATTTCATTGTTTTAACTTATATATATATATATATATATATATATATATATATATATATATATATATATATCAGAAAGGAGGAGCTAAAAACCACTTAGAGCATTACTCACCAGAGTACTAGATACTTGGGGTAGTGTGGGTAATATGGCTCTTGACGACGGCTTTTCTTGATTTCCGAAGACATTTTGTAATTATAGCTCAGAAACTAATTAGTGTGAGGTATTCATTTCTTCTAAATCGCTGTTACTGCTCATCGATAATCATTAATATATTCATTTATTGTTAATTTTCTTTTAAACTCAGTTCTAATTATATTCTAAAGAACCTCACTTTCTATTGCAACAATGTAAGGATCGTTGTAAGTGTCTATAAACAAAAATAAGCGGCTTAACGAATAGTTTTATTTTTTAATCAGATCATTATTTTTTAATCTATAATGGGGAAAATGTGCTGCCATGATTTAGTAACGGATTAATATCATTCATACTGCAGCAGCTTTTCATATTGTTGATAGTGTTGCTGCTGAAGAAATGACAATAAGGATGATTATGATGGTGAGGGGGTGGACGAGTAATAACGAGAAAGATTGTAACTATTAATGTCACTGTTATTATTTGACTGGGTTCTATAAATAACAATGCTATATTTAGAATATATACACAACTTACGTTATACCATTGTACTAAAAATAGTACATCAAACCATCATAAGAGCCGCTAAATAGCCACTCGAATTGCTAGAAAATGAAGCAAACGAATCGTTTTTAAAGCACGTCATAGGGCCGTAAAAAGGATATATTTTATAATGTTGTTCCATGTACACAGGAAAATAAGGGATATTCAAGACTGGGTGGCGTTTCATAATAAGATTTTCTACTTTTGGCATGCATCACAGGTACTTTATTTTATCGACCTCGTAAGAATAAAAGGCAAAGTTAACCTCGGCGGATTTGAACTCAGAACGCAAAAGGCCATAACTATGCTGCAAAGCATGGTGTCCAACGCTCTACTGATACTGCCAAACCCCCGCCCTTGCATAATAAGGCACCTTGATCAGGGTTGAACTGTGGTTAAAAAAATAAAATAAAAAATAAATCTTGTTTATTTAAACATTATAGTATTTTCAGTTGAAACAATTATATTATTTTCATTATTATAATTGCTCATTATAAGGGCGGTGGATTGGCAGAATCGGTAGAGCGTCGGACACCATGCTTTGCAGCATTGAGGTATGGCTCTTTATGATTGGAGTTCATATCCCGCCGAGGTTAACTTTGCCTTTCATCCTTACGGGTTCGATAAAATAAAGTACCAGTCACGCACTAGGGTCGATTTAATCGACTACCACCAACAACCCCCCATAAAAAAAATTGCTGGCCTTGTGCATATTTCATTGATAATAAAATTTTACATCTGTTTATATCAGACACAAACCAGAAACAAAGTTGAAATGGTCACTTCAACCAGCACAACCGTACATTAGTTGGTAAAATATCTAATTAATTAATCATTTTGCATGCAGCTCTGTGTGTATAATCTGAAATTTTAATGTTAATATAGCAAAAAAATAATTAATTTTAAGCAGTACTATGAAACGTAAACAAATGTGAATATATTATTTTTATTTCCTATTTGACAGCAAAATATTAGATCTATTCTTACTGGTTCAAAATCGAACAGTGAGCAAGTATATTGTTGCCCATGGAGTTAAACATGTGTTTGGTTGCTTTTCACACCGAGACATAATGATGAAAGTATTATATGTATATCTAGATTAACATTTTCAGATAAACCAATAAACGTATCTTTGTCATTAACTAATTAATTAATTAATTAATTAATTAACCGAAATGTCTATGAATGTCTTATTATCTAAATTAGGTTGTACATTTCGGTTCTGAGGTAGTACTTGTTTGATATTGAACTATCAATCACAAAGCGCACGGAAAATGTGACAACATATTCTCTGACGAATTCTCAACAAGGAATGAAATAACAATTTCAGATTTAGGCACAAGGTCAAGAATTTTGGAGAAAGGAAAGTCGATTGAATCGACACCAGGTTACTGGTATTTTATTCTATTTACCCCGTATGTATGAAAGGAAAAGCTAACCTCAGTGAGATTTGAACTCAGAATGTAATGCCCCACAGCATTTGATGCTCTATTCCCTTTTCTTTTTGCTGCCAGACCCTATTTTCCAGTGTTGTGGTGCTTTTCGTGTTGGGATGTCTAAATGAGGAAAGGTAGATGTAGAATCTTTCTTTAGATCTGTCCTGGACCATGCCTACATATTTTCGCGGGTCTCTGGCTTGTTGGCGTCGAGTATTTGATCTCTGCTTTGTAAATGAAGGATTCATCATTGCAGTTTTGCTGTAATCGACAGTTGTCTTTCTTCCTTGAAGAGCATCCTGGATGGTCGTGTGGTTTGTTCTCTGTAGCTATTTTCGATTTCATAGATAGGACGCAAGAATAGGAAATTTTCACTGAACATCGACTCAAGATCTTACTGCATCTATACTGAGAGGTAAAGTGCTTATCTATGAGGTCTAAGACTGTCTTACCTATATTAGTTTTAACATTTAATGAAAAAAAAAGAAGGGTCAAACCAAATTATTTTTCTTCTATTGTTATTTCTAGGTGGATGACTATTAGTAATGCATTTGAGCTGTTCTTTAAATCCACTATATCAGAAGGCCTTGTTACTGTATGGCGCTGCTTTTTCAAATATCTCTCTGCTGGATGATAAGTTCGAGATTCTACGGCTAACGTTCCGTATTAGATTTTTAAAAACAATGCATGGGTGACATGATCATCTGTTGATGTATTTCAGTTTCTTGTTCGGTTTTTGATATGGTTTATTTGCCCCTATTTGTAGGTCTATGTTGACGTTGAGAAAGTTTGTACTGGTGATGTTCGTATCGACTGTGATTTTAAGGCCAACGTCGTGAAAGGTATTGATCAGGTCTTTAGCGAACTTGATCATATCGTACACTTTACGGTCGTGGTTTATATATAAAGAGACCACCGTTGCGGTATAGACCGATGGTGTTGTCGGGGAATATCTGCTTAAGCGTATGAAAAATGAATAATCCAACAAGATTACATATATCCGCGCCGTCGTAAGAACCCACAAAGATGTCGAATGAATCTTCTGGGTCACACATATTTACACAAGCGGTTGCATTGTTGAATAAGACCGTCTATAGTGCGTGGTAAATCAGGTCGAGTTCTTGGATACTAATAGCTCCGAAGGTATTAGCGAAGTCTAAGGCCTTGTCTAGTAGTAGCGGTTTAGTGATAAAAGGGTAAATGTCGGTTATATCCAACTCGGTAATCTTAGCCCTGCCTTTCGATGGGATGTCTCAGAACCAGGATATATCGGATGTGGTATTGTTCCAGAGTAAGAGACTCATGTTGTTTGTGAATCGCATGTTTATTTCTCATAAGAGATCTTCTTGGTGGCTAGACCTATTTCTGTTCTCGCTGGGTTTATTAGCTTGCATGATGGTCTGCTTGTAAAGTTCATTTTGTGATCCTTGAGGCTTATGAAAGCATCACGCTTTGCTAATTTTTCTCGTCTATTATCTATTTTAAAATGTCTAGCTGATTCTTTGGTCTCGTTGTTAATAGCGTTGTAAGTTTGAGGCTTGTCTTTCTGGTATTTGCTAGTTATGTTGCTTAGTATATGCTGATTATATCTTTCTCTATTTACTTCATACAGGTTCTTAGTTTTGTTAGAAAAAAGCGGATACATTATTTGACGATTTGAATTTCTTAACATTTAGGAGGATATTTTTAAGGAACTATGGTACTTCTATAGATAGGTATATATATATATATATATATATATATATATATATATATATATATATATATATATATATATATATATATACAAGTATGTATAAATCTATGCATGTATATATTTATGTTTGTATGTATATATATGGATGTTAGTGTACGAGTATATATCACTCATTCTTTCTTAGTTAACCCGTTCCTCATTTCTAGATTCAAAGCAGCTCTTGCTTTCCTCGTCAAACTTCTTTCTTTGTAGTGTACTTCTTTCATAAAATCACCAACTAATCTAAAATTGAAAGTCAGTTTTTTAGTTATTGTTTTTTTGTTTTTTTGCATTCATTCTTTTGTAGATGATACAATCGACGTCAGAATCTTACTATTATCGATTGTGAAAATGTGCTTTTCTTTTTGATGTTTTAGTTTAATTCTTTTTCTAAACCCTTATCAAATGTTATAGCGAAGGGAAGTGGAGGCAAAGAAACGGTTTAACTACTCTTAGGTGTATTTTCATAACTAAATAACGAATCATTTAAATTCGAAGTTTAATTTATAAATAATTAGCTATTTAAGAATTGAATTCTGTACATTTAAATGCTCTTTTTAAACAATGTCAGGAAATTAAAATTTTTACACGAATATAGGAATTTATAAAATGTAAATAAAAATACAACAGCAAAACTACTACTACTACTGCTACTACTGCTGCTCTTGCTGCTGCTACTACTACTACTACTACTACTACTACTACTACTACTACTACTACTACTACTACTACTACTACTACTAATAATAATAATAATAATAATAATAATAATAAAAATAATAATAATAATAATAATAATAAAAATAATAATAGTGACCTATAGTAAGGAGCCAATGCTCAGAGCTGTACTGAAGGAGGGGACAGTAGGCCAGGGGATACCCAAGGAGGAAATAACATCAAGGAGGAAGAGCAGCCTTAAGGGAAAATCCCTTCATACTCCCTTCATAGTACCTTCTTTGAGAAAACTGAATTTAGAGATCCACAGACATGGAACTGGTTGAGAAGAGGAGACCTCAAAAAGGCTACAGAAGGAATGCTAATGGCTGCGCAGGAGCAGGCCCTCAAAACGAAGTGGTTGAAGCACCATATCTACAAGGAGGAGGCTAGCCCACTGTGCAAGATCTGTGGAGAGAGAGAGGAGACTGTGGCTCACATTGTGTCCGAGTGTAAACACCTAGCCCAGACCCACTATAAGGGCTGGAGACACGATGTGATGGGCAGGGTGATCCACTGGCACCTGTGCAAAGTAAACAATCTACCACATTCTGAGAAATGGTTTGAGCATAGGCCAGAGGCGGTGATGGAGAACAGTCAGGTGAAGGTGCTGTGGGATTTTAGGATACAGACGGACAAAAAACTGGAACACAATAGACCTGACCTGGTGGTTGTGGACAAAGAAAAAAGATCGTGTCTGATTGTGGATGTGGCCTGCCCGTTCGACACGAGAGTGCAAGAGAAGGAGAGGGAGAAAATTAACCGATACCAGGACCTAAAGTGGGAGGTGAAAAGGATTTGGAACTGCCATGAAGTCAAAGTGATTCCGATTGTCATAGGCGCGCTGGGGACTATCTCCAAAGGTTTCCAGGGATGGTTAAAGAAAATCGGCCCCTTCACGCTTTTTGGAACGCTTCAAAAGGCATGCTTGCTTGGAACGGCAAGAACCCTCCGATACGTCCTGAATATCTGAGGCTGCAGGTAGTGGCTTGATATTCAATCCAACGGACTTTCCAGTTAACCAACATCAATGACTGAGATTCAAGGAATAACAATAACAATAATAATAATAATAATAATAATTGGAACGCTTCAAAAGGCATGCTTGCTGGGAACAGCAAGAACCCTCCGATACGTCCTGAATATCTGAGACTGCAGGTAGTGGCTTGATATTCATCTCAACAAACTTTCCAGTTAACTAACATCAATGACTGAGACTCAAAGAGTAATAACAATAATAATAATAATAATAAAAATAATAAGAGAGATTTGTGGAGAAAGCCCATTAAAAGGACACAGTGACCCTGACCACCAGGGTAAGTGCCCTCTCCGAGTTTTCCACCTTTAAATTACAGACACATACTCAGAGTAGGCCCATTCACACGGGCCATAATTGCTTCTCTCACCCATCTTTCAACAAAATGCAGGGAAGAGAGCACTTCCCTCTCTACCCTGATTATCCTTTTCAAATGAAATTTGAAAAAGTTAATCAGGGCATCACCGAAGAGGTAAGTGCTCGTCTTCAGCCCTTTCAAACGTGTCCACCATACTATCTCTTTCGCCATGGCCACCAGACAGATAAAAACTGCCTGCCCTTCCCGGCTAAAGGGAGAGGGCCGGGCAATCCTCACGATGGACTCAGCTGATAGCTGGATCCGTCCTATACGTGACAGCAGGTGTTCGACATAAACCCACAAGTCAGCAATGCTCGGACACTGGACGAGTACGTGCAGGACGGTTTCGTCGCGCTGCGCCCATCTCGAACATGCCCGCCTAACGGCACCTCCATGCTTGTAGAGTTTATCCCGAACTGGCAAAGCTCCCCGGTAGCACTGCCAGGCCAGGGATTTCTGGAAGTTGTCCATAGGCCCCGGCCCGAAAGTCCTTCCGAAGAGATTGGCTAGTTGATTTTCGTCGACGCCTAGAGTTTCTCCAAGTACGTCGTCGCTCTTCCCCTCCACTAATCCCCTATAGAACGCCAAGGTGGAGTTTCCACCGATCGCATTGCCCGATTGGTCGAGGGCTGTGAACGCCTGAAGACATTCTAGTCTCTAAGGGCTCCCTCTCGGTCTTTGCTTGACCCAGGACTGCAGCACCGTCAAGGAGACGAGCTGAGGAAAGACGTGTCTAGCAAACGGCGACCACACCTGATCACCGTCGAGGAAGAGGTAGAGATGTCGTAGCCTGAGCGCGTGTCTGCGCATCATCAGCCACGGCATGCCCAGCTCTCCACGTAGCGGGTGTTGACAGCAGATGGACAGCGTGACCATCGGAGCGCGTCTCTTCCATAAAAAGCGAAAGAGCAAACGCTCCAGCGCACTCAGGCGGGGCTTAGGACAAGGTACGACGGTCAGGCGGTAGTAGATGACGGACGCAATGTACGCGTTAGCCACCTCCGCTCGACCTTTCAGGGATAGCTTCCTCTCAGCCCATTTCTGGGTGAGAGAAGCCACCCTGCTCGTCACCTCGTCCCAGTTTTTGTCCGTCTGGAGGTCCGGACCTAAACAGACCCCTAGCAATTTAACCGGTACGTCCGTCCAGCGCCCGAAGACGCTGTTGGACGGCATGGACTTGCCTCTCTAGGTGCCAAGCTGCAGGCCCACTGACTTTTCCTGGTTGATCATTGCTCCTGTCACCGCTTCGTATTCTCTTAGTTTAGTCCCGATCGCCTCGATGTATTTGGCGTTCGACACCACTACGGTGACATCGTCCGCATATGCTGACACGGATCCTTCGCATCCTAGTTCGCGCGGGACCCCCTCAACGTCTCCAGTTTGTTCAATAATGGCTCGAGAGACAATACGTACAAGAGGGACGAGAGGGGACATCCTTGGCGGACCGAGCGCATGATGTTGAACGGTTCCGAAAGGTGACCGTTCACTCTCACTACAGAGCAGATGTCGCTGTGCATGGCAGCGATCCAGCCTCTGAAGATGGACCCAAAGCCAGCCGCCCTCAGGACTGCCGCTAGGTAACGATAGTTGATCCTATCGAAAGCTTTCGACTGATCTAAATCGATCAAGGACCCACCCGTGCCAGGTTCCCTAGCTACCCTCTCTACGATGTATCGCATGAGGTGGAGGTTGTCGTAGATGGATCTGTCGGGAATGGCGCCTCTCCCACCAGACTACCAATGGCAAGCGCCAACCTCTTTGCTAGCACCTTGGCCAAAATCTTGAACTCTGTGTTTAGCAGAGTTATGGGCCTGAAATTATCTATGTTATCCCAATTGTTCGGATTCTTTCTCAGCAGCGCCACAGCTCCTTGGCCCACAGAGCTGCGAATTCTCCCGTTCTGTTGCCAGTTGCAGTAGACGTCCGCCAAGAGGCCTCCGAACAAGTCTGGCATCTGTACGTAAAGTTCATAGGGCAGACCATCTAAACCAGGCGATTTACCCCTTCTGCAGCGAGTCATTGCCTCCCTTACTTCAGCGACACTCCGCCTCAGTGGCCGAGAGCCGCGGCAGTCCGTCGAGGTAGACACTAAAGCTCATCCCTCGATCCTGCCCGTCGCTTCCCCCGAACAGCTGTGCGAAGTGTTGCTGAAAAGCTTCACATATTTTCCCGGGATCGAGCAGCATGCGCCCGTCGTGGTCCACCAAAGACCGGATCGTGGCTTTGTTGCCACGACGCGCCTCCGCCACTCGGGCCCATTGAACGGCTTTCGTCCCCTCGTGTCTGAGAGCACGCACCCTAGCTCTGACAACGCAGCCTTCGTGCTTTGGATTGAAGAATTGGTCAAGGGCCAATTTCGCCGCAAGTACGTCGGTCGCGATCCTTTGCTAAGCGCCCCGTCTAATTTTCTAACTAAATCTCCGTCTGCTCTATTTTTCTCTATTGCTAAAGCCGTACAAAACCTAATGGACTCTATTCTAATTGCTCTTTTCAGAGCAAACCACCACTTGTTTTTGACGATGGCCCCCGTCAACGCCCGCTTAACTTGTTCGCTAATCCAGTCTCTGTAGGCCGTGCGCGCTGGTAAGGACGCGTTTAGCTTCCAGTAGCCTGGTCCTCGTCTATGAAGCCTATCTAAGTCAAGCACACAGATCAAGAATGTGTGGTCCGTGTAGCTGACTATCTTGAATTGTGGACAGCCTATGCTAGACCTATCTATTTCCCTACAAAATACTCTATCTAGATATGATGTGGATGACACTATGCGATTTGTCCAAGTCCACATTGGTACATTCGGGAAATCCAATCGGTACTTGTCAGACAGTTCAAAACGCCTGAGCAGGTTGGTGAGACTCTTGCACCCTCCTCCCCTATCCACTAATCCGACACAGTCCCAGCGTGCATCTAAGATCCCGTTCCAGTCGCCCACTAACACTAAAGAGTGGGACGTTCCAAGAAAGGTCTCCAGACGCCGGAAGAAATCAGGCCGCCCTGCTCCTGTCAGGGCATAGACGGCCACTAACTTGAAAGCTTGCCCGTCTCCGCTGGTCACGTCCAGCACCACCAACTTACCTTCTGGGTCCAGGAAGATGGCCCGTATGGCAAGATCCAAACCTCTCCGAAAAAGCACAGCAACTCCACACCCAGATCCCGGACGGCTGGGAGATGCGTACACATCGTAGCCGCCGAAGATCGGTGCGAAGGCCCGTGCTTCGGAGATTCTGGTCTCGCTGATGGCCACTACATCTATGTTTAGTGACCTGAGGTCGTTGAGCAGGTGGCCATGCTTCCATGACGACCCTGAGCCACGCGTATTTATGCTGCCTATTCTGAGTGAGGTCATGTTGAAATGGAGTGGTAAAGATGGGAAAGACCACTTACCTTACTTCTCGTAGAGGAAGGACGGTTTTTCTATCCTTTTCACTGCTTGTGGCCTCCTCAGGAAGGATGTCCTTATAAATCCTCCTGGAGAGTGCTTGTTGGAAGTCTCCTATGTCTTTGGGGAATTTTTGTTTTAGTGTCATGTACGTTTTCTGTGTGATGCGAGTGATTTGTATGTGTGGAGGTGGTGTGAATTTTTGGGTTGTTGTGTAGTCTTTTTCTGTGATGCTGGTGTTGTGTTGGATGTAGTGTAATAATTGGTTGTTGTTCAAATTTAATGCTGTGTAGTGTGTATCGTTTAGGTTGTTTTGTTTTGTTTGTGTTTGTTGTGGGTTTGTTTCTGTTTCGCATTTTGGTGACTTTTGTGGTGTAGTTGATGGTGGTATTGGGGTTAATGATGGTGATGGTGTTGGTGTTTGGGGTGATGGGGTTGGTGATGCTGGTGTGGATGGTGGCATATCCGTCCTAACTTTTTTGTTTGTTAATTTATTTGTTTCCCTCTGTATTTTGTTTTTGGAGGGGGAAGGAAGAGAATTTTTTTCTATTTTGGTTTCTTTTTTTCTCTTTTCCTGGTACCGTTTCCCACTCCTCGTCGTCACAATCTGTCTCCAGTTGTGATAGGCAGGGGAGTGGAAAACCCTCCACAGGCGTTAGTTTTGGTTGTGGAGTGGTGGATGGTGTAGGCGCTGGTGCTAGTTCTGGCGCGTTGGGTGGTGGTGGTGTTGGTTTTGCTACTGTTGCTGGGGTTGTTGCTGTTACAGTTGCTTCTGTTGTTGCTGCTACAGTTGTTGCTGCCATCTCTGATGTTGGTGGTGTTGATGGTTGAGTTACTGAGGTGGGTAGGAGAGGTGGCCTCAACCTTTTAGCCTGAAGGCAGAAAGCCCTTAGGTGGGTTCCTTCACCACAAACGTCACACCTAGGCTTTCTGCCCTCGACAATTACGGTGAGGTGGCTGCCGTCAGTGAGGTCTATTACCTCTGGGATCTCCTCAATGCTTATTTAGTCCGCTTAGATAGGAGCTCCATCCCAGATCCGGACCAGTTCTCCTGCTTTTTTCTTTCGCTATTTCGATTATCTTGGTGTTGGCTTCGATGCCGGCGAGGAGGGCCGCTATTAGCCAGGGAATTTCGATGGCCGGTGGAACGTGGGTGACCTTGATCTTTACGAGTCTCTGGCCACAATAGCTTGGGACGAGTGTGAAGTCGTCACTTCTTAATGGGGCCATGGAGTGTTCTCTAGCCTCCTGTGGTGTTTCAACGAACACCTCCACGGTTCCATACTTCTGTCCACGTCTGATGTGAGTTTTTTTTGCCCACACATGTCCCAAAGCTTTTTGGATTTGGGACTCGGATGCCCGTTCCACTCGGCGCGATTTTATATTAATTGTTCGATAAGACACGGTGCATAGGCGACGGTGCTCCATTTTATTAGGTGGGAGGGTGTGTGTGTGTGTGGGGGGGGGGGGGGGCAAGGCTGACCCTGTACCCATCTTTCGTTACCATTTTTTTGGCTTCTTCTAATTCCTCCTGAGTTACCTGAAATGCTTCGCACTGTTTTGCTACTCTGGCAAAACTGAGGGTGGTTTTATTAATGTCATTGTTGCTGTCGTTGTTATCGTTATTTTTGTTACTATTAATTTAAGTTTCAGTTGTGGTGGTGGTGGCGTCAGTGGTGTTCGGTGTGGAAGAGTTCATTTTGGTTGAATTCATTTCGATATCACGAGTTAATTTATTTTTTTCTTTTGTTTCTGTTGTCACGGTGGTGGTGGGTGTGGTGGTTGTCGCGGTGATGGTGGTGGTGGCGGCTTTAACACCTGCAGTCATTGGTAATGGCGAGAAATGAATGTCTGCCTGAGACAAATTAAAAATATTGCTACTGCTTATATTTTTAATGTTGGCAAACGTAGTAATATTTATAATGGTGGTGTCGGTGTTAGGTCTTAGTTTGTGAGAAAGGAGTGACTCTGAGCCAGCCATGATGTTTCAAATAAGATTTTTGTTTGATAATTATAAAAATTTAAAGTTTGGGCTCAATGCCCCAATCTTTTTGGATGTCCTTTTCAGATAACAATGTATGTGCACTAATATACAGTTAACAATAACATTTTCCATGAATGGCAATTTTGAACAACTGAAAATAACAAACCTTTGCGGAGCTCACGATGATACGATTTACTACGTAGGTCGCCAATAATAATAATAATAATAATAATAATAATAATAATAATAATAATAATAATAATAATAATAATAATAATAATAATACTAATAATAATAATAATAATAATAATAATAATAATAATAATAATAATAATGAAAATTGGCCCCGCCACGCTTTTTGGAACGCTTCAAAAGGCATGCTTGCTTGGAACAGAAAGAACACTCCGATACGTCCAGAATATCTGAGGCTGCAGGTAGTGGCTCTATATTCATTTCAACAAACTTTCCAGTTAACTAACATCAATGACTGAGACTCAAAGAACAATAATAATAATAATAATAATAATAATAATGATGATAATAATATAGACAATAATATAAATAGAAAAATAAATTAATTAAAAACAAAAATATTATTTCTTGGTGATTATTTTTAGTCGCTATGATAATTTTAAGATTTCTTCGAAGCAAAATTGCAACTTGCCAATGACTGCAAAGTCAAAGACTTCGTGATATTATCTCATGCAACAATCTTTCTGTTAATAAAGCGAGAATTTATACGACTGAAATATCTTATCTCTCCACACTATCTAACTGTTGGGAGAACACATTCTCACGATTTTTTATACATTATCTTTTGGGGCAATATTATATTCTTAGAAAGAGTAAAACACACAAGAGAAGCAAACGTGCTTTCTCTTTAATCTCCTTTCCTTTATAGATTTTCTTCTCTTTCAAAAGATGCAAAATTTGTTATACCATCTGCAATCTTTAATGCCATCTCCTTTTCGTTTTACTATGTGTTATTTCCAAGTTTTCTAATTTTGCAGTACTTTTGCTTTTCATCCAAAATTGCCTTATTTATAACTCCTCTACTGCTTGTTAGTGTGCCCAAGATAATTTCTTATATTTTCTTGAAACCAAAGGCTGAGGCAACATAAAATGTAATCATTAGTAATCATTGCTAAAATTCACAGTGAGGTTTTCCACTGATGCGGGTTAAATTAACACCAATCATATTATTGCAAATAATTGTTCAAATTTACATATTATCATAGTGATAGTGTTTCAATTATGTTTTACTTGTGTTTTTTTTACAAGTTTGACAAAACAACCCAGTGGATACGATATTTAGCGAAAGTTTTATGAGATGTAATCTCCTAGCATCTGCAGGTGTTTCATATATATTGGTAAAATAGGTATTTTCCAATTCTTCTATTTATTTAAACCAAGCAACTTTCCCGACAGATCTGTAACATTTGTTCCACTAACTGTTCAATTACACGTTCAGTGCTGATGCACATAATAAAGAGAGACGTCAGCCATATAATGTTGTTATATATTCTGTGTTTAAACCCAGACAAAATTAACTTTACCTTTCAGCTTTCACGTGTCAACCAAATACTGGGTCGATTAAATTGGCTAAATACTCCACTCAAATTGTTGGTATTATGTCTATGTGAGTAAAAAGGTGTTTTGGGAAAAAAATGTTGAACGTCTGATAAATTGTGCTGCACTTATTTATTTTTCTATGTTCTGCGTCCAAATCGTGTAGAGATCGCATACCCACTCTCTTTCATTTCTCAACATTCCTAGACCCTTTTTATCCCTTTCTTCAATTTTATTGTTTCATGAATTCTTAACAAAATATATAAATAAAATTACCTAATAAGTACTAGGGACGAAGCGGTAATAGAAGATATTCACAAGAATAGTTGGACATTCTTTCAGGCAAAAACTCCATGTTTGAAATGGTGACATCATTTACTTGGTAATGAGAACAAAAATAATATTAATAGTAATGGTGGTGTTGGTGGTTTTTGTGCTGCTGCTGGTCGTTTTGGTGGAGATAGTAATAATATTAGGAACAGTGATAGAGCAAACTAGACTAGTTATAATGGTAGAAGAGGCCATTAGAAAAGGCATCGCCTCTGGCATATTCGCAGCGAGATTGGTACTCGACAAATTCTTCAATAGGAAGCACGAATACTGTTGTTACAGCAAAGGCGTGTACTCGTAGACACGAGAGGATGAAAGCCGTTCGAAGGGTCCGAGTGGTTTAGGCGTGATACGGTAACAAGGCCACAATGCGGTTTTTGACATATGACGACGGGTGCATGGTACTCGATCCCGAGCAGATGTGTATGGTTTTTCAGCGACACTATGCAAATTCTCACGTGCAATGATAAGTAGGATCGAGATATGGATTTCATAACCTGACGGCTTGTCGCAGCCAGGGAGGCAAAGTCTTGTGAATAGCCTTTAACTGCGGATGCAATATGGGACGCAATGACGAACTTGAGTGGTTCGGATAGTCTGCCCTATAAGCTTTACGCAAACATAACAGATTTGTAGCTTAGTGAACGTATACGCGAACTAGCAGCAGACCGGTAGAATTCCCAGTCCTGGGAGCTGAGCGGCGATGTCTCTGCTGAGAAAGGACTTGAACAAGGGGAACCATATAGATAATTTCAGACTCATAACATTTTGGCGAAGATGTTCTCGACGAGCTTGGCTCTTATCGCTGGTGATTTTGTAGGCAAAGCCTAAACATGTACCGGATAGTATTCACGACAACCTACACCTTATCTGATACATCATAGAGAGCGTGGAGAAAGAATCTGGCACGGGTGTGGCCCCGGTCAACATAGATCATTGGAAGCTTCCGAGAGGGTCGATCATCGGAACATGGCGGCAGTTCACAAGGTGGCGGGCTTCGAGCCTTTATTCAAAGGATGGATTGCTGCAATGTACAGAGACATCTTTTCAGTGGGTAGAATGAACGGCTAACTCTCAAAACCGTTCAGCATCCAAGACTCTCTTATCTCTGTTTTAAGTAATGACTCTTGAGCCATGACTACAGAAATTAGAGACGATGAGAAACATCTATGAAAAGGGTGATCCCTGTCAGCATTCGCTGTCGTGGTGTCAAGAAGAAAACATACTGAGTTGACTGACACCGCGCTTGAGTCATACGAAGTGATAACAGGAGCAAAAGTTAACCAGGAAGAGTCAATATGCATAGAGTTCTGAACCTGAAGAGGTCAGTCCATACCGTTCAACAACATTGTCACGCTTTGAACGGACTGACCGGTTAAATTACTTGAGGTTTTGTTTAGTCCTGACCTCCAAATGTACAAAACCTAGTAGGAGGTAAAAAGCAACGTCACCATTGTCACTAAGAAAAGGGCTGACACGAAGCTATCTTTGACAGCTGGTGGTGGGGTTCTCTCCATGGAAATATTAGAATATTGTCAATAGCATTTAGTAAATAAATAGCGGGAGATAAAATAGAAAGGATTGGGATTGGGAGCTGGTAGCCAAATTAGACGAGGCCATTAGTATTTATGACGCATGCTCAACGCGACTGGTTTTGGTCCTGACTACAGAGGCTGAATCGCTGCAATGCACAGCGGCATTGGCTCGGTAGTCAAAGTAAAGGGCCCCCTTTCGGAACCGTTTCAGTTCATGCGATCGATCTGTCATGAACGCCTTATCTCCTCCCTTCTGTATATACCGACTCTCGAGCTTTTACTGCGATGCTGGAGCTGTCACATGGTAATTCGCTCGAACCAAGTTGTGGTAATAGAGGAATATTTAAGGATAACGTGAGCAAAAGTGAACCCGAAAGTCAGTGGGTTTGCAGCTAGGCATATGGAGTGGCAAATCCATGCCTTTAAACAGCGTCGTCAGATACTGGGCGGACGAACTAGTCAAATTGTTCGGCTTCTGTTTCTGACCAGACCTGCAGGTGGATAAAAACTGGCACGATGTAACGAGCAGATGGCCTCTCTCACCCAGAAATGGGTCGAGATGAAAGATCGGGTTGAGGTGGGGAAAGCGTACATTGCGTCCTTCAACTATTACCACCTGACCATAGTGCGTTCCCCCGTCCGCACCTCAGCAAATTGAAACGTCTGCTCTTTAACTGTCATGTAAGGGCTCATCATGGTGCTCAATTCGTCAAATATTTAGGCTTCACATTCGGCAACTAGGCTGAATCTGAAATCAGAATGCAAAGAGCCGGAACAGATTCTAACACTTTTATATATCCAATGGCGTGAGCTAATACTTTATTTACCAGCCCTGAAGAGATGAACAGAGAAGTTAACGTCGGCAGGATTTAAACTCTCAAAGTTAGGTGCTAGGAACGATCAACAAAATCCATTCAATCCAATGATGTACCACCTTAACAACCAGATAGCGTCTCATAATTGTAAAAGTATGTTTGAGCTGTTGTTGTTTGACTCCAAGTGAGCTGTGACAGATCTATGATCAAAGACAGGCTAATCGTGACAATACTGTCTCCATCCTTTTAAATATAACGTATTTATCTGAGAGTTGAAAAAGCTAACAACCATGATATCACATGTCGACACAGTGAATGATATTAGTTCGACCGAAATTTGATGGGAGCCCGCCCGAAGGATTACACCTATAATTCAATGGTCTAGACTTCTATATTATCTGAGGCTATTTCATCCTGAGAATTATACTAAAATTAATTCTCAGCCAGTCACTGGTCAGTATGAAGAGTAAGTTACTCAATTTTGATAAAACATCGTTGGAAACGTCGGAGAAACTATCATTCGAAATGTCCACTTCTT
>OZ024740.1:55415075-55457575 GCA_964016885.1 Eledone cirrhosa | reverse complement strand
GCGTTCGGTCTGTCAGGAATGCACCCACTCTTCTCTCTGTATGGATTGACTCTCGAGCTATTAACGCAGAATCAGGACCTGTTGCAAGACATCCCACTCGAACCAGCACGTACAAAGTGAGTGTCGGCATATGCGCACGACGTCCGCGAGATGGCGTCGACCCCCTCAGAAATTGCAGTGGTCGGAAACTTCTTCGGAAATACAAAGCATTGCCTGGAGAAAAAATATCAACGCAAATAAGTAGGGGGGTTTGCAGTTCGGCAACTGTAGAGGCAAATTCATGCCGTTCAACAGCCTCGTGGGGCTCTGGATAGACTGACTGATCAAGTTACTAGGGATCTGGTTCTGTATGGAATCAGAGATAGATATAAATGTGACGAGTTAACGAGCAGGGCTGATATCCAGAAATGTTCCGTGAGGAAGCAATTCAGGAATATCAAACGGGAGGTTGTGGACCCATACAGCGCTTCTAACATCTATTTTACCTGAGTGTCGTGCCTTACTCTAGAGATCCCTCACTACACTGGAGTGCATGCTCTTCCACGTCTTGTGGAAAGGACAGGTTTCACTTTTCCACTGGTCCAACCACTGCAAAAATCCTGTGCTTGAAGGACTGGCCGTGCCATCGCTGATGATGCGAATGGTGTACTGAGGCTATGTCATGTCCAGATATTCCTAAACGATTAGCAAGTGTGATCGCCGTAGGTAAGGCACGTAATTCTATAGCTTCTCTCTTTGACTGGGCGCCTAGCATCTTGAATGTTATCTGCCGGTTATAGCCTTCGACGAATCGGGCAATTCCGACAGTGGAAATTTCACTCTAGCGCATTGAACTACTGGTAGGCAATCGCATCGATATTCCCGGGGAGACCCTAGGCGTTTCCGAGAACGTACTACTCCCTCAGCTCCGGAAGTATTTCGGTCTGGTTCCTATGAACAATTTCCTAAAATCTCTAGCTTGGCAATGCTACCAAGGGGCACTGCCTGTTCGAAACAAACTGTAAAGGCATAGAAATTCTGTCAGTTTGACCTCTCTGAGATGCGCGCAGAACGTCAAAACCCTACTCGTCCAGTGTCAGGGCATTACAGACTTGTGGAATTTTATCCTAACAGTTGTTGTCGCGTCTATGTCTGATGTGGATATCGGCCGACACCATCGAGAAGATAGTCCCACCATCTTATTTTAGACGAAAAGCGCAGACAATTTTCCCCTGTTAGGTGACGATAGCCAAAGAAGATATGTGAAGAACGCGCCTGAAAAGCCTGAAGACAAACACTATGATCTAACACAAACACTTTGCTTTAACTTTTCAAGTTCAACTTGGAAAGGACGGGATAGGTGGAGAGGGAAGTGATGCCCCAGAATATTTATTAAAAGGTAGGTATATTTGTTAAAAGTTAGAGAGCATGGTCCGAGTGAATGGGTCAACTTTGAACATGAGCAGTAAGCTGGATTGACCATATAGGAAGGAAGCACATTGGTGATTATGGATGTTTCAGATCTCTGGGTTTCCTAAATTATTCCTGGGTGATGCTATCCGATATTGGACAATTAAGTTGTTTTATTTCCTTATTTTGTTACCTGTAGTCTTTGTTTTCGCGATTAGTTACCTGCCAATCTCCACTGTTTTTGTCCGTTTGTATTGTCCATTGTTTTAGGCCCTTGTGGCCAATAAAGAAAAACCTACTTTTATTATTATTTACGTCATTTTACGTTCTGTGGATTGGCAGTATCGGTAGATCGTCGGACACCATGCTATGCAGTATAGAGTTACGGCCTTTTACGGTCTGATTTCAAATCCCAGCGAAGTTAGCTTTGCCTTTCATCCTAACGGGGTCGATAAAATAAAGCACCACTAATGCACTGGGGTCGATTTAATCGACATTCCTTACTCCCCAAATTGCTGGCCTTGTGCCTATAATAGAAATCATTATTATTATTATTATTATTGAATGCCATGGTTGACGGAGGCTCGGCTCTGTAATGTATAGTAATTTTTAACCGTTAAAACAATTGTAAATTGTTTAAAACTTGAACCAAATTGTTGATAAAGACACCCTCCTCCTCGTGAGAGGGGTCTTTCTGTCCGTTATTTGGCCCTTCGGGGTTAAATAACCAGTTATTGGGGTTTTGTACCCAAAATTTCATTTTAAACAAAAAAACATGGCTACCAAAAAGAAATTTCATACGTCACTCTCACTCATTCCGTCTTCTTCTTCCTCAATCATCACTACAGCAGAGAGAAGATTGTCTCTCTCCCTCCCTTCTTTAAATGTGTCTCTCTCCCTCCCTTCTCTTTCGCAAGTGACGAAAGAAAAGAAAAGTCTCGTGCAAAGCGTGCAAGGTTTCTCCACGACGACGACGACAGCGACGAAACAGGTGTGCGGGAAATACGAAAACCCAGTTCATTCGTCTGACGTCAGGAATAATAGCAGTAGCAGCCGTAATAACAACAGCAACAGTGACAATGAAAACAACAGTAGCAGCCGCAACAGCATCACCAGCAGCATAAACAACAACAGCATTAGCAGCAGCAACACCAACAACAACCACAGCAACAGCGGCGGAGGCAGTAGTCGTAGTACCTGCAGCAACAACAAAAGTACCAGCAGCTCTGACGACAACAACAACAGCAGAGAAAAACCAATCTCATTTGCAGGTATTGCGAAAAACCTGGAAACAATCCTCATAACAAATGAGGAATTAGAGGAAGCGAAGAAGATGGTGACAAAGAACGGACACCGAGCAATCTGCAAGGCAGCGAAAAATTTTTTCGAAACCCAAGAGCACTGTACGGTCACGTACCGTACAGTAAGTACAAAATCCCGTAGGGTGGAAAGAGCCACAGAGGCCCAAATACAAAAAGCCTTGGGGTCTGTGTGGCAGAGGAAAACGCACATCACCCGAGGCAAAAAAATACGCCACCGTAGACGTACTTTTTGCCACACCTCAGGAGGCAAAGGCCCAATCAGTAGTGACCCTAAGGAGCGAGGAAATGGTGTTGGTGCCCTCCTACTGTGGGCAAAAAATTGTGAGGGTCAAACTGACCCACGTCCCCCCCGGAATGACCCCTTCTTGGCTGGCCGCGTCTGTCCTCGTCGGAATCGAGGACAAAACAACTGTACTGCAAGTACAGAAAAAAGTAAGAGAAGATTGGGTCGGCTCCTCCATTGAGATGCTAATCCAAACCAACCAGGAGTGCATCGAAGCTATCCCGGATGTGATAGACTTCGATAACGGCACTCAACTGCCCATAAGTGTTGAGGGCAAACGCCCGAAATGCTTTCGCAGTGGATCGAAGACTCACCTCAGGGCCTTCTGCAACGAGAAGACCATGAGAAAGGAGAAAACCCCCCTCCTCCCGAATCCGGTTCCACGGCTACCAGCAACAGGACAAGCGGCAACCAGGAACGATAGGTCCGTGGCACCCATACCCACTCCACGGAAATCAAAGACAGCAGCAGCAGTGGAAATATTAACAACAACAACAGCAATACCAAATGCAGCTGCAACAGAGACTCCAGTGCAAACATCATCAACAACAACAAGTGAAAGAGTGGAGCTGGTACCCCTCCCCGACCTTACAGAATCAGACATGGAGTGTGAGGTGGGAGAGGGATGGCAAAAGGTCGTAAGAAGGCACAAACGCAGAAGCAGCGCATCGTCGCCTTTGAAAAGGGAGGAAAGAAATGAGAAAAGGGTAAAGTCTACTGCAAAGAGACCCACAGCAGCAACACCACCAACACCATCACCACCCACACCAGCACCACCATCACCACCGGCGACAACCCCACCGCCAACAACACCTTCAACACCACCACCACAAGCACCAACATCGCAAACACAACAACAAAACACACACACCCAGCAACAACGACAAGAAAATAGCAGAACCACACCCCACCCCCAGAAAAACAAATGCACGGCAATAAACACACACAACAAGAAACTAATGACTTACATAATTGAACACACAGACATTTCACAACAGGACTACATAATACCAGCACCAATCAAAACGCCAACTAACATAAGACTGCTAAAAATAGCACAGAAACAATACACAAACATTAAAACGAAATTCCCCAACGCAGTTGGTGATTTCAGGGACCTAGGAGGAACCATTAATCGAAGAGTATATTCAGACATTCTCTTAGAAGAGCCGACGACCAGCCGAAGGGACGATTCAACGGTCCCTTCACCAGACGATCAAGTGAAAAGGGATGTAAAAACCATCCCTCCTCTACCAAAAGTACGGTAAGTGGTCTTTCCCATCTTTTCCACTCTATTTTAAACATGACCTCACTCAGAATAGGCAGCATAAATGCGCGTGGCTTGGGGTCGTCATGGAAGCAGGGTCACCTGCTCAACGACCTCAGGTCACTAAACATAGATGTAGTGGCCATCAGCGAGACCAGAATCTCCGAAGCACGGGCCTTCGCACCGATCTTCGGCGGCTACGATGTGTACGCATCTCCCAGCCGTCCTGGATCCGGTGGAGGAGTTGCTGTGCTTTTTCGGAGAGGTTTGGATCTCGCCATACGGGCCATCTTCCTGGACCCAGAGGGTAAGCTGGTGGTGCTGGACGTGACCAGCGGAGACGGGCAAGCTTTCAGGCTAGTGGCCGTCTATGCCCCGACAGGAGCAGGGCGGCCTGATTTCTTCCGGCGTCTGGAGACCTTTCTTGGAACGTCCCGCTCTTTAGTGTTAGTGGGCGACTGGAACGGGATCTTAGATGCACGCTGGGACTGTGTGGGATTAGCGGATAGGGGTGGAGGGTGCAAGAGCCTCACCAACCTGCTCAGGCGTTTTGAACTGTCTGACAGGTACCGATTGGATTTCCCGAATGTGCCAATGTGGACTTGGACAAACCGCATAGGGTCATCCAGATCATATCTAGATAGAGTATTTTGTAGGGAAATAGATAGGTCTAGCATAGGCTGTCCACAATTCAAGATAGTCAGCTACACGGACCACAAATTCGTGACCTGTGTGCTTGACTTAGATAGGCTTCATAGACGAGGACCCGGCTACTGGAAGCTAAACGCGTCCTTACCAGCGCGCAAGGCCTACAGAGACCGGATTAGCGAACTAGTTAAGCGGGCGTTGACGGGGGCCATCGTCAACAACAAGTGGTGGTTTGCTCTGAAAAGAGCGATTAGAATAGAATCGATTAGGTTTAGTAAGGCTTTAGCAATAGAGAAAAATAGAGCAGAGGGAGAACTAGTTAGAAAATTAGACGAGGCGCTTAGCAAAGGCATTGCGACCGACGTGCTTGCGGCGAAATTGGCCCTTGACCAATTCTTCAATGCAAAGCACGAAGGCTGCGTTGTCAGAGCTAGGGTGCGTGCTCTCAGACACGAGGGGACGAAAGCCGTTCAATGGGCCCGAGTGGCGGAGGCGCGTCGTGGCAACAAAGCCACGATCCGGTCTTTGGTGGACCACGACGGGCGCATGCTACTCGATCCCGGGCAAATGTGTGAAGCTTTTCAGCGACACTTCGCTCAGCTGTTCGGGGGCAGCGGTGGGCCGGGTAGAGGGATGGACTTTAGTGTCTACCTCGACGGACTGCCGCGGCTCTCGGCCACTGAGGCGAAGTGTTGCGAAAAGCCGATAACAGCCGCTGAAGTAAGGGAGGCAATGACTGGCTGCACAAGGGGTAAATCGCCTGGTTTGGATGGTCTGCCCTATGAACTTTACGTACAGATGCCAGACTTGTTCGGAGGCCTCTTGGCGGACGTCTACTGCAACTGGCAACAGAACGGGAGAATTCCCAGTTCTGTGAGCCGAGGAGCGGTGGCACTGCTGAGAAAGGATCCGAACAAGGGGGATAACATAGACAATTTCCGGCCCATAACTCTGCTAAACACAGAGTTTAAGATTTTGGCCAAGGTGCTAGCAAAGAGGTTGGCGCTTGTCGTTGGTGGTCTGGTGGGAGAGGCGCAGACATGCGCCATTCCCGACAGATCCATCCACGACAACCTCCACCTCATGCGATACATCGTAGAGAGGGTAGCTAGGGAACCTGGCACGGGTGGGTCCTTGATCAATTTAGATCAGTCGAAAGCTTTCGATAGGGTCGACCATCGTTACCTAGCGGCAGTCCTGAGGGCGGCTGGCTTTGGGCCCGTCTTCAGAGGCTGGATCGCTGCCATGCACAGCGACATCTGCTCTGTGGTGAGAGTAAACGGTCACCTGTCGGAACCGTTCAACATCATGCGCTCGGTCCGCCAAGGATGTCCCCTCTCGTCCCTCTTGTACGTATTGACTCTCGAGCCATTACTGCACAAACTGGAGACGTTGAGGGGAGTCCCGCGCGAACTAGGATGCGGAAGATCCGTGTCAGCATATGCCGACGATGTCACCGTAGTGGTGTCGAACGCCAAACACATCGAGGCGATCGGCACTACACTAAGAGAATACGAAGCGGTGACAGGAGCAATGATCAACCAGGAAAAGTCAGTGGGCCTGCAGCTCGGCACCTGGAGAGGCAGGTCCATGCCGTCCAACAGCGTCGTCGGGCGCTGGACGGACGGACCGGTTAAATTGCTAGGGGTCTGGTTCGGTCCGGACCTCCAGACGGACAAAAACTGGGACGAGGTGACGAGCAGGGTGGCTTCTCTCACCCAGAAATGGGCGGAGAGGAAGCTATCCCTGAAAGGTCGAGCGGAGGTGGCTAACGCGTACATCGCGTCTGTCATCTGCTACCGCCTAACCGTCGTACCTTGTCCTAAGCCTCGCCTGACTGCGCTGGAGCGTTTGCTCTTTCGCTTTTTGTGGAAGGGACGTGCTCCGATGGTCAGGCGGTCCATCTGTTGTCAACACCCGCTACGTGGAGGGCTGGGCATGCCGTGGCTGATGATGCGCAGGCACGCGCTCAGGCTACGACATCTCCACCTCTTCCTCGACGGTGATCAGGTGTGGTCGCCGTTTGCTAGACGCGTTTTTCCCCAGCTCGTTTCCTTGACGGAGCTGCAGTCCTGGGTCAAGCGAAGACCGAGAGGGAGCGCCTGGAGACTGGAATGTCTTCAGGCGCTCACAGCCCTCGACCAATCGGGCAATGTGATCGGTGGAAACTCCACCTCGGCGTTCTATAGAGGATTAGTGGAGGGGAAGAGCGACGACGTACTTGGGGAAACTCTAGGCGTCGACGAAAATCAACTAGCCAATCTCTTCGGAAGAACTTTCGGGCCGGGGCCTATGGACAACTTCCAGAAATCTCTGGCCTGGCAGTGCTACCGAGGAGCCTTGCCAGTTCGGGATAAACTCTACAGGCATGGAGGTGCCGTCAGCCGGGCATGTCCGAGATGCGCGCAGGGCGACGAAACCGTCCTGCACGCACTCGTCCAGTGTCCGAAAATTGCTGACTTGTGGGTTTATGTCGAACACCTGCTGTCGCGTTTAGGACGGATCCAGCTATCATCTGAGTCTATCGTGAGGATTGCCCCGCCCTCCTCCTTTAGCCGGGAAGGGCAGGCAGTTTTTATCTGTCTGGTGGCCATGGCGAAAGAGATAGTATGGTGGACACGTTTGAAAGGGCTGAAGACGAGCACTTACCTCTTCGGTGATGCTCTGATTGACTTTTTCAAATTTCATTTGAAAAGGAAAATCAGAGTAGAGAAGGAAGTGCTCTCTTCCCAGCATTTTGTTGAAAGATGGGTGAGAGAAGCAAGAATGGCCCGAGTGAATGGGCCGACTCTGAGTATATATCTGTAAACTAAAGGTGGAAAACTGGGAGAGGGCACTTGCCTTGGTGGTCAGGGTCATTGTGGCTTTTTACTGGGCTTTCTCCACAAATGTCCCTCCGAAGTCTCCCCCCTATTGGGGAATTTTTCATTGTTATTTTTTGTTACATCCTCTGTTTTTGTTTTTTACACGCAGAAATGCCCATTTGTACCGTCCTGCATTGTCCTGCACTGTCCTTAATGTCTACTTTATGTAAACCCTTGTGGTTAATAAAGAAATCATTATTATTATTATTATTATTATTATTATTATTATTATTATTATTACAGTTGCATTTATCTTGCTCTATGTTCATACAACTTATCACCAAGTCACAACCAGTGACCTCAAGAGACAACAAGGTCCGCCATGTTCAAGAAAGAACATACATATTCACACATGCATCTTTAGTGTTTAGACTTGTGATGTACTTATATTGACAGAATCTTCCTTAGTATATGGGCAGTTCCCATTAGTACTATCTTTTGTATTTCTCCTATACGCGGGTTTCCTGGGATTTGCGATACGTAATCATTAGACCCCTTAGGTATCATTCCCAGAGCGCCTACAACCACTGGTATTGTTTTAGTTCTCAATTTCCACATTTTTCCAATTTCTATCTCCAGGTCCTTATACTTGCTCAATTTTTTTAATGTTTTTATAGATACATTCTTGTCTATTGGAACAGACATATCAATTAGCAGGCATACCCTCTTTTGAAAGTCTTTCAATATTATATCAGGTCTATTTGCATCTATTTTTCGGTCTGTTTGGATGCTAAAGTTCCACAAGATTGAGATGTGATCTTTTTCAAGTATGGGAGGTGGTTGATGCTCCCACCAATTCTTTTGATGGGGCAGGTCAAAATGCTTACACATTATCCAATGTATGTATTGTGCAGCTCTGTCATGCCTGTTTAGGTATTCGGTTGGAGCTATAGGACTGCACATTGAAATTATATGGTCAATGGTCTCTGATTGTTTTTTGCATACACGGCATAATGGGCTGCACCCATTTTTTATTATGTTGGTTGGTAATTTTTTGTTGGCAGACACTGATCTTGTGCCGATATAATCAGTCCTTCAGTCTCCGATTTCAGATCATTATTATTATTATTATTATTATTGAATGCCATGGTTGACGGAGGCTCGGCTCTGTAAGGTATAGTAATTTTTAACCGTTAAAACAATTGTAAATTGTTTAAAACTTGAACCAAATTGTTGATAAAGACACCCTCCTCCTCGTGAGAGGGGTCTTTCTGTCTGTTATTTGGCCCTTCGGGGTTAAATAACCAGTTATTGGGGTTTTGTACCCAAAATTTCATTTTAAACAAAAAACAACATGGCTACGAAAAAGAAATTTCATACGTCACTCCCACTCATTCCGTCTTCTTCTTCCTCAATCATCACTACAGCAGAGAGAAGATTGTCTCTCTCCCTCCCTTCTTTAAATGTGTCTCTCTCCCTCCCTTCTCTTTCGCAAGTGACGAAAGAAAAGAAAAGTCTCGTGCAAAGCGTGCAAGGTTTCTCCACGACGACGACAGCGACGAAACAGGTGTGCGGGAAATACGAAAACCCAGTTCATTCGTCTGACGTCAGGAATAATAGCAGTAGCAGCCGTAATAACAACAGCAACAGTGACAATGAAAACAACAGTAGCAGCCGCAACAGCATCACCAGCAGCATAAACAACAACAGCATTAGCAGCAGCAACACCAACAACAACCACAGCAACAGCGGCGGAGGCAGTAGTCGTAGTACCTGCAGCAACAAAAGTACCAGCAGCTCTGACGACAACAACAACAGCAGAGAAAAACCAATCTCATTTGCAGGTATTGCGAAAAACTTGGAAACAATCCTCATAACAAATGAGGAATTAGAGAAAGCGAAGAAGATGGTGACAAAGAACGGACACCGAGCAATCTGCAAGGCAGCGAAAAATTTTTTCGAAACCCAAGAGCACTGTACGGTCACGTACCGTACATTAAGTACAAAATCCCGTAGGGTGGAAAGAGCCACAGAGGCCCAAATACAAAAAGCCTTGGGGTCTGTGTGGCAGAGGAAAACGCACATCACCCGAGGCAAAAAATACGCCACCGTAGACGTACTTTTTGCCACACCCCAGGAGGCAAAGGCCCAATCAGTAGTGACCCTAAGGAGCGAGGAAATGGTGTTGGTGCCCTCCTACTGCGGGCAAAAAATTGTGAGGGTCAAACTGACCCACGTCCCCCCCGGAATGACCCCTTCTTGGCTGGCCGCGTCTGTCCTCGTCGGAATCGAGGACAAAACAACTGTACTGCAAGTACAGAAAAAAGTAAGAGAAGATTGGGTCGGCTCCTCCATTGAGATGCTAATCCAAACCAACCAGGAGTGCATCGAAGCTATCCCGGATGTGATAGACTTCGATAACGGCACTCAACTGCCCATAAGTGTTGAGGGCAAACGCCCGAAATGCTTTCGCTGTGGATCGAAGACTCACCTCAGGGCCTTCTGCAACGAGAAGACCCTGAGAAAGGAGAAAACCCCCCTCCTTCCGAATCCGGCTCCACGGCTACCAGCAACAGAACAAGCGGCAACCAGGAACGATAGGTCCGTGGCACCCATACCCACTCCACGGAAATCAAAGACAGCAGCAGCAGTGGAAATATTAACAACAACAACAGCAATACCAAATGCAGCTGCAACAGAGACTCCAGTGCAAACATCACCAACAACAACAAGTGAAAGAGTGGAGCTGGTACCCCTCCCCGACCTTACAGAATCAGACATGGAGTGTGAGGTGGGAGAGGGATGGCAAAAGGTCGCAAGAAGGCACAAACGCAGAAGCAGCGCATCGTCGCCTTTGAAAAGGGAGGAAAGAAATGAGAAAAGGGTAAAGTCTACTGCAAAGAGACCCACAGCAGCAACACCACCAACACCATCACCACCCACACCAGCACCACCATCACCACCGGCGACAACCCCACCGCCAACAACACCTTCAACACCACCACCACAGGCACCAACATCGCAAACACAACAACAAAACACACACACCCAGCAACAACGACAAGAAAATAGCAGAACCACACCCCACCCCCAGAAAAACAAATGCACGGCAATAAACACACACAACAAGAAACTAATGACTTACATAATTGAACACACAGACATTTCACAACAGGACTACATAATACCAGCACCAATCAAAACGCCAACTAACATAAGACTGCTAAAAATAGCACAGAAACAATACACAAACATTAAAACGAAATTCCCCAACGCAGTTGGTGATTTCAGGGACCTAGGAGGAACCATCAATCGAAGAGTATACTCAGACATTCTCTTAGAAGAGCCGACGACCAGCCGAAGGGACGATTCAACGGTCCCTTCACCAGACGATCAAGTGAAAAGGGATGTAAAAACCATCCCTCCTCTACCAAAAGTACGGTAAGTGGTCTTTCCCATCTTTTCCACTCTATTTTAAACATGACCTCACTCAGAATAGGCAGCATAAATGCGCGTGGCTTGGGGTCGTCATGGAAGCAGGGTCACCTGCTCAACGACCTCAGGTCACTAAACATAGATGTAGTGGCCATCAGCGAGACCAGAATCTCCGAAGCACGGGCCTTCGCACCGATCTTCGGCGGCTACGATGTGTACGCATCTCCCAGCCGTCCTGGATCGGGTGGAGGAGTGGCTGTGCTTTTTCGGAGAGGTTTGGATCTCGCCATACGGGCCATCTTCCTGGACCCAGAGGGTAAGCTGGTGGTGCTGGACGTGACCAGCGGAGACGGGCAAGCTTTCAGGCTAGTGGCCGTCTATGCCCCGACAGCAGCAGGGCGGCCTGATTTCTTCCGGCGTCTGGAGACCTTTCTTGGAACGTCCCGCTCTTTAGTGTTAGTGGGCGACTGGAACGGGATCTTAGATGCACGCTGGGACTGTGTGGGATTAGCGGATAGGGGTGGAGGGTGCAAGAGCCTCACCAACCTGCTCAGGCGTTTTGAACTGTCTGACAGGTACCGATTGGATTTCCCGAATGTGCCAATGTGGACTTGGACAAACCGCATAGGGTCATCCAGATCATATCTAGATAGAGTATTTTGTAGGGAAATAGATAGGTCTAGCATAGGCTGTCCACAATTCAAGATAGTCAGCTACACGGACCACAAATTCGTGATCTGTGTGCTTGACTTAGATAGGCTTCATAGACGAGGACCCGGCTACTGGAAGCTAAACGCGTCCTTACCAGCGCGCAAGGCCTACAGAGACCGGATTAGCGAACTAGTTAAGCGGGCGTTGACGGGGGCCATCGTCAACAACAAGTGGTGGTTTGCTCTGAAAAGAGCGATTAGAATAGAATCGATTAGGTTTAGTAAGGCTTTAGCAATAGAGAAAAATAGAGCAGAGGGAGAACTAGTTAGAAAATTAGACGAGGCGCTTAGCAAAGGCATTGCGACCGACGTGCTTGCGGCGAAATTGGCCCTTGACCAATTCTTCAATGCAAAGCACGAAGGCTGCGTTGTCAGAGCTAGGGTGCGTGCTCTCAGACACGAGGGGACGAAAGCCGTTCAATGGGCCCGAGTGGCGGAGGCGCGTCGTGGCAACAAAGCCACGATCCGGTCTTTGGTGGACCACGACGGGCGCATGCTACTCGATCCCGGGCAAATGTGTGAAGCTTTTCAGCGACACTTCGCTCAGCTGTTCGGGGGCAGCGGTGGGCCGGGTAGAGGGATGGACTTTAGTGTCTACCTCGACGGACTGCCGCGGCTCTCGGCCACTGAGGCGAAGTGTTGCGAAAAGCCGATAACAGCCGCTGAAGTAAGGGAGGCAATGACTGGCTGCACAAGGGGTAAATCGCCTGGTTTGGATGGTCTGCCCTATGAACTTTACGTACAGATGCCAGACTTGTTCGGAGGCCTCTTGGCGGACGTCTACTGCAACTGGCAACAGAACGGGAGAATTCCCAATTCTGTGAGCCGAGGAGCGGTGGCACTGCTGAGAAAGGATCCGAACAAGGGGGATAACATAGACAATTTCCGGCCCATAACTCTGCTAAACACAGAGTTTAAGATTTTGGCCAAGGTGCTAGCAAAGAGGTTGGCGCTTGTCGTTGGTGGTCTGGTGGGAGAGGCGCAGACATGCGCCATTCCAGACAGATCCATCCACGACAACCTCCACCTCATGCGATACATCGTAGAGAGGGTAGCTAGGGAACCTGGCACGGGTGGGTCCTTGATCAATTTAGATCAGTCGAAAGCTTTCGATAGGGTCGACCATCGTTACCTAGCGGCAGTCCTGAGGGCGGCTGGCTTTGGGCCCGTCTTCAGAGGCTGGATCGCTGCCATGCACAGCGACATCTGCTCTGTGGTGAGAGTGAACGGTCACCTGTCGGAACCGCTCAACCTCATGCGCTCGGTCCGCCAAGGATGTCCCCTCTCGTCCCTCTTGTACGTATTGACTCTCGAGCCATTACTGCACAAACTGGAGACGTTGAGGGGAGTCCCGCGCGAACTAGGATGCGGAAGATCCGTGTCAGCATATGCGGACGATGTCACCGTAGTGGTGTCGAACGCCAAACACATCGAGGCGATCGGCACTACACTAAGAGAATACGAAGCGGTGACAGGAGCAATGATCAACCAGGAAAAGTCAGTGGGCCTGCAACTCGGCACCTGGAGAGGCAGGTCCATGCCGTCCAACAGCGTCGTCGGACGCTGGACGGACGGACCGGTTAAATTGCTAGGGGTCTGGTTCGGTCCGGACCTCCAGACGGACAAAAACTGGGACGAGGTGACGAGCAGGGTGGCTTCTCTCACCCAGAAATGGGCGGAGAGGAAGCTATCCCTGAAAGGTCGAGCGGAGGTGGCTAACGCGTACATCGCGTCTGTCATCTGCTACCGCCTAACCGTCGTAACTTGTCCTAAGCCTCGCCTGACTGCGCTGGAGCGTTTGCTCTTTCGCTTTTTGTGGAAGGGACGTGCTCCGATGGTCAGGCGGTCCATCTGTTGTCAACACCCGCTACGTGGAGGGCTGGGCATGCCGTGGCTGATGATGCGCAGGCACGCGCTCAGGCTACGACATCTCCACCTCTTCCTCGACGGTGATCAGGTGTGGTCGCCGTTTGCTAGACGCGTTTTTCCCCAGCTCGTTTCCTTGACGGAGCTGCAGTCCTGGGTCAAGCGAAGACCGAGAGGGAGCGCCTGGAGACTGGAATGTCTTCAGGCGCTCACAGCCCTCGACCAATCGGGCAATGTGATCGGTGGAAACTCCACCTCGGCGTTCTATAGAGGATTAGTGGAGGGGAAGAGCGACGACGTACTTGGGGAAACTCTAGGCGTCGACGAAAATCAACTAGCCAATCTCTTCGGAAGAACTTTCGGGCCAGGGCCTATGGACAACTTCCAGAAATCTCTGGCCTGGCAGTGCTACCGAGGAGCCTTGCCAGTTCGGGATAAACTCTACAGGCATGGAGGTGCCGTCAGCCGGGCATGTCCGAGATGCGCGCAGGGCGACGAAACCGTCCTGCACGCACTCGTCCAGTGTCCGAAAATTGCTGACTTGTGGGTTTATGTCGAACACCTGCTGTCGCGTTTAGGACGGATCCAGCTATCATCTGAGTCTATCGTGAGGATTGCCCCGCCCTCCTCCTTTAGCCGGGAAGGGCAGGCAGTTTTTATCTGTCTGGTGGCCATGGCGAAAGAGATAGTATGGTGGACACGTTTGAAAGGGCTGAAGACGAGCACTTACCTCTTCGGTGATGCTCTGATTGACTTTTTCAAATTTCATTTGAAAAGGAAAATCAGAGTAGAGAAGGAAGTGCTCTCTTCCCAGCATTTTGTTGAAAGATGGGTGAGAGAAGCAAGAATGGCCCGAGTGAATGGGCCGACTCTGAGTATATATCTGTAAACTAAAGGTGGAAAACTGGGAGAGGGCACTTGCCTTGGTGGTCAGGGTCATTGTGGCTTTTTACTGGGCTTTCTCCACAAATGTCCCTCCGAAGTCTCCCCCCTATTGGGGAATTTTTCATTGTTATTTTCATTGTTATTTTTGTTACATCCTCTGTTTTTGTTTTTTTACACGCAGAAATGCCCATTTGTACCGTCCTGCATTGTCCTGCACTGTCCTTAATGTCTACTTTATGTAAACCCTTGTGGTTAATAAAGAAATCATTATTATTATTATTATTATTATTATTATTATTATTATTATTATTATTATTACAGTTGCATTTATCTTGCTCTATGTTCATACAACTTATCACCAAGTCACAACCAGTGACCTCAAGAGACAACAAGGTCCGCCATGTTCAAGAAAGAACATACATATTCACACATGCATCTTTAGTGTTTAGACTTGTGATGTACTTATATTGACAGAATCTTCCTTAGTATATGGGCAGTTCCCATTAGTACTATCTTTTGTATTTCTCCTATACGCGGGTTTCCTGGGATTTGCGATACGTAATCATTAGACCCCTTAGGTATCATTCCCAGAGCGCCTACAACCACTGGTATTGTTTTAGTTCTCAATTTCCACATTTTTCCAATTTCTATCTCCAGGTCCTTATACTTGCTCAATTTTTTTAATGTTTTTATAGATACATTCTTGTCTATTGGAACAGACATATCAATTAGCAGGCATACCCTCTTTTGAAAGTCTTTCAATATTATATCAGGTCTATTTGCATCTATTTTTCGGTCTGTTTGGATGCTAAAGTTCCACAAGATTGAGATGTGATCTTTTTCAAGTATGGGAGGTGGTTGATGCTCCCACCAATTCTTTTGATGGGGCAGGTCAAAATGCTTACACATTATCCAATGTATGTATTGTGCAGCTCTGTCATGCCTGTTTAGGTATTCGGTTGGAGCTATAGGACTGCACATTGAAATTATATGGTCAATGGTCTCTGATTGTTTTTTGCATACACGGCATAATGGGCTGCACCCATTTTTTATTATGTTGGTTGGTAATTTTTTGTTGGCAGACACTGATCTTGTGCCGATATAATCAGTCCTTCAGTCTCCGATTTCAGATCATTATTATTATTATTATTATTATTGAATGCCATGGTTGACGGAGGCTCGACTCTGTAAGGTATAGTAATTTTTAACCGTTAAAACAATTGTAAATTGTTTAAAACTTGAACCAAATTGTTGATAAAGACACCCTCCTCCTCGTGAGAGGGGTCTTTCTGTCCGTTATTTGGCCCTTCGGGGTTAAATAACCAGTTATTGGGGTTTTGTACCCAACATTTCATTTTAAACAAAACAACATGGCTACGAAAAAGAAATTTCATACGTCACTCCCACTCATTCCGTCTTCTTCTTCCTCAATCATCACTAAAGCAGAGAGAAGATTGTCTCTCTCCCTCCCTTCTTTAAATGTGTCTCTCTCCCTCCCTTCTCTTTCGCAAGTGACGAAAGAAAAGAAAAGTCTCGTGCAAAGCGTGCAAGGTTTCTCCACGACGACGACGACAGCGACGAAACAGGTGTGCGGGAAATACGAAAACCCAGTTCATTCGTCTGACGTCAGGAATAATAGCAGTAGCAGCCGTAATAACAACTGCAACAGTGACAATGAAAACAACAGTAGCAGCCGCAACAGCATCACCAGCAGCATAAACAACAACAGCATTAGCAGCAGCAACACCAACAACAACCACAGCAACAGCGGCGGAGGCAGTAGTCGTAGTACCTGCAGCAACAACAAAAGTACCAGCAGCTCTGACGACAACAACAACAGCAGAGAAAAACCAATCTCATTTGCAGGTATTGCGAAAAACTTGGAAACAATCCTCATAACAAATGAGGAATTAGAGGAAGCGAAGAAGATGGTGACAAAGAACGGACACCGAGCAATCTGCAAGGCAGCGGAAACATTTTTCAAAACCCAAGAGCACTGTACGGTCACGTACCGTACAGTAAGTACAAAATCCCGTAGGGTGGAAAGAGCCACAGAGGCCCAAATACAAAAAGCCTTGGGGTCTGTGTGGCAGCGGAAAACGCACATCACCCGAGGCAAAAAATATGCCACCGTAGACGTACTTTTTGCCACACCCCAGGAGGCAAAGGCCCAATCAGTAGTGACCCTAAGGAGCGAGGAAATGGTGTTGGTGCCCTCCTACTGCGGGCAAAAAATTGTGAGGGTCAAACTGACCCACGTCCCCCCCGGAATGACCCCTTCTTGGCTGGCCGCGTCTGTCCTAATCGGAATCGAGGACAAAACAACTGTACTGCAAGTACAGAAAAAAGTAAGAGAAGATTGGGTCGGCTCCTCCATTGAGATGCTAATCCAAACCAACCAGGAGTGCATCGAAGCTATCCCGGATGTGATAGACTTCGATAACGGCACTCAACTGCCCATAAGTGTTGAGGGCAAACGCCCGAAATGCTTTCGCTGTGGATCGAAGACTCACCTCAGGGCCTTCTGCAACGAGAAGACCCTGAGAAAGGAGAAAACCCCCCTCCTTCCGAATCCGGCTCCACGGCTACCAGCAACAGGACAAGCGGCAACCAGGAACGATAGGTCCGTGGCACCCATACCCACGCCACGGAAATCAAAAACAGCAGCAGCAGTGGAAATATTAACAACAACAACAGCAATACCAAATGCAGCTGCAACAGAGACTCCAGTGCAAACATCACCAACAACAACAAGTGAAAGAGTGGAGCTGGTACCCCTCCCCGACCTCACAGAATCAGACATGGAGTGTGAGGTGGGAGAGGGATGGCAAAAGGTCGCAAGAAGGCACAAACGCAGAAGCAGCGCATCGTCGCCTTTGAAAAGGGAGGAAAGAAATGAGAAAAGGGTAAAGTCTACTGCAAAGAGACCCACAGCAGCAACAACACCAACACCATCACCACCCACACTAGCACCACCATCACCACCGGCGACAACCCCACCGCCAACAACACCTTCAACACCACCACCACACGCACCAACATCGCAAACACAACAACAAAACACACACACCCAGCAACAACGACAAGAAAATAGCAGAACCACACCCCACCCCCAGAAAAACAAATGCACGGCAATAAATACACACAACAAGAAACTAATGACTTACATAATTGAACACACAGACATTTCACAACAGGACTACATAATACCAGCACCAATCAAAACGCCAACTAACATAAGACTGCTAAAAATAGCACAGAAACAATACACAAACATTAAAACGAAATTCCCCAACGCAGTTGGTGATTTCAGGGACCTAGGAGGAACCATCAATCGAAGAGTATACTCAGACATTCTCTTAGAAGAGCCGACGACCAGCCGAAGGGACGATTCAACGGTCCCTTCACCAGACGATCAAGTGAAAAGGGATGTAAAAACCATCCCTCCTCTACCAAAAGTACGGTAAGTGGTCTTTCCCATCTTTTCCACTCTATTTTAAACATGACCTCACTCAGAATAGGCAGCATAAATGCGCGTGGCTTGGGGTCGTCATGGAAGCAGGGTCACCTGCTCAACGACCTCAGGTCACTAAACATAGATGTAGTGGCCATCAGCGAGACCAGAATCTCCGAAGCACGGGCCTTCGCACCGATCTTCGGCGGCTACGATGTGTACGCATCTCCCAGCCGTCCTGGATCCGGTGGAGGAGTTGCTGTACTTTTTCGGAGAGGTTTGGATCTCGCCATACGGGCCATCTTCCTGGACCCAGAGGGTAAGCTGGTGGTGCTGGACGTGACCAGCGGAGACGGGCAAGCTTTCAGGCTAGTGGCCGTCTATGCCCCGACAGGAGCAGGGCGGCCTGATTTCTTCCGGCGTCTGGAGACCTTTCTTGGAACGTCGCGCTCTTTAGTGTTAGTGGGCGACTGGAACGGGATCTTAGATGCACGCTGGGACTGTGTGGGATTAGCGGATAGGGGTGGAGGGTGCAAGAGCCTCACCAACCTGCTCAGGCGTTTTGAACTGTCTGACAGGTACCGATTGGATTTCCCGAATGTGCCAATGTGGACTTGGACAAACCGCATAGGGTCATCCAGATCATACCTAGATAGAGTATTTTGTAGGGAAATAGATAGGTCTAGCATAGGCTGTCCACAATTCAAGATAGTCAGCTACACGGACCACAAATTCGTGATCTGTGTGCTTGACTTAGATAGGCTTCATAGACGAGGACCCGGCTACTGGAAGCTAAACGCGTCCTTACCAGCGCGCAAGGCCTACAGAGACCGGATTAGCGAACTAGTTAAGCGGGCGTTGACGGGGGCCATCGTCAACAACAAGTGGTGGTTTGCTCTGAAAAGAGCAATTAGAATAGAGTCCATTAGGTTTAGTAAGACTTTAGCAATAGAGAAAAATAGAGCAGAGGGAGAACTAGTTAGAAAATTAGACGAGGCGCTTAGCAAAGGTATTGCGACCGACGTGCTTGCGGCGAAATTGGCCCTTGACCAATTCTTCAATGCAAAGCACGAAGGCTGCGTTGTCAGAGCAAGGGTGCGTGCTCTCAGACACGAGGGGACGAAAGCCGTTCAATGGGCCCGAGTGGCGGAGGCGCGTCGTGGCACCAAAGCCACGATCCGGTCTTTGGTGGACCACGACGGGCGCATGCTACTCGATCCCGGGCAAATGTGTGAAGCTTTTCAGCGACACTTCGCTCAGCTGTTCGGGGGCAGCGGTGGGCCGGGTAGAGGGATGGACTTTAGTGTCTACCTCGACGGACTGCCGCGGCTCTCGGCCACTGAGGCGAAGTGTTGCGAAAAGCCGATAACAGCCGCTGAAGTAAGGGAGGCAATGACTGGCTGCACAAGGGGTAAATCGCCTGGTTTGGATGTTCTGCCCTATGAACTTTACGTACAGATGCCAGACTTGTTCGGAGGCCTCTTGGCGGACGTCTACTGCAACTGGCAACAGAACGGGAGAATTCCCAGTTCTGTGAGCCGAGGAGCGGTGGCACTGCTGAGAAAGGATCCGAACAAGGGGGATAACATAGAAAATTTCCGGCCCATAACTCTGCTAAACACAGAGTTTAAGATTTTGGCCAAGGTGCTAGCAAAGAGGTTGGCGCTTGTCGTTGATGGTCTGGTGGGAGAGGCGCAGACATGCGCCATTCCCGACAGATCCATCCACGACAACCTCCACCTCATGCGATACATCGTAGAGAGGGTAGCTAGGGAACCTGGCACGGGTGGGTCCTTGATCAATTTAGATCATTCGAAAGCTTTCGATAGGGTCGACCATCGTTACCTAGCGGCAGTCCTGAGGGCGGCTGGCTTTGGGCCCGTCTTCAGAGGCTGGATCGCTGCCATGCACAGCGACATCTGCTCTGTGGTGAGAGTGAACGGTCACCTGTCGGAACCGTTCAACATCATGCGCTCGGTCCGCCAAGGATGTCCCCTCTCGTCCCTCTTGTACGTATTGACTCTCGAGCCATTACTGCACAAACTGGAGACGTTGAGGGGGGTCCCGCGCGAACTAGGATGCGGAAGATCCGTATCAGCATATGCGGACGATGTCACCGTAGTGGTGTCGAACGCCAAACACATCGAGGCGATCGGCACTACACTAAGAGAATACGAAGCGGTGACAGGAGCAATGATCAACCAGGAAAAGTCAGTGGGCCTGCAGCTCGGCACCTGGAGAGGCAGGTCCATGCCGTCCAACAGCGTCGTCGGACGCTGGACGGACGGACCGGTTAAATTGCTAGGGGTCTGGTTCGGTCCGGACCTCCAGACGGACAAAAACTGGGACGAGGTGACGAGCAGGGTGGCTTCTCTCACCCAGAAATGGGCCGAGAGGAAGCTATCCCTGAAAGGTCGAGCGGAGGTGGCTAACGCGTACATCGCGTCCGTCATCTGCTACCGCCTGACCGTCGTACCTTGTCCTAAGCCTCGCCTGACTGTGCTGGAGCGTTTGCTCTTTCGCTTTTTGTGGAAGGGACGCGCTCCGATGGTCAGGCGGTCCATCTGTTGTCAACACCCGCTACGTGGAGGGCTGGGCATGCCGTGGCTGATGATGCGCAGGCACGCGCTCAGGCTACGACATCTCCACCTCTTCCTCGACGGTGATCAGGTGTGGTCGCCGTTTGCTAGACGCGTGTTTCCCCAGCTCGTTTCCTTGACGGAGCTGCAGTCCTGGGTCAAGCGAAGACCGAGAGGGAGCGCCTGGAGACTGGAATGTCTTCAGGCGCTCACAGCCCTCGACCAATCGGGCAATGTGATCGGTGGAAACTCCACCTCGGCGTTCTATAGAGGATTAGTGGAGGGGAAGAGCGACGACGTACTTGGGGAAACTCTAGGCGTCGACGAAAATCAACTAGCCAATCTCTTCGGAAGAACTTTCGGGCCAGGGCCTATGGACAACTTCCAGAAATCTCTGGCCTGGCAGTGCTACCGAGGAGCCTTGCCAGTTCGGGATAAACTCTACAGGCATGGAGGTGCCGTCAGCCGGGCATGTCCGAGATGCGCGCAGGGCGACGAAACGGTCCTGCACGCACTCGTCCAGTGTCCGAAAATTGCTGACTTGTGGGTTTATGTCGAACACCTGCTGTCGCGTTTAGGACGGATCCAGCTATCATCTGAGTCTATCGTGAGGATTGCCCCGCCCTCCTCCTTTAGCCGGGAAGGGCAGGCAGTTTTTATCTGTCTGGTGGCCATGGCGAAAGAGATAGTATGGTGGACACGTTTGAAAGGGCTGAAGACGAGCACTTACCTCTTCGGTGATGCTCTGATTGACTTTTTCAAATTTCATTTGAAAAGGAAAATCAGAGTAGAGAAGGAAGTGCTCTCTTCCCAGCATTTTGTTGAAAGATGGGTGAGAGAAGCAAGAATGGCCCGAGTGAATGGGCCAACTCTGAGTATATATCTGTAAACTAAAGGTGGAAAACTGGGAGAGGGCACTTGCCTTGGTGGTCAGGGTCATTGTGGCTTTTTACTGGGCTTTCTCCACAAATGTCCCTCCGAAGTCTCCCCCCTATTGGGGAATTTTTCATTGTTATTTTCATTGTTATTTTTGTTACATCCTCTGTTTTTGTTTTTTTACACGCAGAAATGCCCATTTGTACCGTCCTGTATTGTCCTGCACTGTCCTTAATGTCTACTTTATGTAAACCCTTGTGGTTAATAAAGAAATCATTATTATTATTATTATTATTGAATGCCATGGTTGACGGAGGCTCGGCTCTGTAAGGTATAGTAATTTTTAACCGTTAAAACAATTGTAAATTGTTTAAAACTTGAACCAAATTGTTGATAAAGACACCCTCCTCCTCGTGAGAGGGGTCTTTCTGTCCGTTATTTGGCCCTTCGGGGTTAAATAATCAGTTATTGGGGTTTTGTACCCAAAATTTCATTTTAAACAAAAAACAACATGGCTACGAAAAAGAAATTTCATACGTCACTCCCACTCATTCCGTCTTCTTCTTCCTCAATCATCACTACTGCAGAGAGAAGATTGTCTCTCTCCCTCCCTTCTTTAAATGTGTCTCTCTCCCTCCCTTCTCTTTCGCAAGTGACGAAAGAAAAGAAAAGTCTCGTGCAAAGCGTGCAAGGTTTCTCCACGACGACGACGACAGCGACGAAACAGGTGTGCGGGAAATACGAAAACCCAGTTCATTCGTCTGACGTCAGGAATAATAGCAGTAGCAGCCGTAATAACAACAGCAACAGTGACAATGAAAACAACAGTAGCAGCCGCAACAGCATCACCAGCAGCATAAACAACAACAGCATTAGCAGCAGCAACACCAACAACAACCACAGCAACAGCGGCGGAGGCAGTAGTCGTAGTACCTGCAGCAACAACAAAAGTACCAGCAGCTCTGACGACAACAACAACAGCAGAGAAAAACCAATCTCATTTGCAGGTATTGCGAAAAATTTGGAAACAATCCTCATAACAAATGAGGAATTAGAGGAAGCGAAGAAGATGGTGACAAAGAACGGACACCGAGCAATCTGCAAAGCAGCGAAAAATTTTTTCGAAACCCAAGAGCACTGTACGGTCACGTACCGTACAGTAAGTACAAAATCCCGTAGGGTGGAAAGAGCCACAGAGGCCCAAATACAAAAAGCCTTGGGGTCTGTGTGGCAGAGGAAAACGCACATCACCCGAGGCAAAAAATACGCCACCGTAGACGTACTTTTTGCCACACCCCAGGAGGCAAAGGCCCAATCAGTAGTGACCCTAAGGAGCGAGGAAATGGTGTTGGTGCCCTCCTACTGTGGGCAAAAAATTGTGAGGGTCAAACTGACCCACGTCCCCCCCGGAATGACCCCTTCTTGGCTGGCCGCGTCTGTCCTCGTCGGAATCGAGGACAAAACAACTGTACTGCAAGTACAGAAAAAAGTAAGAGAAGATTGGGTCGGCTCCTCCATTGAGATGCTAATCCAAACCAACCAGGAGTGCATCGAAGCTATCCCGGATGTGATAGACTTCGATAACGGCACTCAACTTCCCATAAGTGTTGAGGGCAAACGCCCGAAATGCTTTCGCTGTGGATCGAAGACTCACCTCAGGGCCTTCTGCAACGAGAAGACCCTGAGAAAGGAGAAAACCCCCCTCCTTCCGAATCCGGCTCCACGGCTACCAGCAACAGGACAAGCGGCAACCAGGAACGATAGGTCCGTGGCACCCATACCCACGCCACGGAAATCAAAAACAGCAGCAGCAGTGGAAATATTAACAACAACAACAGCAATACCAAATGCAGCTGCAACAGAGACTCCAGTGCAAACATCACCAACAACAACAAGTGAAAGAGTGGAGCTGGTACCCCTCCCCGACCTCACAGAATCAGACATGGAGTGTGAGGTGGGAGAGGGATGGCAAAAGGTCGCAAGAAGGCACAAACGCAGAAGCAGCGCATCGTCGCCTTTGAAAAGGGAGGAAAGAAATGAGAAAAGGGTAAAGTCTACTGCAAAGAGACCCACAGCAGCAACAACACCAACACCATCACCACCCACACTAGCACCACCATCACCACCGGCGACAACCCCACCGCCAACAACACCTTCAACACCACCACCACAAGCACCAACATCGCAAACACAACAACAAAACACACACACCCAGCAACAACGACAAGAAAATAGCAGAACCACACCCCACCCCCAGAAAAACAAATGCACGGCAATAAACACACACAACAAGAAACTAATGACTTACATAATTGAACACACAGACATTTCACAACAGGACTACATAATACCAGCACCAATCAAAACGCCAACTAACATAAGACTGCTAAAAATAGCACAGAAACAATACACAAACATTAAAACGAAATTCCCCAACGCAGTTGGTGATTTCAGGGACCTAGGAGGAACCATCAATCGAAGAGTATACTCAGACATTCTCTTAGAAGAGCCGACGACCAGCCGAAGGGACGATTCAACGGTCCCTTCACCAGACGATCAAGTGAAAAGGGATGTAAAAACCATCCCTCCTCTACCAAAAGTACGGTAAGTGGTCTTTCCCATCTTTTCCACTCTATTTTAAACATGACCTCACTCAGAATAGGCAGCATAAATGCGCGTGGCTTGGGGTCGTCATGGAAGCAGGGTCACCTGCTCAACGACCTCAGGTCACTAAACATAGATGTAGTGGCCATCAGCGAGACCAGAATCTCCGAAGCACGGGCCTTCGCACCGATCTTCGGCGGCTACGATGTGTACGCATCTCCCAGCCGTCCTGGATCCGGTGGAGGAGTTGCTGTACTTTTTCGGAGAGGTTTGGATCTCGCCATACGGGCCATCTTCCTGGACCCAGAGGGTAAGCTGGTGGTGCTGGACGTGACCAGCGGAGACGGGCAAGCTTTCAGGCTAGTGGCCGTCTATGCCCCGACAGGAGCAGGGCGGCCTGATTTCTTCCGGCGTCTGGAGACCTTTCTTGGAACGTCGCGCTCTTTAGTGTTAGTGGGCGACTGGAACGGGATCTTAGATGCACGCTGGGACTGTGTGGGATTAGCCGATAGGGGTGGAGGGTGCAAGAGCCTCACCAACCTGCTCAGGCGTTTTGAACTGTCTGACAGGTACCGATTGGATTTCCCGAATGTGCCAATGTGGACTTGGACAAACCGCATAGGGTCATCCAGATCATATCTAGATAGAGTATTTTGTAGGGAAATAGATAGGTCTAGCATAGGCTGTCCACAATTCAAGATAGTCAGCTACACGGACCACAAATTCGTGATCTGTGTGCTTGACTTAGATAGGCTTCATAGACGAGGACCCGGCTACTGGAAGCTAAACGCGTCCTTACCAGCGCGCAAGGCCTACAGAGACCGGATTAGCGAACTAGTTAAGCGGGCGTTGACGGGGGCCATCGTCAACAACAAGTGGTGGTTTGCTCTGAAAAGAGCGATTAGAATAGAATCGATTAGATTTAGTAAGGCTTTAGCAATAGAGAAAAATAGAGCAGAGGGAGAACTAGTTAGAAAATTAGACGAGGCGCTTAGCAAAGGCATTGCGACCGACGTGCTTGCGGCGAAATTGGCCCTTGACCAATTCTTCAATGCAAAGCACGAAGGCTGCGTTGTCAGAGCAAGGGTGCGTGCTCTCAGACACGAGGGGACGAAAGCCGTTCAATGGGCCCGAGTGGCGGAGGCGCGTCGTGGCAACAAAGCCACGATCCGGTCTTTGGTGGACCACGACGGGGGCATGCTACTCGATCCCGGGCAAATGTGTGAAGCTTTTCAGCGACACTTCGCTCAGCTGTTCGGGGGCAGCGGTGGGCCGGGTAGAGGGATGGACTTTAGTGTCTACCTCGACGGACTGCCGCGGCTCTCGGCCACTGAGGCGAAGTGTTGCGAAAAGCCGATAACAGCCGCTGAAGTAAGGGAGGCAATGACTGGCTGCACAAGGGGTAAATCGCCTGGTTTGGATGGTCTGCCCTATGAACTTTACGTACAGATGCCAGACTTGTTCGGAGGCCTCTTGGCGGACGTCTACTGCAACTGGCAACAGAACGGGAGAATTCCCAGTTCTGTGAGCCGAGGAGCGGTGGCACTGCTGAGAAAGGATCCGAACAAGGGGGATAACATAGACAATTTCCGGCCCATAACTCTGCTAAACACAGAGTTTAAGATTTTGGCCAAGGTGCTAGCAAAGAGGTTGGCGCTTGTCGTTGGTGGTCTGGTGGGAGAGGCGCAGACATGCGCCATTCCCGACAGATCCATCCACGACAACCTCCACCTCATGCGATACATCGTAGAGAGGGTAGCTAGGGAACCTGGCACGGGTGGGTCCTTGATCAATTTAGATCAGTCGAAAGCTTTCGATAGGGTCGACCATCGTTACCTAGCGGCAGTCCTGAGGGCGGCTGGCTTTGGGCCCGTCTTCAGAGGCTGGATCGCTGCCATGCACAGCGACATCTGCTCTGTGGTGAGAGTGAACGGTCACCTGTCGGAACCGTTCAACATCATGCGCTCGGTCCGCCAAGGATGTCCCCTCTCGTCCCTCTTGTACGTATTGACTCTCGAGCCATTACTGCACAAACTGGAGACGTTGAGGGGAGTCCCGCGCGAACTAGGATGCGGAAGATCAGTGTCAGCATATGCGGACGATGTCACCGTAGTGGTGTCGAGCGCCAAACACATCGAGGCGATCGGCACTACACTAAGAGAATACGAAGCGGTGACAGGAGCAATGATCAACCAGGAAAAGTCAGTGGGCCTGCAGCTCGGCACCTGGAGAGGCAGGTCCATGCCGTCCAACAGCGTCGTCGGACGCTGGACGGACGGACCGGTTAAATTGCTAGGGGTCTGGTTCGGTCCGGACCTCCAGACGGACAAAAACTGGGACGAGGTGACGAGCAGGGTGGCTTCTCTCACCCAGAAATGGGCGGAGAGGAAGCTATCCCTGAAAGGTCGAGCGGAGGTGGCTAACGCGTACATCGCGTCCGTCATCTGCTACCGTCTGACCGTCGTACCTTGTCCTAAGCCTCGCCTGACTGCGCTGGAGCGTTTGCTCTTTCGCTTTTTGTGGAAGGGACGCGCTCCGATGGTCAGGCGGTCCATCTGTTGTCAACACCCGCTACGTGGAGGGCTGGGCATGCCGTGGCTGATGATGCGCAGGCACGCGCTCAGGCTACGACATCTCCACCTCTTCCTCGACGGTGATCAGGTGTGGTCGCCGTTTGCTAGGCGCGTGTTTCCCCAGCTCGTTTCCTTGACGGAGCTGCAGTCCTGGGTCAAGCGAAGACCGAGAGGGAGCGCCTGGAGACTGGAATGTCTTCAGGCACTCACAGCCCTCGACCAATCGGGCAATGTGATCGGTGGAAATTCCACCTCGGCGTTCTATAGAGGATTAGTGGAGGGGAAGAGCGACGACGTACTTGGGGAAACTCTAGGCGTCGACGAAAATCAACTAGCCAATCTCTTCGGAAGAACTTTCGGGCCAGGGCCTATGGACAACTTCCAGAAATCTCTGGCCTGGCAGTGCTACCGAGGAGCCTTGCCAGTTCGGGATAAACTCTACAGGCATGGAGGTGCCGTCAGCCGGGCATGTCCGAGATGCGCGCAGGGCGACGAAACCGTCCTGCACGCACTCGTCCAGTGTCCGAAAATTGCTGACTTGTGGGTTTATGTCGAACACCTGCTGTCGCGTTTAGGACGGATCCGGCTATCATCTGAGTCCATCGTGAGGATTGCCCCGCCCTCCTCCTTTAGCCGGGAAGGGCAGGCAGTTTTTATCTGCCTGGTGGCCATGGTGAAAGAGATAGTATGGTGGACACGTTTGAAAGGGCTGAAGACGAGCACTTACCTCTCCGGTGATGCTCTGATTGACTTTTTCAAATTTCATTTGAAAAGGAAAATCAGAGTAGAGAGGGAAGTGCTCTCTTCCCAGCATTTTGTTGAAAGATGGGTGAGAGAAGCAAGAATGGCCCGAGTGAATGGGCCTACTCTGAGTATATATCTGTAAATTAAAGGTGGAAAACTGGGAGAGGGCACTTGCCTTGGTGGTCAGGGTCATTGTGGCTTTTTACTGGGCTTTCACCACAAATGTCCCTCCGAAGTCTCCCCCCTATTGGGGAATTTTTCATTGTTATTTTCATTGTTATTTTTGTTACATCCTCTGTTTTTGTTTTTTTACACGCAGAAATGCCCATTTGTACCGTCCTGCATTGTCCTGCACTGTCCTTAATGTCTACTTTATGTAAACCCTTGTGGTTAATAAAGAAATCATTATTATTATTATTATTATTATTATTATTGAATGCCATGGTTGACGGAGGCTCGGCTCTGTAAGGTATAGTAATTTTTAACCGTTAAAACAATTGTAAATTGTTTAAAACTTGAACCAAATTGTTGATAAAGACACCCTCCTCCTCGTGAGAGGGGTCTTTCTGTCCGTTATTTGGCCCTTCGGGGTTAAATAACCAGTTATTGGGGTTTTGTACCCAAAATTTCATTTTAAACAAAAAAACATGGCTACCAAAAAGAAATTTCATACGTCACTCCCACTCATTCCGTCTTCTTCTTCCTCAATCATCACTACAGCAGAGAGAAGATTGTCTCTCTCCCTCCCTTCTTTAAATGTGTCTCTCTCCCTCCCTTCTCTTTCGCAAGCCACGAAAGAAAAGAAAAGTCTCGTGCAAAGCGTGCAAGGTTTCTCCACGACGACGACGACAGCGACGAAACAGGTGTGCGGGAAATACGAAAACCCAGTTCATTCGTCTGACGTCAGGAATAATAGCAGTAGCAGCCGTAATAACAACAGCAACAGTGACAATGAAAACAACAGTAGCAGCCGCAACAGCATCACCAGCAGCATAAACAACAACAGCATTAGCAGCAGCAACACCAACAACAACCACAGCAACAGCGGCGGAGGCAGTAGTCGTAGTACCTGCAGCAACAAAAGTACCAGCAGCTCTGACGACAACAACAACAGCAGAGAAAAACCAATCTCATTTGCAGGTATTGCGAAAAACCTGGAAACAATCCTCATAACAAATGAGGAATTAGAGGAAGCGAAGAAGATGGTGACAAAGAACGGACACCGAGCAATCTGCAAGGCAGCGAAAAATTTTTTCGAAACCCAAGAGCACTGTACGGTCACGTACCGTACAGTAAGTACAAAATCCCGTAGGGTGGAAAGAGCCACAGAGGCCCAAATACAAAAAGCCTTGGGGTCTGTGTGGCAGAGGAAAACGCACATCACCCGAGGCAAAAAATACGCCACCGTAGACGTACTTTTTGCCACACCCCAGGAGGCAAAGGCCCAATCAGTAGTGACCCTAAGGAGCGAGGAAATGGTGTTGGTGCCCTCCTACTGTGGGCAAAAAATTGTGAGGGTCAAACTGACCCACGTCCCCCCCGGAATGACCCCTTCTTGGCTGGCCGCGTCTGTCCTCGTCGGAATCGAGGACAAAACAACTGTACTGCAAGTACAGAAAAAAGTAAGAGAAGATTGGGTCGGCTCCTCCATTGAGATGCTAATCCAAACCAACCAGGAGTGCATCGAAGCTATCCCGGATGTGATAGACTTCGATAACGGCACTCAACTGCCCATAAGTGTTGAGGGCAAACGCCCGAAATGCTTTCGCTGTGGATCGAAGACTCACCTCAGGGCCTTCTGCAACGAGAAGACCATGAGAAAGGAGAAAACCCCCCTCCTCCCGAATCCGGTTCCACGGCTACCAGCAACAGGACAAGCGGCAACCAGGAACGATAGGTCCGTGGCACCCATACCCACTCCACGGAAATCAAAGACAGCAGCAGCAGTGGAAATATTAACAACAACAACAGCAATACCAAATGCAGCTGCAACAGAGACTCCAGTGCAAACATCACCAACAACAACAAGTGAAAGAGTGGAGTTGGTACCCCTCCCCGACCTCACAGAATCAGACATGGAGTGTGAGGTGGGAGAGAGATGGCAAAAGGTCGTAAGAAGGCACAAACGCAGAAGCAGCGCATCGTCGCCTTTGAAAAGTGAGGAAAGAAATGAGAAAAGGGTAAAGTCTACTGCAAAGAGACCCACAGCAGCAACAACACCAACACCATCACCACCCACACTAGCGCCACCATCACCACCGGCGACAACCCCACCGCCAACAACACCTTCAACACCACCACCACAAGCACCAACATCGCAAACACAACAACAAAACACACACACCCAGCAACAACGACAAGAAAATAGCAGAACCACACCCCACCCCCAGAAAAACAAATGCACGGCAATAAATACACACAACAAGAAACTAATGACTTACATAATTGAACACACAGACATTTCACAACAGGACTACATAATACCAGCACCAATCAAAACGCCAACTAACATAAGACTGCTAAAAATAGCACAGAAACAATACACAAATATTAAAACGAAATTCCCCAACGCAGTTGGTGATTTCAGGGACCTAGGAGGAACCATCAATCGAAGAGTATACTCAGACATTCTCTTAGAAGAGCCGACGACCAGCCGAAGGGACGATTCAACGGTCCCTTCACCAGACGATCAAGTGAAAAGGGATGTAAAAACCATCCCTCCTCTACCAAAAGTACGGTAAGTGGTCTTTCCCATCTTTTCCACTCTATTTTAAACATGACCTCACTCAGAATAGGCAGCATAAATGCGCGTGGCTTGGGGTCGTCATGGAAGCAGGGTCACCTGCTCAACGACCTCAGGTCACTAAACATAGATGTAGTGGCCATCAGCGAGACCAGAATCTCCGAAGCACGGGCCTTCGCACCGATCTTCGGCGGCTTCGATGTGTACGCATCTCCCAGCCGTCCTGGATCCGGTGGAGGAGTTGCTGTGCTTTTTCGGAGAGGTTTGGATCTCGCCATACGGGCCATCTTCCTGGACCCAGAGGGTAAGCTGGTGGTGCTGGACGTGACCAGCAGAGACGGGCAAGCTTTCAGGCTAGTGGCCGTCTATGCCCCGACAGGAGCAGGGCGGCCTGATTTCTTCCGGCGTCTGGAGACCTTTCTTGGAACGTCCCGCTCTTTAGTGTTAGTGGGCGACTGGAACGGGATCTTAGATGCACGCTGGGACTGTGTGGGATTAGCGGATAGGGGTGGAGGGTGCAAGAGCCTCACCAACCTGCTCAGGCGTTTTGAACTGTCTGACAGGTACCGATTGGATTTCCCGAATGTGCCAATGTGGACTTGGACAAACCGCATAGGGTCATCCAGATCATATCTAGATAGAGTATTTTGTAGGGAAATAGATAGGTCTAGCATAGGCTGTCCACAATTCAAGATAGTCAGCTACACGGACCACAAATTCGTGATCTGTGTGCTTGACTTAGATAGGCTTCATAGACGAGGACCCGGCTACTGGAAGCTAAACGCGTCCTTACCAGCGCGCAAGGCCTACAGAGACCGGATTAGCGAACTAGTTAAGCGGGCGTTGACGGGGGCCATCGTCAACAACAAGTGGTGGTTTGCTCTGAAAAGAGCGATTAGAATAGAATCGATTAGGTTTAGTAAGGCTTTAGCAATAGAGAAAAATAGAGCAGAGGGAGAACTAGTTAGAAAATTAGACGAGGCGCTTAGCAAAGGCATTGCGACCGACGTGCTTGCGGCGAAATTGGCCCTTGACCAATTCTTCAATGCAAAGCACGAAGGCTGCGTTGTCAGAGCTAGGGTGCGTGCTCTCAGACACGAGGGGACGAAAGCCGTTCAATGGGCCCGAGTGGCGGAGGCGCGTCGTGGCAACAAAGCCACGATCCGGTCTTTGGTGGACCACGACGGGCGCATGCTACTCGATCCCGGGCAAATGTGTGAAGCTTTTCAGCGACACTTCGCTCAGCTGTTCGGGGGCAGCGGGGGGCCGGGTAGAGAGATGGACTTTAGTGTCTACCTCGACGGACTGCTGCGGCTCTCGGCCACTGAGGCGAAGTGTTGCGAAAAGTCGATAACAGCCGCTGAAGTACGGGAGGCAATGACTGGCTGCACAAGGGGTAAATCGCCTGGTTTGGATGGTCTGCCCTATGAACTTTACGTACAGATGCCAGACTTGTTCGGAGGCCTCTTGGCGGACGTCTACTGCAACTGGCAACAGAACGGGAGAATTCCCAGTTCTGTGAGCCGAGGAGCGGTGGCACTGCTGAGAAAGGATCCGAACAAGGGGGATAACATAGACAATTTCCGGCCCATAACTCTGCTAAACACAGAGTTTAAGATTTTGGCCAAGGTGCTAGCAAAGAGGTTGGCGCTTGTCGTTGGTGGTCTGGTGGGAGAGGCGCAGACATGCGCCATTCCCGACAGATCCATCCACGACAACCTCCACCTCATGCGATACATCGTAGAGAGGGTAGCTAGGGAACCTGGCACGGGTGGGTCCTTGATCAATTTAGATCAGTCGAAAGCTTTCGATAGGGTCGACCATCGTTACCTAGCGGCAGTCCTGAGGGCGGCTGGCTTTGGGCCCGTCTTCAGAGGCTGGATCGCTGCCATGCACAGCGACATCTGCTCTGTGGTGAGAGTGAACGGTCACCTGTCGGAACCGTTCAACATCATGCGCTCGGTCCGCCAAGGATGTCCCCTCTCGTCCCTCTTGTACGTATTGACTCTCGAGCCATTACTGCACAAACTGGAGACGTTGAGGGGAGTCCCGCGCGAACTAGGATGCGGAAGATCCGTGTCAGCATATGCGGACGATGTCACCGTAGTGGTGTCGAACGCCAAACACATCGAGGCGATCGGCACTACACTAAGAGAATACGAAGCGGTGACAGGAGCAATGATCAACCAGGAAAAGTCAGTGGGCCTGCAGCTCGGCACCTGGAGAGGCAGGTCCATGCCGTCCAACAGCGTCGTTGGGCGCTGGACGGACGGACCGGTTAAATTGCTAGGGGTCTGGTTCGGTCCGGACCTCCAGATGGACAAAAACTGGGACGAGGTGACGAGCAGGGTGGCTTCTCTCACCCAGAAATGGGCGGAGAGGAAGCTATCCCTGAAAGGTCGAGCGGAGGTGGCTAACGCGTACATCGCGTCTGTCATCTGCTACCGCCTAACCGTCGTACCTTGTCCTAAGCCTCGCCTGACTGCGCTGGAGCGTTTGCTCTTTCGCTTTTTGTGGAAGGGACGTGCTCCGATGGTCAGGCGGTCCATCTGTTGTCAACACCCGCTACGTGGAGGGCTGGGCATGCCGTGGCTGATGATGCGCAGGCACGCGCTCAGGCTACGACATCTCCACCTCTTCCTCGACGGTGATCAGGTGTGGTCGCCGTTTGCTAGACGCGTTTTTCCCCAACTCGTTTCCTTGACGGAGCTGCAGTCCTGGGTCAAGCGAAGACCGAGAGGGAGCGCCTGGAGACTGGAATGTCTTCAGGCGCTCACAGCCCTCGACCAATCGGGCAATGTGATCGGTGGAAACTCCACCTCGGCGTTCTATAGAGGATTAGTGGAGGGGAAGAGCGACGACGTACTTGGGGAAACTCTAGGCGTCGACGAAAATCAACTAGCCAATCTCTTCGGAAGAACTTTCGGGCCGGGGCCTATGGACAACTTCCAGAAATCTCTGGCCTGGCAGTGCTACCGAGGAGCTTTGCCAGTTCGGGATAAACTCTACAGGCATGGAGGTGCCGTCAGCCGGGCATGTCCGAGATGCGCGCAGGGCGACGAAACCGTCCTGCACGCACTCGTCCAGTGTCCGAAAATTGCTGACTTGTGGGTTTATGTCGAACACCTGCTGTCGCGTTTAGGACGGATCCAGCTATCATCTGAGTCTATCGTGAGGATTGCCCCGCCCTCCTCCTTTAGCCGGGAAGGGCAGGCAGTTTTTATCTGTCTGGTGGCCATGGCGAAAGAGATAGTATGGTGGACACGTTTGAAAGGGCTGAAGACGAGCACTTACCTCTTCGGTGATGCTCTGATTGACTTTTTCAAATTTCATTTGAAAAGGAAAATCAGAGTAGAGAAGGAAGTGCTCTCTTCCCAGCATTTTGTTGAAAGATGGGTGAGAGAAGCAAGAATGGCCCGAGTGAATGGGCCGACTCTGAGTATATATCTGTAAACTAAAGGTGGAAAACTGGGAGAGGGCACTTGCCTTGGTGGTCAGGGTCATTGTGGCTTTTTACTGGGCTTTCTCCACAAATGTCCCTCCGAAGTCTCCCCCCTATTGGGGAATTTTTCATTGTTATTTTCATTGTTATTTTTGTTACATCCTCTGTTTTTGTTTTTTTTACACGCAGAAATGCCCATTTGTACCGTCCTGCATTGTCCTGCACTGTCCTTAATGTCTACTTTATGTAAACCCTTGTGGTTAATAAAGAAATCATTATTATTATTATTATTATTATTATTATTATTATTATAGGGCGTCCATTGGCAGTATCGTTAGAGGGTCGGACGCCATGCTATGCAGCATAGTGTTACGCCCATTTACGGTCTGAGTTCAAATCCCGCCGAGGTTTACTTTGCTTTTCATCCTTACCGGGTCGATAAAATAAAGTACCAGTAATGCACTGGGATTATTGCTGGCCTTGTACCAAAAGTAGAAACAATTGTTATTATTATTAATATCAATTGTTTTTGTAACATCATAGTTTTGTATTGTTTGTTTACATGTAAGTATACAGAATTTGGTATTTTTTATAATTTTCATCCCTCCAATTTGTTTGTACATTATGTTTAGTCGATTTCTTGGATAATCTTCAGCTAAAAACGTTTTGCTGCGTCCGAAGATCAATAGGTATGTGAGCAATTACCTCACTCATCTTTTGAGTTTTTTCTCAAAGATGCCGGCCATGTATTGCATTAAAGGTACCTGATTGCCGCAAGCTCTACAAAGTTCCATAAATCTCTGTCTCTCACTGTATTTTTCTCATTCACCTTGTCTGTACAATTCAGATACAATATATATATATATATATAAAAACAAATGTATACACATATACACACGAACGCACACACACACACGCACACATACATACACACACATATATATATAAACAAATGTACACACAGACACTCACACACACATACACACGTACACACGCACACACACACATATACATACGCACGCACACACACACACTCACACACACACACGCACGCACACACACCCATACATATATATACAATGTATAATTGAGGCTTGTAAAAAAGTAGTTCTCCGTATCAATAAAATAACTGTGTTTTATATAGGTTTATCAAATTATCAACAATCTGTCTATTTAATATATCTCTCTCAAACCCACTGCCTCTCTCATTTTTTCTCTCTCTATGACTTTCACTGAAACACATAGATTCAAGCATGTGCGCACGCAAAGCACTCCTACACCAAAATGTATACATATGCATGCGTACACACATAAAGACTAACTTTTCCTATTCTTCTGTGTATCTCCATCCTTATTTCTTTCGTTTGATTTAATTCTTTATATATTTCTGACACACATACTTGATGGATACTCTTTTTTTATATATCATTTAATCTCTCTCTCCTCTCTCTCTCTCTCTTTCTCTCTCTCTCTCTCTCTCTCTCCCTCTCTCTCTCTCTCTATCTATCTATCTCACTTACACACACACTCTCTCTCTCTCCCCCTCTCTCTCTCTCTCTCTCTCTCTCTCTCCTCTCTCCTCTCTCTCTCTCTCTCTCTATCTATCTATCTATCTATCTATATATTATATATATATATATATATCTGTCCCTTATTAATGTTCCTCTCTCTTCCTTCTATCTCTCCTGTCCTCCTCTTCCAGTTTTATTCATCTATCTCCCATTCTCCCCTTCTTTCTCTACCTCTCTATCTCTTTCTCTCTTTCTTTCTCTCTCTCTCTCACTCTTTCTCTCTTTCTTTCTCTTCCTCTCTCTCTCCCATTCTCTCTTTCTTTCTCTCACTCTCTTTCTCCCTCTTTCTCTATTTCCTTCTTTCTCACTCCATTCCGTTCTATATAAAGATATCCATCTATATAGTTGTTTGTTTGACTATCCTCTCTGTGTATCCCTTTTTCCCCTTTTTTCCGGTTTAAAATCTACCTGATGACTAATTGGCCAAAATGTTCCTGTTAAGTTAGGCTCAGTTCCAAATTTGGTAAACTGAGGGAGAGTGCCAAGCATACTTTGAGATTTAACCAATTATTAGTCACGATTCTTGCCACGTTTCTTCTGATACTTGTTCCGAATTTCTCAACAGCTATTAATCGACAAAAAAAAGATGGATGACCAATTAGTTATTATAACATTTTTTCTTTTTTTTTTAATAATTTTCTGGAACCTTCCAAGTCAAAAGTGGAATAGATAGGAAAGATGATGGAATGCAATTTATAAATTATTTGCGAACAGAAAATACATGTACATACACCCTTTCATGCTCTCTCTCTCTCTCTCTCTCTCTCTCTCTCTCTCTCTCTCTCTCTCTCTCTCTCTCTCTCTCTCTCTCTCCCTCTCTCTCTCTCTCCCTCTCTTTCTCTCTCTCTCTCACTTTCTTTCTTTCTTTCTTCCTTTCTTTATTTATTTCTCTCTCTCTCTTACACACACAGACACCAATATATATATACGTATAAAACATATTTAAACATAGACTAACACACACACACACACACACACACACACACACACATACATATATATATATATATATATATATATATATATATATATATATATATATCAATATATATATAAGGAGAGCGGTAGAAGAGAGAGAGAGAGAGAGAGAGAGAGAGAGAGAGAGAGAGAGAGAGAGAGAGAGAGAGAGAGAGAAAGAGAGAGAGAAAGAAATTAAGAAAGATATGAGTGGCCTTGATTCTTCTTTCTCAGACTAGAAGGAAAGAACGGTAAATATACCATGTATAAGTTAATGGTGCCTTCATGATGTTTTACATCTGAATCATACACATTTGTAACAAAACATCAAACCATTTTTATATATATTACATTATTTGGTGTGTCTGGTGTGATTTAGGTTTGTTTATTTCGTTTGATGTTGGGTAGGGTTACATAAAGGAAAAAAATACATATATTATTTGAAATGTTATCACCGGTAAAATGTCTCCGGTACAAAATGTTTTTTTTTTCCGCTGTTAAGATTTGTTGATATAGTAATTAGTATAGAAGATATTAATTTATTGATGTCTTGAATATTATTTTACTGGTGTATTATATTTAGATTTAAAGAGTATAATATTTAGGCTGCACTGGATTATATTTGGGATTTTACACAATTGTCATGTCTTCATTTATGTGTAGGTGTTGCTTTGGTTAACAGATGGACACTCTGTATGTATGTATCTATACTAGAAGAGTGGATGAGTGAGTATCTGACTGATAAAATGACAAGTCAGTCAATCATATCGCTGGCCTCACTACAACCCCGGCGGACAGAATGGAAAAGGCTTTTCCTCGGAGGACGGCAAGGAAGACGCGGAAATGTATCATATGTAGAGTAAACCCCCGGATAAACTGTAAAACTAGAAACGTAGTCTATAGCATAAGATGTACAGAGGGTACTTGCAGAAACATGACAACAACATACATAGGCGAGTCAGCTTGTAGCATAGGTGATAGGATAGACCAACACTGGGGGGAACTAAAAGGACGAAAAAACGGTTCAGTACTATACGAACATGCCAGACAACAACACAACGGTAACATAGACAACATAGAAAACATAGAAGTTAGAATAATATCTAAACATAGAAATGACCCAGCAGATAGGCAAATCAGAGAGGCCAGCGAAATAGAACTTAGAAGGCCAAGGCGAAACAGAAAAAATGAATGGAATAACAACAACACCCAAACAAACAGCACTGACCTAAGAGAAGTATAAATAAATACATAAATAAATAAATAAATACATACACAAGCACAATAACAACAAACACATATAAATACACACTAGTAAACTAAGATAGAATACATTAACCAATACACAGTCACCCAAACAAGAACACATCAAACAAAACACCATACACACACGCAAACGCATGCGCAGAGAAGACAAAAAAATAAACAAATAAATAAATAAACAACGGGAGGAAACATAATAGCAACACTGACGATGTTGCAGATGTGCAACGAAAGAACTTTGATAGACTATATATATGTGTTTGTGTCTATATTATATCTGTATTTTTGAGTCAATGGCAACATTGAGGACCGAATAAATTAAATTAACCGATATAAAAGACACAGAAGCGAAAACCAACAGTGAGTGTGTTCTGTTATTAATTCTGGCAATATTATTACACAAATATGACCCTCCCCATATATATATATATATATACATATATATATAATATATATGTATATATATATATATATACATATATATATATATATATATATATATATATATATATATATGTATATATATATATATATATATATATAATAGTAGAACACTGGAGGGTAATATCCGTAGTAGTAGAGCACGCAGTCCATGGGACGAGTTTGGTAGAAATAGTTCCACAACAGTTAGTTCCCCATACTGAGAACATTTGCTCTCGGAATGGTGAACTAACTGTTGTGGAACTATTTATATATATATATATATATAATAAAGTATATATCCCTACACGCAAAAAGCGTCCATAGACATGTATTGTCCAACCATATGCCAATGTGGTTCAATGGCAGGTTAAATAATTAACGAGCCAGAACATATATAATCAAGGTTTAGCAAATAAGAAAATGTTTCAAAATAAATTTCAAAAAATTCACTGTACTCACTATGGTTACCTTTACCGAATCGGTTTCGAGTCTCAAAAATAAATGGACAGTCCTTGCGGCCTTCCATTGAAAAGATAAACTCTCGTCAGAAGGTTCTTTTCACTCGGAGAATATAAAATTCTCTCTCTCTCTCTCTCTCTCTCTCTCTCTCTCTCTCTCTCTCTCTCATCTCTCTCTCTCTCTCCTCTCTCTCTCTCTCTCTCTCCTCTCTCTCTCTCTCTCTCTCTCTCTCTTCTCTCTCTCTCTCTCTCTCCATATATATATATATATATATATATATATATATATATTTCGTTTCTGAATTTGTTTAGCAAGGTTCTTTATCTGAAATCGTGTGTTGAAACCGATATTGTTATACTTTGGGAGGTCATGTTGCCAATAAGAAACACACGCACCAGTAGCTTTCACTTCAATTTTTTATAATAAATTTATAAATTTATAAATTTCTGGTTGGTTGGTTGGTTCCACAACCAGATAGTTGTTTATATATTGTCATAGTTCTTTCGTCACACACTCTGTGACCTCTTCAGTGACTGGGGATTCCTTTCTTTGTTTTTGTGCCTATCCTTTGTTCTGTCCTACGCCATTTTGTTTCCGTGTGTGTGTTGTGTGCTCAGTCTGCGCATTCGCCACATCCGGGTGTCTGTGTGTGTTTATGTTCATTTATTTATTTGTTTATTTACATGTTACTGGTTGGTTGTTTGTTCTATGTGTGTGTGTGTTTTCATTTTGTCCTTAATTGTAAGTTGTGATGTTGCTGTTCCACTCATATTTTCTATTTAATTTTGGTTGTAATTCTTTTATGTTTATTGCCTCTATGATTTGTCTAAACATTGCGTCTTTTCTGTGTGTAGATTCTATTTTTATTTCTATGTTCTCTAATTTACCCTTGTGTTCTATTTTAGCATGTTAGTAGAGTACAGATGATTCTTTACTATCTTGAAGGTCTCGGCAGTGTTCATTTATCCGTTCCCCTAGACTACGAGCTGTCTCACCTATGTACACTATATTTTTGTCTCTACATTGTCCTTCAGTACATCTTATGCTATACACTACATTTCTAGTTTTACAGTTAATATGGGGGCTTATTTTACAGGTTATACATTTCTTATCTATACATGAGTCTTTGAAAAGGGTATGTCTTGCTAATATGTGTTTTTACGGAGGTACCTGGTCTTTCTACTATCTTAATATTGAGTTTATGTTTATCTAGGGCCCTTCTAAATGTGTAAGCTAATTCACCTCTAGGGGTTGTATCGATGAACATTACACTCTGGTATTTATTGTTATCATACCATGAGTTTATTCTATTATCCTTGTTCCTAGTTCTTTCTATTCTTTTCCAAAATGTGCTCCTATACAAGGGGCAGGTCCCATTTACGTCATTATTTACCATTTTTTCCCATTTGGTTCTGGCTCCTCTATACACTCTGATTTTATCTCTCTGATTGTAGCCAGAGAACTGCATACGGTGGATGAAGTGTTGTATGTGTCTCTCTAGTTCTTCGGGGTTGCACATGCAGGACACGTTTCTCATCACCCGTACCAAATCCGCAATCAGTATGTTGATTTTGGTATGGTCCGAAACGGCCGAGTTTCGGTGGATCAGATGTTTGGAAGTCATGGGTTTGGCATAATGGGAATGGAGGATTTGTTTTTTGTTATTAATGGTATCTAACCAGAGCTCTGTGTCTAGTACAGGTAATCGATGGTTGGGGTGTTTTCTTGGGTAGTCTATAGTAACTCTAATGCTCTGGTGGATGGAGTTAGCTATTTGCTGGATGCTTTCCATTGTGTTTTTCTCTAGTTCTTGACTGTTCTCTAGTGGGGGTGTCTTAACTACGATGTTTATATCATCAACGTAGCGGGAGTACATTATCAGGGTTAAGGGGTCTTCTAATTGTTCTTTAAGTTTAAGTTTGAGTCTACTGTCCCACCATACCATGAATAAGTTAGCTATGTCGCCTGCAATGCTAACACCAATGGCTGCTCCTTCCTCTTGGGCATATGTTTTTCCATTAAATTTGAACATATGTTCCTTAAGGGTTAGTTTTATGCTGGCCCCTACTGCATGTGCAATCATTTTCTTCAGTTCATCGTGGTTTTCGGGTGTCCGTATGGCTCTGGTCCACCCATTCCATCTATCTGTGTGGGTTTTCTTGGCCATTGAGGTAATGGTAGGTGGTCTGCCTCTTGCTGGTCTTGTAGGGCACAGGTTGCTAAGGTCATATGTGTCTAGGTAATTATTACTATAGGTAAGTTTAAATAGGAGTCCCAGCTCACTGGTATCAATCCCACGGAACTCAACATTTCTCTCACTGATCATTTCTACGCATTTCTCCACAGCAAAATCCACGTCAATGGATGGATACAGGGACACAACATTCATACTACCTATTATGCAGTTTGTTAGGTCCCTAGATCGGTAACAATAGCACTAGTACACATAAAGCAGCAGCCTTGAACTCTACTTTTTATAATCCCTCCGATAAATCGTTCGACCTGCGACGAGTCCACGCCACGACTTTACCATTTAACAAACGCACGCAATTGCCGTCGCAGGTCGATGAACAAACAGAAGCACAATTTAGTATAGCTAGATCCAAACTTAGAAATATTATAGAACAGTATAGCAAGAAGCATAATAGAATGGAGGCCCAGCAACTGGGAGAAAAATCTGCAAATGGCTTGCGTAAGCTCATGCAGCGCTCGCGTAATGGAGAGATAGCATGCTTTCCAACAGACAAGTCTGGCAGAATGTCGGTTGACAGCCTGCCAAACTACATCCAGGCAATGCAACCCCACATCACTAACACAAGAGAGGTAACACCACAGGAGCATGAGGATAGAGAAAAAGCCCTCAATGCCCATATGGTGATGTGGACGAATATAATGCAGCCCAACAAAAGGACTGCCAACAACTTCCAGGCCTGGAACAATGACGTGCCGGCGTTGTATGGGCTTCGAAAAGACCATAAAACGGGCAGTGACCCTGTCGCGGGACCACCAACACGGCCAGTCTGTGGAGCTAACATTGCTAGTAACTACAGACTGTCCTACTTCCTCTCCCTGATCATACGCCCCATCATTGAAATGTCCCCAGATGTATGTGACAGCACGGAGGACCTCCTCAGCAGAATCGGCGAGAGTAACCGATATAGGGACCTAACAAACTGCATAATAGGTAGTATGGATGTTGTGTCCCTGTATCCATCTATTGACGTGGATTTTGCTGTGGAGAAATGCGTAGAAATGATCAGTGAGAGCAATGTTGAGTTCCGTGGGATTGATACCAGTGAGCTGGGACTCCTACTTAAACTTACCTATAGTAATAATTACCTCTCTCTCTCTCTATATATATATATATCATATATATATATATGATAAATATATATATATATATATATATATATATATATATATATATATATATATATATATATATATATATATATATATATAGATAGAGAGAGAGAGAGAGAGAGAGAGAGAGAGATAAAGTTCTACAGGCCTAGAACTGTTTCAGGCGAATGAGATAGTTCTAGTCCTGTAGAATTCATTTCTATTTAAGATAAAGTTGCTTATAATCTACTTACATATTGAGTACCTTTAATAACTGTGTTCACATCGTGAGACCTATCGGGAACACCCTATAATTACATATATATTTATATTATATATGTACTATATATATGAATATCAATTATATTAAGGCTAAATAGTGTGTCTTTTTACTCTTGAATTTTAGCAGCTTCTCACAAGTTATGAGACAAGAACATTCTTGTTTCGATAGAGCAAATATTTTAGACTATAAATATTAGCTATACATGTGGTACATGGACAGGCCATTACTTTATACTGCGCTCAGAAGATTTATTGCAGCATCTCTTATTATTATTTCTATGGTTGAAACTTGAGTTTATGAGTGTGACTAATTAAGTAGTGTCAATGGAAATTGAACTGTCAGCGTTTGAGGTTTGGTGAGGTGGCCTAGCACACTGTGATAGATTTGAAGGGCAGGGTGGAATTCATTGGCATCATTCGAAGAGAACTCTAATATACCTCTAAGATGCTTATTCTTCCCTTAAACCACTGAATTATTTCAAAGACTAAGACACATCATTCCTTGTTAAAATACTGAAAGACATGAAAGGATGTGAGCGCCATAGTGGGAGCCCTTTCCATGATAAAAATTTTAATCCG
>OZ024740.1:55360075-55410075 GCA_964016885.1 Eledone cirrhosa | reverse complement strand
AGAGTAGTATAAATAAATAAATAAATAAATACATGCACAAGTACATTAACAACAAAAACATATAAACACACACTAGTAAACTAAGATAGAATAAAATAACCAATACACAGTCACCCAAACACGGACACACATCAAACAAAACACTATCACACTCGCAAATGCAAACGCATGCGCAGACTAAATAAAGATGGCGTAGGCATACAATGCAACGGGAGGAAACATAATAGCACCACTGACGATGTTGCAGATGTGCAACGAAAGAACTTTGTTAGACTATAGATATGTGTTTGTGTCTATATTGTATCTGTATTTTTGACCGTTGGTCAGTCAATGGTAACATTGAGGACCGAATAAATTAAATTAACCGATATAAAAGACACAGAAGCGAAAATCAACCAAACAGTGAGTGTGTTCTGTTATTAATTCTGGCAATATTATTACACAAAAATGACCCTCCCCAAGTATAACACTACTTATTTCGACACATGATTTCATATCAAAAACCTCGCAAATCTCTCTCTCTATATATATATATACCCACACACAAACATGAGTGCAACCAATCGTTTTCTATAAATGCTTTACTGTACTGAATACATACATGAATGTATAAACACCAAAAAGTTAAATTAGTAAGATATATTTTACATTATCTAGGCAAAATCAATTACATAAAGGGAATCGGAATCTCAAAATATGTATTAATAATTGTTTATTATGTAAACAATAACCTAATTAATATGCTTGTATCAACATTTTAACATAACTGACTAAACACCCGAGCTTGCGTAGGCGTATGGCCTACGGTGGTCTACCTATCTCTCTGTTTTACGTATTGATTGTTCGACTAAACTCATTCTTCTTGTGCATATATAATTGTTTGATATGATTTTGTGAATTTAGGTATAATCTTATTTAATAGTACAAATAAATCTGTATATATACATACATACCTACATATATGCATATATATATATATATATATATATATATATATATATACACACACACCACACACACACATATATATGTATATATATACATATACACATATCATATAATCATTTGAGCGTATGTGTGTATGTGTAAAATGTTGGTGGCCAAAAACCAATAAGACAATTATGCAGCAATAGTTCTGTATATTTAGGCAAAGTAAAAATAACTATTTTCTGACCAACTGTTAAGCTTATACTGTTATTATAGCAAGCGAAACACACACACATAGATATATATATACACATATACGCATGCCTATATATATATATATATATATATATATATATATATATATATATATATATATATATATATATATATATATATATATATATATATATATATATATATATATATATATATATATGCATATATATATGCAGGTTTTCCACTATACGATTATAGGTAATATATCTCATACGTAAGCGGATAAATCCAACAATAAATGATGCCCGTGAATGTACATGGATTCCCCCACATACACACACATAATTTATATATACACACATATATATACATATATATATTATGATGTGTATTTGTGAAAATTTCATGTGAGATTTCTACACTTGATTTCTCGTACAAGTGTCGCCTTATGTATTGGTAGGAGGATTTCTCATTAGCTTAATCGCATTTCATCTCTTTATGCATTGAAATATTCCCACCCTCAAAAGCTTAATTCATAATCATTTAATCCTGATTAGTATTTTTTTCTTCTTATATCCTTTCTTTGAACATAGTTTAATTATCTAAAAATCACATGACCAGCATACACTTTATTCGTAACTCGTTCTCGGGCAACGAACCTTTGCATATATTATCTATTTCTCATGCACCAAATAATATTTAAACCTAATAATGCTCTCGTGCCACTTAGTCCGAAAGATGGGATATAGAGTTGCCTTTGCAGCCATTCATACATCTACCAGGTGGTAACTACTGTTGTTATTGTTGTTTAGCCTCTTGTTCATCCAGAAATCTCTGATTTTTGTATATCTTTGTTCATCTATTTATTTCCTACTGTGTTTTCCCCCATCCTCTTCATACCAACGTGTGTTTTGAGACGCATATGGCTGCAATTTCAAGCAGCCTGAGGAAACACATAGAGCTCCTTTATTAAAATGAGATCGGTGAAGTTGATGTGATTGAAGGATTGATCAGATAGTATAACTTCTATTTGCTGTCAGTGGGTGAGCTTATGTATAAATATTTCCAGAGATTTCATATTTTTGCATGTTTTCTTAAAGATGTTGGCAACAATTCTCTCTTCTGATTTATTCTGTTGTTCCCTCTGTTGAGTGTTCAAGGTATTCGCATAAACCTTCTATGCATGCGTCATCGTGGCTTGATATCATTGGTAATATCTAATTTGGAGACACTGATCATGAGCTACAATTTATAGCTAGTAGTATTATATCCGTTCAGCAGTGCTTCCTCGCGCTTGGCGTGGCTCTAGTATTCGTTGGAAATGTCCCTGCACGGTTTCAATTACCGTTCTGTGTTTATTTTCGTGATTGTTTTTTTATTTTAGATGCTTCGTTTGTTTAGTATATCAGTAATTCCTGCAGTTTGTTCATGTTTATTGATAAATATTTATATCTTATTTGAGGTTTCTCTGGGTGGCATCTATTTCTTCTAGATATTTCCGTGTTTCTGTGTATATTGATTGCTAACTTATATTCTTGTTTTTCTTAGCCTATATATCAACTTCCGATTTAACGCCTTGTCTTTTTAAAAGGGAGATATCTAATCCATTTGAAGAGATTTCATATCTCAATTGTTAGAAATCTCCTTTTATTCAGCCTAAGACTATATAGACAAAGTTCATTAGATTATAGTCGATGTCGTCTTTATTTTATGTTAATAGTCTACCTGTAGTATTTAGCTACATTCCAGCTCTCAGTGTAGAACTATTACCAAAACTGCTCCATTTATGACGATCGCATGTTTTCTTCTTCCTGTGTTTAATTGAGTGAAGATTTGGCTGTTCTCTCTAAAATCAATTATGAACGACTACATATAGGCTCCCTCGCTGGTACCTCAATATTTTCCTCTTAAATTACTATGTGTCATCTGTGAATTTTGCTGATATTTCTTATCTTAGCAGAAATGCCTGTTATAAAACAATTTCTTTATCTCATAAAATATTTTGTTAATTCTTTGAATGCCATTGAAATAAGATTAAATTAAAGAAAAAGGATAGAATAAAGAAATCAATTTTAGTATTTTAATTTCATTAAAGGACTTTTATGGAATGTCTTGATCATGATATTAAATAAAAAGAATCCTAAAAGCACACACACAAACGCACACATATACGTAAGCATATATATGTATATATGGAATTTACTGCTAATCTTATGTCAATATGAAAATATGTGAGTTCTGATTAATACAAACATACTATCGAAAGATTACTTATCATGCTCAAATTATTACTATCTCCAATAATACTGCATTAACACTACATTATCGATCGGAAACATAGGATAACAAATATCATTTTCGATTATTTAAGATACCTGGCATGATCACAAATTCACACCTTATTGTTTATATTGCATTTTTAAGAGTAGGCATAGTTCAAATTAATTAAATTGACAAAATTAATCGACTGCGATTGGTAATTGTTTTATTGTCTTCGGTGCAATGTACACTGCGAGCAACTATACCCCGCAACGCATTGTGTATGGCGTTCTACTGGATCTCCCACAATTCACCTGCATTATCTTATAGTAAATAGTAAATATAAGATAATTGTTTCTACTTTTAGCACAAGGCCAGCAAATTAACCAGTGCATTACTGGTACTTTATTTCATCGACCCCGTAAGGATGAAAGGCATTCTGAGTTCAAATCCCGCCGACGTTAACTTTGCCTTTCATCCTTACAGAGTTGATAAAATAACGGTACCAGTAATGCATTGGGTAATTGCCGGTCTTGTGCCAAAGTAGAAACAATTATCTTATAGTAACTATATATACATATATATGTATATATACAACAATGACTCTCATGCTTCTCTCCCGTTCTGTAACTCCCGTCTCTCTCTTTCCCTTTATAACTACTCTGTATCTCCCCATGCATCGAATTCATCCATTATTAGTGTCCTTCTCGGTCTCAAGACCGCAGATTCTCACTCGATTGTGCGCTGATTATGTGTGTAAACAAAGTGTAGAGGCAACGATGTCTTACCCTCTGCATAAATTCTATGTATACAAGATCAAAATTTCCTTTAGTGTTGTTCAAGTGTAATTATAGTGGGGTTGACATTCCTAAGGATGCAAACAGTTTTCATATAAGGCTTCCTAAAGAGGAAGTATTTGCCTATCTGCAGATCTACAATAATATAGAGAAGTCGACTTTGGTTATATTAGTTCTGACTGCATCGGTTAGCCTGAACACTGAATATTTCTATTATAATTTTCTGGAATTCATCCATGACATGGCAATCTATATTTCTTGAGAGTGCCAGGCCATTGAGAGAACGCTGCGCGAGTGTATAGTTATTTATCGTATTCAAAATGAATAATCTGACGTGTTTAGTTTCCTCAGATTAGTCGCATGTCCCAATAATGTCTAATTGTGCATCATCTTCCTTATTTAATCAGTCAGAAAGTTTGTTGAATGAAATTTCCTCACTAGCTTTCATAATTCTCCTGACATCGAGACCACACGTTGCAGTAGGAAAGTCTTCCAAAGTACAATGCTTAATGAAGGGGTTATTTCAATATTTAAGGGTCAAGTCCGCGATTTCGAGCTGAGAAAATCGGCAGTCTGTTTTTTTCTCAATGTCGCGGAGACCCATTGACAGAAGTAAACAATTTGGAGATTTCAGAGGTGATGGCTTCTAGAATATGCTTAGTTGTTTTTTTTGTTTGTTGTTTTTTTGCTTACTCGCTTTTAGTTGATTAGCCAGAAATTTGGATTTGAGATGCGATCCTCTAAGTTCAAAAGTGAGAGGCAGCTTAGGGTGTCCAGGTATTTTGTGACTTTAAAATAGTGTCGGAACATGTGGTATTTGTGATGGTATTATAAATGTGATGTTTGCCTCTAGTAGCGTTTGTTTCAGTTATGTTCTCTTCGTTGTTTTCTCGGTGAGTATTGTTTACATTAGAAGTTTTGTTGGGGTGTGTCATGCAAATATTTATGGTGTTTAGGAAAAGATTATAACGGTACTGAAATCTTACCTCTCTGGTCCAAACTACTCATTGTCTTTAATCTAGAGCAAACATGTCTCCGGATGTAAGGTTGATCGAGATTTCGAAGAAATGGGTTTTTTGTACGACGCTTCTCATCACATTTTCGATGTTCTCGGCAAAAAGTATAAGAATTTCTATGGTGATATTTAGATATATTTACATGCTATCTTTAGACGGTTGTCTCTCAAGTACAGACTGCTCGATCTTCGACTAAGGGAGCACTACACCGTATATATAGCTATTAACGCATAATGATAAATTTAGATATATATATTAATAGGTTGATTTATTTTTCTTGGCTTCGTATTCTTAAATCAACATGGTTCAAGTGGTAGTCATTAAATTAGTTCATTGGATATTTCGTGTCAAGAGATGGAACTGACACACCACCAATAACAGATTTACGTAGTTATTCCAGCTGAGATGGTGTACCGAGAAGCAGCGCATCTGTCGGTCTAGCGCGTGTGTGCTATGGTACTTTAGTGAGAAAAGAATGTATTTATGATTTCAGTTAATTTCATCTGCTCTAAAGTGGATAGGGGTATTATCTAACATGTTGTTATGCGTGTGTATGTTCGTTGTTAGCAGTGCCTATTCAAGTATTTTAAGAGTTCCTTTTCGAGCTACATTCTGTTGATAAATACACTAGACTGCTATATGTGCAACTTCTCTCTGAGATTTGGGAGTTACAATATAAGGCACTGTCAATGTGGCAATGTTATGTTGGGGAAGTTATTTCCTTCGTCCAGATGTCTCTAGATCAAATTGGACTGGAATGCGGAGGTTTGTGTTTCTCTATACTAATAGGTGTGCATATTCTGAGTGAAAATTCCTTTGCAGTTCTTCGGAAAAGCATCTGGTGTAATGAGAGTGGCTCTATATACCACTGTTATTTTGAGGCAAGATCCGACAGTGGTGGTTGAGAGGGTTATTTTTTGCCGTGTATATTTTTTCATTTGTGTTGTAGCATGCGATATTGATGTTAATGTTATCTAATTAGAAATGAGGATTAAAGGGTTTATGTTTGACATGGGCATTTTGAAAATGTTATTTAATTAGGCACAGTAAGCTTTTAACAATATTGATATAGACATCTAGGTTGAGTGGGTGATAGAACAAGCTTATGTTTCCCATTCTAACTCATTTAGGGTTGGATCGGTAGGTTGTCAATTCTCTATAAATAAATTACTAAAAACCCACTCCTGGCTTTATCATCAGAAAATCCTCTAAAAATTGCAATATACATATATATATACGAGTATATATTATATATATATATATATATATATATACACACACACATATATATATATATATATATATATATATATATATATATATATATATATATATATATATATATATATATATATATATATATATATAATATATACTCGTATATATATGTATATTGCAATTTATATATATATATATAATATATACTCGTATATGTATATGTGTATTGCAATTTTTAGAGGATTTTCTGATCATAAAGCCAGGAGTGTGTTTTTAGTAATTTATTTATAGAGAATTGACAACCTACCGATCCAACCCTAAATGGGTAAGAAAAAATGTACATAAACATTTTTTCTTCTAACTTTGATTTTGTACTTAATTGTGCATGGTTAGCTATGTGTCTAGTCAATTTCTACGGGCTAATAGAAATACGAGGTAAATCTTCTGTGGCTGTGGATCGCGGATAAAATAGCTATCATTTATTTATCTATTGTTTCTTCATAGGTACATTTTAAACTTATAGCCTCGTTTAATTGATTTTTTATGTAGTTGATTATGCTGATTGGGAGGAGCAATACTGTATATATTTTATCAAATGATTCTATGGACTTACTTTCTTATATATTGCTCATATTTCTCTGATTGTTGATTATTTAATTAATTCATTCGTCATTGAGCCACACCGTGAATGGTTGCCAAAAACACACACATATATATATCTATATCTATGGCTCTGTCTAGTTTATGTATATCTAAAACTATATATTTTATATATATATATATATATATATATATATATATATATATATATATATATATATAAAATCCTTCAACCTGAAGGACCACAAGGTAAACTTCGATACTAACCCTAATATTAGACTTATATGCCCCTCTAAATCTGATATAGGCAAAATTAGCAAATATATACTAGACAGAATTATCCCCCAAGTTAAGGTTAAAGTAGAGATTAAACTATGGGGTAACACTCATGAAGCAATAAGATGGTTTAATAACATTACTGATAAGAAAAAATCAAAATTTATTCAGTTTGATATTGATGAATATTATTCCTCAATTTCACCTGATACTCTACATGAAGCTCTTTCGTTCGCTAAGGATAATTCCGACCTTACGGATGCTGAAATTAAAATTATTATGGAAGCGAGGAAAACTATAGTTAAATTCGATGATAGCTACTGGGTTCGCAAAGATAGACCTTCTAATTTTGATATCACTATGGGTTCTAATGATTCGGCGGAAGTAACAGATCTTGTGGGAATTTATATCACCCACAGATTACAAGGAAAATTCAAGGATCTCCACGGTGGAATCTACCGTGACGATGCGCTCCTATTAGTTAAGCATATGAATAACCAGAATTTAGAAAGAATGCGTAAAAATATCAGAAAGCTTTTTAAGGAACTAGGATTAAATATTACATTTGAATATAACCTCAAAGAGGTCAATTTCCTTGATGTTACTTTCAATCTCAATACAGATACGATTAAACCGTTCCATAGACTAAATGAGAACCTTAAATATGTAAATACGAGTTCTAACCATCCACTCTCTATAATTAAATCCATCCCTAGAAATGTTTCTCTTAGAATCTCCCGCCTGTCGTCCAACCAACAAACCTTCAAAGAACATGCCGATTATTATGATGATGCACTTAGGAAAGCCGGTCACCTAGATAATATAGAGTATATAGTCAAAGATCACCAAAACACACAAAATAAATCCCATAGGAGTAGAAATAGCACAGAATCACCACCATACATACGCTACCGCAATAGACACAATAATAGTCGCACACCACCAAACAGAAGGCGATGTAAGGAGTATATTTGGTACAACCCGGTCTATAACAACTCTATTAAAACCAATCTACCCTCAAAATTCTTTCGATTAGTTAAAAAACACTTTCCAACATCACATAAATATAATAAAATCTTAAACCCTAACACTATTCGACTTTCATATTCAACCGCCCCTAATATTGAACAACATATAAAAAAGCTTAACGCAAAACGGTTGTATAAACGCCTTCCAACACATAACAATACACGTAAAACATTAGCTATAATATCACAAAACAACAAACAACATCCTGTCCTACATAAGCAACCTCATCAACCCATCCATAGCAATACAACAACGCAAAATTATAATTGCAACTGTGTCCAACCAGGAATGTGTCCGTTGAACAATCAGTGTCTTCAACGCAACATCGTATACAAATGTACTATCGAATCGGATAGACAGAAGTAGTACTATGTGGGATCTACAGCCACCTCCTTCAAATCACGCCTTTATAGACATCGTTGGTGGATTGGCAGTATCGGTAGAGAGTCGGACACCATGCTTTCCAGCATAGTTACGTCCCTTTACGATCTGAGTTCAAATCCCGCCGAGGTTGACTTTGCCTTTCATCCTTACGGGGTCGATAAAATAAAGTACCAGTAATGCACTGGGTAATTGCTGGCTTTGTGCCTAAAGTAGAAACAGTTACTCGATAAAACATGAAAACCAGTGTTATGTAACAACACTCGCAGACAAGGCCTGGCAGCTGCGTGAAAATAACCAACAATTTCACCTAAAATGGGATATAATAGCGTCTACCCCCCATATCCCATGGACAGGAATTTTGTAAATTATGTAATGTAGAATTATTTTGTATTATGAAATCCAAAAACATTTTATTAAATAACAGAATAGAGCGATCGTTATACTGTAACCATCGCTTAAAATCTACATTTACATATTATAAATACTACCAGGATTGAACGCCTGTCTCTATCCCCGTTTGATTGTCAAAATAGATATTAACATTCTTTATTAGTCTTAATTCTATCAACTCTTCTATTATTTACCTTTTAATACAAACTGCTATAGATAAAATGAGATTTCTGATTTCTTGATTCAATTCCCTAATGCATATACCAGCTGGCTACTAGCATTGATGTTATTTAGTAGCAATCGAAATTTCCCCCTTCCCCAATTGACACTTTATAATTAATACTACTGCACCAAATGACCAGCCCTGTCCACTGTCCAGTTGGTCAAGTAGAGATTAAAATTGGCACTCCCAAAATTCTTATTTAGATTTACTCATGGTATTCTCATTAGAAACCCATTATATACTTGTTTAGCAGTAAATTAATTTACCATCTGTCATATACTATCCCCTCTGTTTCTTCCTCTATTACTAATATAAATACTTCAATTTTTCTGATTTTATCCAGTTTATCCAAAATCTCTGAAGAAGTGACAACTGATTATACATTTGCTATCGAATACTTGCTAACATTATATGATTACGCAAGCAGCGATACATAGGTATTCCGTCTGTTACAGAAACATATGTCAATACCTAATAGATTCCTTTTTTAAAAAAAGCACTTTATATTCATCCTTTCTACATTTTCTCCGGAATATAATTTATACTCGTTGAGCAAACCTGCACGTACGCTGTTCATCTCTAACGTAACGATATATTATCACTACATTATTGATAACCTGAAATTATATATATATATATATATATATATATATATATATATATATATATATATATATCTGTAAGTATGTATTTATACGTACATACATATATGTATACAGACGTAAAAAAACAAACAGCCCGAATTACGCCTGAAATTTCGTTTCATTCTATTCCATTTATCGTTTTCGGTGGGCCCGGCCGACTGAATTCACTCGATATGCAAATTAGGCTGCTCAGCCGTTAATATGCATAATGAGAGTTTATACTATCAGACGTTCAACCATCTGGCAGCAGGGTATATGATGCTGACGATAGCTACTAAGCTTGAAACTAGTACATCGTTCCTATGTCAGTGTTGAACAAAAGGTGACGTGGTTGCCTAAACACTGTACGGCGTAATTCGGGCTGTTTGTTTGTTTACAAACAAACAAACCGAGCATTGTAATAAATGTTCAGTAAACCGATACGTGCATATATATATATGTGTGCATGTGTTTATATATATATACATACTACTGTACGTCTGTATACATATATGTATGTACGTATACATACATACACATTTACATTTAAGTAAGTGGCGTACTAAGAGTGAGAAATGAAATTTCGTTTCATTCTATTCCATTTATATATATATATAATTATAAAATAAAGAAAGTGTGGTAAGGAAACAGGTGGACTATAACGCTCCAGATTACTCCATACTTAGGGTAGTAGAGTGGGTAATAGGAAAAGAGTCCGGACCCCGACGGCTGAGCTCCGTCCGTTTCCACAGTTAGATCCGAACATTCGGATCTAGCTGTCGAAACGGCCGGAGGTCAGCCGTCGGGGTCCTGACTCTTTTCCTGTATATATATATACATACATATATATACACATACACATATATATATATACACTTAATACATACATATATATGTTTTCTCTCTCTCTCTCTCTCTCTCTATATATATATATATATATATATATATATATATATATATATATGTGTGTGTGTGTGTGTGTGCGTGAATATGGGTGTGCATGTGTGCGTACTGTGTGATTGAGATGTTCTCATACAGATGATATTTTGCTTGATCGTATTCTGAGACATCTCATCCACGTGCCCTGAATTAACCAATGGCTTATGAGTGTCGTACGTGTTATAAGGACTTACCTGCTGTGAATTCTATGTTGTTTCTCAAAAACAAAGAATGTACATTCTGCAGAATTTTCCAAGAGATATTGTTCCGAATTCATTAGCGTATTTCCTTAGCGTAATTCATATTTCCTACCAACCTGAACTGTATGTTTCGATAGCAGTGGTTGTTGTCCCTTTAGCTGATGCTGTTGTTGGTTAACCACAGCTCAGACTTTATTGCGTGCAAATCTATAAGCATATCTAGTTCTGTCTGATTGCCACATTCGCTTGCTTTTTAAGGAAGGTCGATAGCCTTTACAATCGTTCTGAGAGTGAAAAAAGTGGTGCAGTTTATATCCCGCTTCATCTGTTCTAAATCAATATTTGTAGAAAGGATATGAGGAAGGAAAGAAATCCACATGGCAACGTTTCTGGATAGGTGGAGGGGATATTGATAAGTGTGGGGTTTGGAAGATCCGACGTAACAAAATGACGTGAAAAAAAGAGGAGACCAGCCAGCTCTGAGGAAACGCAGTAATAATAATTGTTTCTACTTTAGGCACAAGGCCAGCAATTATCCCAGTTCATTACTGGTACTTTATTTTATCGACCCCGTAAGGATGAAAGGCAGAGTTAACCTCGGCGGGATTTGAACTCAGACAGTAAAGGGGCGTATCTCTATGCTGCAAAGCCTGGCGTCCGACCTTCTACCGATATTGCGAATCCACCGCCCTTATAATTACCGAAGTAATTATATAATAGAACAGGCAAAAATAAAGAGTCAGCATGTCTGTGGGCTAGAGGGAGTTTTTGACAATATTCAGAGAGTCTGACAATTATCTAAGAAGATTTTCTGTGGATGTAGCCAGCGCGACCGGTGTATTTCTCAACATCACTATCCCACATATGATAGCAGTAGTACATTTTAAGTTTCACCTAAGCTTCTGAGAGTCTCAGTAATTTTTAAGGGCTGATATATTTGCTAGTCATGAAGGGAATCATGTTTTGAGGTTTGAACTTTGATATGTTCATGATTTGCAATTTCCACGAGGGATACTCAACGATTCCTGGAACAGAGTTTGAAGCAGCCATAAGAGCTTAAGGACATTAAGGTGACATGGTGTTTCCTTGATAAGAGCAGTGATTGCGCTTTTTTTTACAGTAGATTTAATTGCTATATCTGGCGTGTCAAGCTGAAGGAGTAGAGGCTTCCCAGTTGGTTTTTACGATTTGTGGAGGCATAGTTGCTTCGTTGACAAAATATCTTTGGTTACTTTCATGAAATAATTTTCCCTTAAATTCTCCCGTAAAAATGTAATAAAAGGGAGTAAAAGGGCTAATAAATATTTGAAAATAGAATATGTGTATATGTAAACTCCTTATTATGTTTAATGCTGTTTTACTTTTGTTTCTCCTTACACATAGATACACATACACACCCACCCACACACACACGTACACACACTCATACACACATACATATATATGTGTGTGTATATATAAATGAGTGGAGGTAATTAGCCGAACCCGACGAGCTCGCGGTAGACCGTCTAAATATATATATATTGTGTAGTTAATATTACATTAGGAAATTAATGCGTTTGAGGGAGATTACTTTGCTATTTCTACCCAATCATTCGTCCTATGTAGAAACTCTCACCTAAGCTCATGCTATCTTTTGTTGTGTTAAAAGTTGATTTATTTTTCAAAAGCACTAAGCTTTATTGAAATTACTATATTTATAAACGTATCAATATGCATATGAAGAAATATATAAGTACATAATATTGACTAAATGATATTTAACCTCCTGATCATTCAGAATGTCTTTCTATGGAATCCTGTACTATTAGCAATTCTTTGTCTCCATATTTGCGTGCAAAGTGTTCTAAATATGTATATCTGATGCGAATATGGTTTTTCTTCATAATTCTCAAACGAAATCAAACAAATATAATTTAAATAGATTGGAAATGGATAGAGATCCATGATAACATATTGAGCTTCATAATAATTAAATAGACATTGAGTTATGAGAGAAAACTGAGTTCAACTCTGCATGATCATCATGATCATCATGATCATCGTGATCATCATCATCATCATCATAATCTGGAAAATAAATCAAATGTTCATACAAAAGGCATCATGTTCTACTTGAAACGCCTTAGTATCATAATGTAATACTAGCTACAGAATATATATATATATATATGTGTGTGTGTGTGTGTGTGTGTGTGTGTGTGTGTGTGTGTGTGTGTGTGTGTGTGTGTGTGTGTGTGCGTGTACGTGAAGAGAAACAAAATAGAAACATTGGCAGAAAAATTAAACACGACACCAGCAACAACAGGGAGATTATATATTCATATTCTGTTTTGAAATATTTATTACCCATTTTTCTTCCCTTATATTACTACATTTTTAGTGATGGTATTTTACGGGAGAAAGTAAGGGGAATTTAAATCTTATTATTAAGTTAACTTATCCCGCTAACGAGGAGCTTTGCCAGTTGGAGATAAACCCTACAGGAGTGAAAGTGCCACCAGCCAGGTCTGTCCGTGGTGCGTGCATTGCGACGAAAACGTGCTGCATGCACACATCGAATGTTCGAGTATTGCTGACAAGTGAGTTTATGTGGAGCACCTGCTGTCAAGTGTAGGTGCGATCCGACTATCAACTGAATCCATTGTGAAGATCACTTCACCGTCCTCCATTAGAAGAGGACAGGCAGTTTTGATCTGCCTGGTGGCCATGGTGGAAAAGGTCGTGCAGTGGAACTGTTTAACTTTTTCTGGTTTCACTTGAAGAGGAAAATCAGGTTGGAATGGTAAGTGCTGCCTTCCAGCCAGTTTGTTGAAAGGCGGGTGAGAATGGTGAGCATGGTCCGTGTGAATGGACCTGTTTCGAGCATGCGCCTGTCTATTGGAAAACAACTGGTTGGGGGCACTTTGCGCGAACAGACAAGGAGACCGTGGCTTTTTGTGGGATTTCTCCACGAGGGACACTTGGAATCTCCTCAACTTTGGGGAAATTATGTTTTTTAAATGTTTATTTTCTTAGTCACTGTTATAAATTTTATTTTACACAAAAAAATAAACACACTGTATCGTCCTGTACCGTCTTTAATGTTTCCTTCATCTGGGTTGCAAATAAAGAAATTATTATTATCATTGATATTATTATTTTCATTATCATTATTGGGGATGCTAGGCACGGTCTCTAAACACTTTACGTCTTTTATTAAAAGACTTGAGATCTTCGACTTCATAGGTAGTGCCCAAATTTCTACCATCACTAGCATTGCCAGAATTCTACGTGATGTATAGAGCCTAAGAGATCAGGTACTGATCTGAAGCTAAGTAACACGCTTCACCTAATAACCGATTGCTAGAAAAACCTTATAAAAGGAAACAAATATTTTAGGGCGGTAGATTGGCAGTATCGGACAACATGCTTTGTGGCATATAGTTACGGCGCTTTAGGTTCTGAGCTCAAATCCTGCTGATGTTATCTTTAGCTTTCATTAAGGGCGGTGGATTGGCAGTATCGGTAGAGGGTCGGACGCCATGCTTTGCAGCAAAGAGTTACGGCCTTTTATGGTCTCAGTTCAAATCCCTCCGAGGTTAACTTTGCCTTTCATCCTTACGGGGTCGATAAAATATAGTACCAGTAATACACTGAGATAATTGCTGGCATTGTGCCAAAAGTAGAAAGTTATATTTAGCTTAAAATAAAAAGACACGAGGATCGATTTAATCGACTTTCTCATCCCCAAAATTGTTGGCCCTCTGCGTTGAGTTCAAATTCTGTTACGGTTAGCTTTGCCTTTACTGCTTACCGGGTCGATAAATGAAAGCATCAGTAATGCACCGGGAACTATTTAATCGACTTTTCCCCTCCTCCAAATTGCTGGCCTTGTGCCAACAGTAGAAATCATCATTATTATTATTGCCGCCGAGGTTTACTTTGCCTTTCATTTTTACGAGGTCGATAAAATAAAGTACCAGTAATGCACGAGGATAATTGCTGGCCTGGTGCCAAAAGTAGAAACATTATTATTATTATTGTTGTTGTTGTTATTGTTGTTGCAGTAGTTGTTTTTGTTGTTGTTTCATTTGTTTTAGTTATTATCGTTGTTTTGCCTTTGTTTTTGTTTTGTACTAGCTGCTCCCAAGTTTCAACCAGAAACATCAAAAGACAGCCAGCTCATTGGTGTTAAAAGGTGAGGATATAATTTGTAGATGTAAAATTGGTAAACTAATCCTGAAGATTTAGTTTATAACTTGCGAGTTAGAACATGTTTGAGTGCATGTATATTTGTATATATCATATTTGTGCCTATATGGAAAGAAACTTGCGCAAACTGTGAGACGTACCCATGGGAATCATTATTTGCAAATCCCTGATTTGAGGCTAGCCAAGTATTTGATCTATATAATTGTTTGCACACCGGGATATCATTCCAAGTATCATAATGACGTCGAATAACGAAATTGTTTTGAGATAACACATTCCGCCAATGGTCTTGTATTTACTGAAAAATTTAGTAAATACAATGAAATGGGGCTGCAACATTTGTAAGAAAGAAGACATGAAAAAAAAATTATGTTGCCGATTAGCTTGGATTTCCATGTTTGTTTTAATACTGAAATTTCAGAGGATTGAGACTTCAGTATTTTGAGAAACTTATGTTGGCTTGTGCTTCCATCAATTCTCTTTATGAGGCAGATCGAATGTACGGTATATCACCCAATATATCTACTGAATTCCGCTCTTACAGTCTTGCAATTAATAAGTCGGTACCATTTGGCTGCATCCAGATATAATGCGATCTATTGTCTATGGTCTTTCCAGACATACACGACACTTATATTTTCTGGTAGGAAGGCACTGATGTTGGGCAGCAATAACATATATCTTGCTAGCAAAGCTAGCCAGCCACTAAGGGTTAAGAGTTGGTATACATCTGGAACACCGTCTCGGTTGAGGTATATTCCATGCAGAGGATTTTGCGGCCATTTCTCCTTACTGTATCGCAGCCTGGTTTGTTTTATCCTGTTCATTATTTGCTTAACAAAAGCAGTAGGGGAAACAGTTGTGCCAGTTGCTTCTGGCCATACTTTTTGTATTTCTCCAAGGTAATTTTCGCATTCTTTGTTACAGGGTGTAACATTTTGGCCCCTTCATTATTATTATTATTATGATTAACATTACTATCACCGACATCAGAATTATTATTATAACACAGATGATATTACTATTGTTTTCTTCGTCTCCTGATTTACATTTGTATTGGAATATCAAAGTCGCGATGGTTAATAGCTTGTGTGCCCAGTCGATCTTTCTTTTACAGTTTACACACTTATAGGAAAAGAACTGTGTTGTAGTAGTAGTAGTAGTAGTAGTAGTAGTAGTAGTAGTAGTAGCAGCAGCAGCAGCAGCAGCAGCAGCAGCAGCAGCAGCAGCAGCAGCAACTTTGATGACAAATATTTAAGAAAAATATAAATTTTCTTAATATGCTTGGTAAAGAAATAGAGATAAGAGAATTATCTAAACGTTGACTAACGAATACTTAAACATCAATGATTGTAACAGAGAATTAACACGTTGAAACCATAGAAAAGGTGGAGTGAGAAAGGAATATTATAGACTCAATAGATTAATACTTAGAAGATTAGATATTGCCAAATATATGGCATATGGCAATACGCATCCATACCCTAGTTATCTCAGAAAAAATTAATAGTCATAATATCTTCAATTGAACACTGAATGCACTAGAAAGACTAGATTGAAAAAAACAAGAAAAATAATGCCTGCATTTAGAATACATTATTCTAAATCTGAGAATAAATATATATTTACCATGAACTTAGAAAATCTAGAATAAAATATGCAATGTAGAACTACACAAATATCTAGTAAAAAATAACAAAGAACTAATATAAACAGCAACAAAGTACAAACATAACAAGGAACTGTTGTCTGTTTTCAAGGATACCAATAATTACGAAACAACGGCGTAAGTAACAACGATTTGTGAGGAGAAATTAGCAGTCACTCCAGAAACTACGAAAAAGCTAATCACTTGGATAAAACAATGTTACAGAATGTTAAAATTATATCAAATGAAGCCTTTAAAAGCTGCGAAAAATCTGAGCAACTTAGAAACAGAAAACTAAAAGTTGCAACGCATGTTGAAAATTACAAGTCTGCAATGTTAAGGCTGTATTATTGTTGCTTGCACCTGATCAAATTTTCCTGCCAGAAAATAGCAAAGCGTGTAATGAAGTAGAATGGTTAAGAAGAAAACAATTGACTACAATGTCTATGGATGTCCATGCTTACCCATAAAATAATACAACAGCTGGCATGACTGTGTTGTGGATTTGGTACCTTGGAAAATACACCAGCCAATATAAATATGTTAAAAATTACAGCATGTCTTCTATGCGCAAAAAATTGTAATACGTAGTATAGTGAGAGTAAGCATCAACAATTCTATTGGTGATTATAATACTAATAATTGTTTCTGATTTAGGCACAAGGACAAGAAGTTTGGAGGAGAGGAATATCGATTAAATTGACCCGAGCACATTATTTTATCGACCCCTGTAAGGATGAAAGACATGCTAACCTCGGCGAGATTAGTAGCCAGAGCGTTAAGGAGCGTAACTCTATGACACAAAGGATGTTGTCCGATGCTCTACCGATACTGCTATTCCAACACCCTTAATAATAATAATAATAATAATAATGATTTCATTTATTAGCCACAAGGGCCGACATGTAGGGGACAATACAAAGACAGGGACAGTGGGGGTTTACAATAAGGTCGAGTAAAAGTGCACAATGGCAAGACTAATTTAACAATGAAGATATAAAAATATAAAATAAACTATGCATAAATATAAGAAAATAAATAGCTAGCCTATAGGCGCATGATCAGAGTAGGCCCATTCACACCGGCCATTCTCGCCACGTTCATCCACCTTTTAGCAAATGTACTGGTGGGGGGGGGCACCACTTCTCTCTCCACCCTCACCTTTCTTTCTAGGTGAAACTTGAAGTAATAATAATAATAATAATAATAATAATAATTTTAAAAAAACATTGGATAATGTGTAAGCATTTTGACCTGCCCCTTCAAAAGAATTGGTGGGAGCATCAACCACCTCCCATACTTGAAAAAGATCACATCTCAATCTTGTGGTACTTTAGCATCCAAACAGACCGAAAAATAGATGCAATTAGACCTGATATAATACTGAAGGACTTTAAAAAGAGGGTATGACTGCTAATTGATATGTCCGTTCCAATAGACAAGAATGTATCTATAAAAACATTTGAAAAATTGAGCAAATTTAAGGACCTGGAGATAGAAATTGGAAAAATGTGGAAATTGAGAACTAAAACAATACCAGTGGTTGTAGGCGCTCTAGGAATGATTACTTATCGCAAATCCCACTAAACCCGCGTATAAGAGAAATATAAAAGATAGTACTAATGGGAACTGCCCATATACTAAGGAAGATTATGTCAATATATGTACATCACAAGTCTAAACACCTAAAGATGCATGTGTGTGTATGTAGGTTCTTTCTTGAACATGGCGGACCTTGTTGTCTCTTGAGGTCACTGGTTGTGACTTGGTGATAACTCGTATAAACATAAAGCAAGATAAATGCAAATAATAATAATAATAATTGTTTCTACTTTTGGCACAAGGCCAGCAATTATCCCAGTACATTACTGGTACTTTATTTTATCCACACCGTAAGGATGAAAGGCAAAGTTAACATTGGCAGGATTTGAACTGAGACTGTAAAGGGCAGTAACTCTATGCTGCAAAGCATGGCGTCCGACCCTTTACCGATACTGCCAATTCACTAATGACAGGTTAAGTGCTAAAGTTAATATAGATTAAGTAACCAGCAACTAACTAAAGGTTTATTAACCCATGTTGATGTAATGAATTAGTTAAAGTCTTTTTCAACATTTGTGTCAGTTCAGATGAGTAGGAAATAATTCAGCAATAGTTTTGTATGAAAAGATGACAAAATAAATATACAAGATAAGAAACAATTATACAGTCACGGAATATTGTACTTTTTTATTTTGGATAAATTCTTACTGGTTGAATTTATGAAATTAGATAAGATTTTGGACAATACGTTGTGTCTAAATACAGAAAGAATGGTATGAATCCCTATTACATTGGAAATATGTCTTGTCAAGAAGACAAATACGCAATGCAATAGTCAACATCTGACGAATCAGTTTCAACAAATAGAGAAAAGTTTGGACTTAAAAGAATATGACCTCCTTTCTGCTTTCTATGAAGTACATCGGATGTTGTCATGATGGAAAGGGCAGGGTAAAAACTTTGCTGTTTGTTTTCCATAGACATCTTGCATGAAACCAACATTTTGATTAAAAAAAAAAACAGTTGTAAAAATGCATGTACTATTCATTAAAATTAACTATTATAGGTAACAGTTTTCTTTTCAAACCGAGAACTTAAATATGTATAAAGAACATATTGTAGTAAAAAAGAAAGCCAAACCTAGAGGCTTACAGTTGTATTAGAAGAGATCGATCCCCGAAGAAAACAAATAGAAATAACCTTTATCATAAATTCTAAATAATTGTTTTAAGTAACTCTATCAAAGATCATATCAAACATAACGAGCATGTGGTGCTCATATACACATATATATATATATATATATATATATATATATATATATATATATTGGGGCGGAAAGTATGAAATGTGTAGAAATGTGTAGAAAAAAAGCAAATTTCTACAAATTTCATACTTGACCACCGTATGTATATATATACGTATTCGTGAATGAGTAATAATAATATAGTAATATTACTAATACTCGGTTTGTTTGCAAGCAAACAGCCGCATTACACCATGTATGTTTTTTAGATGACTGACATCATCCTCTTGATCCTGCTGTAGCAGAGAGAAAATAGTCGACAATTGTTTCGGAGTTATTGTCCCTTATCATGACTATATATCCTCTCGTCACTGTTACCCGTTGGAACTGCTGAGAATACATAGTATTCTGAAAGGAGTACTCCGCAACAATTGCCAACTATATTCACTCCACTACCGCTGGAAAAAAAGGATGACGTTAGTCATCTAGAAAACCTACATGGTGTTACGAGGATGTTTGCCTACAAACGAACCGAATATTAATAATATTATAATATTATTATTATTCACTAACGAATACGTTTAGGTATCCGCCATGTTAGAGCGAAATTACATTTTGTTTATATATATATTGTAAATGGCGATGGGATATCCCTACATCTCTCAATCATTCAATTGATCTATCGATGAGATATCTATCTCATGTTTCCTATTAATATATGAGTTAGATATATGTAATGTGTATGTCTTTCTAAGAATACCTGCATGTATATTTAATAATTTCGCAGATGCATTTATTTACACAAACACATATGTATATAAGCGTACACGCACACACATATATATATACATATATATATACATATATATATATATATACATATATATACATATATATATATACAAGTTTACATACACACACACACACACACACACACACACACACACACACACATATATATATATATATATATGGGTGTGTGTGTGTGCATGTATGTGCATGCGTTTTTTTATGTGTATGTGTGTGTAAACCTTTCTTTGTCCAATCATTCAGTTGTCTAGTCATGTATCCCACCAATTGTCTAATTAATGCTTAGTATCTATTTTATCTTTCATATAATAGAATATTTTGATTTCCATTTTTGTGTCTTCCATTATGCAGAGCGAATTGGGGTTTTTTACCATTGTTTAAATTCCAATGGAATTGACCTCATAATTTATGTATATTTTCTAATTTGCGAATACGTGGTAATAAATTCGTATAGGTGCATTTTCTCTGGAGAACCCAATGGTGAACAGATAGAAATAAGTAGCGGTACCCAACATCTGCATACAATATGTTTCTCAATATAGCACCTATGTCTAGCTTAGTTAAAATGTTCAAAAAAATTGTACCTCTAGCCACGAACTAAATAAAATTTAGTGCGGCATTGAATGATGCATCTTGCTTAAACAAACATCGATACTCTTTAGTGGATTTCCAATAAATAGCTATGACATGGTGATCCAGTACCGTATAACACTGAACATTTAGTTTCTAAGAATTACCACAATTTGTCGATTACTATTTACATGATTTTTTTAATTTAAAGAAGTATTGATATGTTATTTGTTTCTATTGTTGATGTTTGACATTATGTTTATGTCCTAAAGAAATGACACATGACATTCAACTCTAATATATTCATCGTAAAACAATTATTCTTGTTTGAGATTGTAAGTTAAAAATTCCAGTCCTAGAATAAACTCACGAAAAACGTTTCCAATGATTTAAGCTAAGTATAAATTTCGAAAAATATAATTCTCTCTAAAAAAATTTTCTATAGACCTTACTCACTGAAATGTAAATAATTGGTAATTTTTAGTCTGCTCTACAAAAATTTCCTATTTCACACGATAGCACCGAAATAATATTTCAGTTAAATGAAATTAAAGCATTTTCCTCTAAATTGAAATTATATCTTTCTTGGCATCGCTGATCTCTGAACGATTTTTAATAGCATTTTATTAATCTTAAATTTTCCTACTTATTTTAAAACTAGGAGATCTGGTTTTATTATTTTTTGTACACTTGTACATTGAATACGTATTTTTAGTGCCACTGTTATAAACGTGCGGCATATATGCTGAAATTATTTAGTACCTTGAATCAACTAGAGAAAACATCATTTAAAATGTACATCCGGAAAAGGTGTTAAATAGCTGCAAATTGAAAGTTAATAAGATAGAACAGTAAAGCAAGAGTGTGAACTACATAATATTTCTTTATACTGCGATAATAATAACACATTTATATTGAAATATTGCATTCCAGAACATGTGTATCATTTCGACTGAAATTCACCCCAAGCTAAAGAATTCCAATTATGGTGTACTTTATGTTACAGTCCCCTTACACTTTAAAATTTGCGTTAAACTTTTGATGTATCATCAACTCTGCTTCACTTATATTCTGTAAGTCGGCTCTCAGTCTTTTCAATACTTGTGTACTTAATAGAATATTCCTAATTGGATACTTAGAAGAATTTCCTTAAACGTATCGTGTATTTACAAGGAAATACATTTGTTTGTAGCATATGTATACAAAAAAGTTGTCAAATATAAAAAAAGAAACATTTAGTAACAGAAATCATTGATACATAGTCTATATATTTTATGAAACAGTAAGCCTCCAAGTGAAAAATGTAATGTAAGTTTAATACAAAGAGTTAAGTCAATAAACGAAAGATAAAATGGAATTTAGTAAATTTATGGTGACATTTTTAAATTCGTGGATAATTATAAAAAAAGAAGTAATGACCATGGTGTTAATAATAATGATAATAATTATTATTTATAATTATAATTATAATTATAATTATAAATTTCCATGGCGATGATGTCATATAGCGTAAAGAGAAACGTAATATCCATTTTTTATGGCACATGCAGGTCTGCTAGGATGTCCCATTGACTTATTGTTCTATACAACATGACACACTACCAAAAAACTTGAAACTATTTAGAAGCCATACGAATCAATAAAGACTTTTAGGCTGTTGTTCTCTGAACGAATTTTTACAAACTTTAGTAATGCCAATTTTCTGCGTCATTCTCAAACTTAGAACCTATTTCTTTCAGTAGAGGAATGAATTATTATAATTATTATAATTATTATAATAATAATTTTCTTATATATATTTTCTTTTGTTCTAATTTGAGGAAGAAGATTGCACGACAAAAACAGCAAAGATCATACCCAGGATGTTTACTTCCCTAAAAACCGGAATCTTTTCAAACGACATCCGATCAGGAACTTTTCAGATATTCCCCCAAGTACACATAGTAAACTGGAATGCCACTTTTCGACCAAATGTTTTATTATTTATATTATCAATACCACCGCCACCAGCATTCTTATTATTGTTAAAATTATTATCATTATTATTATTATCGTTATAATTATAATTATTATTAATTAATAATATCTTTATCATTCTAACTTTTTTCATTTTTTCAAAGGTGGTGATGGGAAGGAAAATTCCAAATCAAGGAATGGACGTCGCATTCACCCAGGGTTTTACAAATCAATAGTTTGAATTTTTTTTCTGTGTGTTTTAATATTTTAAATATTTTTTTTTCAAAATGTTAAAAAACCTTTCAGTTTTCTGTATTCAGTTTTAAGTAGTTATTTTATAAACTTTCATCTTTGTATTGTTCTGGTTTATGCAATTGTCATTGTACGTGGATCATAGATATTAAAAGTTTCTAAATGTTCTCGGGATTTTTCTTTATCTTTTTAATATGTTTGTAATGCGTATCTGGGGAGGGGATATGTTAGAAATTCACATGCATTTCATTCACTACATTGTTCCACCATTCATACCAAAAACACTGTTTTTGTTTCATATTTAAATTTGTTTGTGTGTGTATGTTTATATATATATGCGTGCGTTTTGATTGGTTATGTCATAAGATGTTGATTTTTTTTCTTTTTTTTTAAATAAGTTGCTTAGTTTGACAATGCACAGGATTTTATAAAGCGTTTTTCATATAGTTTACAGAGCATTTTTAACAGTCATATACACGGAAGCAAGACCGAAAGTAAACCACTTAACACTTGGCAAGATATTCTTGTAATTTGTTTTGTATTTGTTTCGTTCTTGTGGTGATGAAGAGTTATGTCTTCATTTTTTGTTTATGTTTATGTTTATTTCTTTATCGTCTTTGTTACATTTTCAGTTTTCGGTACTTTATTTTTAAATACCATTTATTGTTTTTTCTGTTGTTGTTTTGTTTTGCAGTAAAGAATTAACTTAGGATCAAACAATTTTTTATGGTGACTATCTGGAAATTTCTGTTCCATCTTAGAACAAAACCTAATAAATTTGAATTTTTCCGTAAAGAATAGATGTTTGATGTGTTTTTATATTTTCCTTATAGATATATCTCAATGAGCAGTGACCCGTGGTGAGACTGCACACTCATGCGTTTAGCAGTCCAATTTCTATTATTTATTAGTGACACCTTCCGAATTGGCAATCAGCTTAAAGAGTAAATCATTTCCCCGTTAGCAGAAATGAGTGGTAATGCTATACCTAAAGTGGATACCATTCTGTTTTTCTTTTAAAAAAGACATTATTTCGTATGAATGACTCTTGTATTGTTTTGAAGTTTTGATTGTCAATTAAATTTTTCCATTTTTGTGAATGTTTGATTTGTCACCGCTTGTTCCTTTGCCTTATTCATCCGTTATTTCGTATGAGTTATGATTTTGACGTAACCATTTCATGGCTTCTTTGAGTTTTTAGAACTCTTATGTGCATATACGCATAAGTACATACATACATAAATATATGCATACATTGACATATAAATATACACATACACAAGAGCATATGTAGGTATAAAAATATGTGTTTTGACTGGTTTCTATATGCCCATATGTGTATATATATATATGTATATATATATAATATATATATATATATATGTATATATATATAATATATATATATATATGTATATATATATATATATATATATATTATACATGCATATATATATGTATATATATATATGTGTATATATATATATATGTATATACATATATATGCATATGTATATGTATATACATATATATATGTATATACATATGTGCATATATACTTGTATAAGTATATATATATATATATAAATATATATATGTGTGTATATATATATGTATATATACATACGTATATATGACTATATATACACACACATATATGTATATATGTGTATATATATGTATATATATATACACACACACACATATATATATATATATATATATATATATTCACATGTGTTCATGTAGAAATATGTCTATAATTGCCTGCATACCAAAACACCAGTATGCAAGTATATATATGTATAAAATGTATACATGTATGCATAAAGACACTCAAATAATCTCATTCTCTCCGATTTTCATCCTTTTCAGATTTTGCTTTGCCAGTTGAGTCCAGTTGGTTAGCAGATGAGACCTGGGAATTTTGTGATGGGTAGTTTTTATCTAGGTATTTTAACATTTCATTCAGGTAGTTCTGGACAGCTGTTAGGGCTGCAGCTACAGCTGGACTTCCAAAACCATGAGTGATCAAACTGAAATGTGTCAAGTGCCGTTGAATGCCTTGTTCCAATATTAACTGAGGGCGAGCATTTCCTAACGGGGATCTGTCTTGGTTTAATAAATCCACTAACTCTTTAAGTAATTGTCTGTAAAAGATAGAAAAATAAATTCATATAAATATTGTTTATATGCACATACAAATGAATAGAAAATTCGTGGCTATATTTACAGTAATGAAGATAAAAACAAAGAGACATCATATTACATGATAGACGAAAGATGGAAGTTAGCCAGGTGAGGTCATAAGAAAATGGTCTCAAAATAAATAAATAATTAGTATACTATGTGTACCAACTAAATTCAAGAGACTTTTTCAGCCATTTGGGGAATGGTTCCTTTCTTCGATTCACTTTCAGTTTACTTTATTTTGACTGCTTCTGAATGAAATACTCTATATTTATGTGCATAAGCTAGAATGCATATATATATATATATATATATACACACACATACATATATATAATATATATATATATATATATATATATATATATATATATATATATATATATATATATATATATATATATATATATATATATATATATATAGAGAGAGAGAGAGAGAGAGAGAGAGAGAGAGAGAGAGAGAGAGAAAGAGATAGAGGAGAGAGAGAGTGAGAGAGTGAGATGTGGGAGTAAGAGACAGAAAGAGGGAGGGAGGGAGAAAGACAGTGGGAGATAAAAAGAGAGAAAAATATATGTCTCTATGTGTGTGTGTGTGCAAATGTGTGTGAATACGATGACACAGACATGCACAAGTGTTTCAATTTATACAGAATGGCGTAAAAATCGATATATTTAAGACATTCTTTTCATAATTTTCCTTCAGGGAAACTACAAAGTGTGCTTCACACGTGATAAGCACGACAAGCGGTTTGTCATTGCATTCTGTGTTTGGGTGTGTGTGTGTTTGTACGTGTCTGTATTTTTTTGTGTCTCTGGTAGTCTATGTAATTCTGTATGTGCAAACGGGTACGTTTCTCCCTGTGTTTGTGAACATGTGTGAAATTATAATCTGCCTGTGTGATATGGTGCCACAAGTGAAGTACAAACTATGTTCGTGTGTTAGATTTATTTGATTTCGAAATTAGTAAATATTTCAAGATACTATCCCATGTGTTACGTGTTAGTTATATCTGTTGATATATAGAAGCAAATGTAATTATATTTCCACAATGAATTAGACAGTATATTTTAGTATAATCACATGCATACTCACATATTTAATGCATATGTAGTGATACACACACACACACACACACACACACACACACACACACACACACACACACACACACACACACACACACACACACATATATATATATATATATATATATATATTTATATATACATATATATTAGAAAAAAAAGAGGAAGTTTCGTTTACATGTATATGTGCATAGAGTGCTTGCTTTGGTACCAACACTAGTAACTCACTGAATCACCTATACTATATATATATATATATATATATATATATGGGGGGGGGGTGTATAAGCAGGTTTTATTTCTAAATTAATTACTAATTCCTCGCGTTACATTCAGAGTATCTTTATAAACAAAAAGAAAATATATACTGGAGTCAATTTTTTTATTTACTAAATGGATACTATGGACTACGTTCTTCTCTTACATTTTATGGTTTATGTTTCATTTGAAATTACATATGTGTTTTGCATTTATTTTTCGAATGAATTCGTCTAAGATACGGAGTGAGGGCAGTTCTTAGCAAAAGATACATTTTTTCGAGAAACCCCGGTCATACATTATCTAGAATGCTTATTGAAACATTTTCATCTACTCACATCGAGTTTATAAGACATTTACAATTCCAAAAGACTATACAGCCTCATTTTTTTGTGAGTATTAACTCTTAAATTATAAATTGATGTGATTTCACGAGAAGACCCATACGTGCTCAGGCTGAGTATGTATTATTCAAATGAACTCTAGCCAAGGCGATTGTTTCAAGTGTCAATTATATATATATATATATATATATATATATATATATATATATATATATATATATATGTGTGTGTGTGTGTGTGTGTGTGTGTGTGTGTGTGTGTGTGTGTGTGTGTGTGTGTGTGTGTGTGTGTGTGTGTCAAACAATTCGTTTGGACCATATGGAAAGTCATCTTGGATACAAACAAAATTCAGACCTCTTAGAAGCATAATTAGTAGAACCAAAATATTTATTATTACGGTTGCGATATATTTATAGACAATGTCACCATCTTAACAGTCCGATTTATACAATATATATTCGGCAGATGGAATGTTGAGACATTCATTTTAATTGTTTCTACGTTTGGCACAAGGCCAGCAATTACCCAGAGCATTACTGGTTCTTTATTTTGTCGACCCCGTAAGGATGAAAGGCAAAGTTAACCTCGGCGGGATTTGGACTCAGAATGGCAAGGGCCGTAACTCTATACGTCAAAGCATAACGTCCGACCCTCTACCGATACTGCCAATCCACCGCCCTTACTGCCAATCCACCGCCCTATTCATTTTAATGATAAAAAAGCAGACAAATCTTACTCAAATCACACACTTTCTACAATAATTATCCCTACATATATAAATAACAAGTTAAATGGTGTTGAAATGACTATGATTTGTTCAGCACAGATTCCACGTGGCTAAATAATTGCAACAACAACTGAAACTTGAATAAGTATGATCGAACCGTGATGGTCTACAGAGGAAAAAGCGAATATATATTATCTACCGATGAAGGGCATTGATTTACACGTAAGCTAGATTCTTCACATCATATAATCTTATATAATTGTGAATATCTCTCAGCTATTTATATAGATTTGCAATCATCCATGCATATATATATATATATATATATATATATATATATATATATAAATATATATATATGCATGGATGATTGCAAATCTATATATAGCTGAGAGACATTCAAAATTATATATATATATATATAGTTATAGAATCGTGTATAAAAAGATATATTTATATAATTGCATCAACGTGTTTAAATATATTCACATATCTAATATGTAGGCATGTAAACGTTCCAGAGAATACATCTTTAATACCTGTAATCATCTTTAATCGATATTCGGATCTTATTAAACTCGCAACATCCAATCAAATACGAGGAAACATGTATTTCATTGGTATATATACAAATTCACTCTTAGTATTATTCTGAAATGGGCATACTAATTTGCATATAATTAGCGTTACTATTGGTAAAGAATTAAGATATAAAGCAGCCGCAACGTATGATAGAATTATACTTATATGAATACGAGGCTCCAATAAGATACGAAAATCGATTAAAGATTATAATTAATTTTTCAATCTACAGGGAAATGTGTATACTCAAGCGTGTTTACATGTTTACATATTAGATATGTATATCGATTTATACCGTTGGCGCAGTCTCGTTTACACACTCTGTATTTATACATACATAACTTTATCATACACTTCGGCTGCTTACTATATATATCTATCTATCTATCTATCTATCTATCTATCTATCTATCTATCTATATCTATATATATATATATATATATATATATATATATATATATATATATATATATATATATTCATATATAAATCATATATATATATGAATGTATATATAGTGTATTTTTCAATAAACTGTATGCTTAATTAAAAACATTTTGAATACCTTACGCTATTGTTTTAGAGTAGTGACAATGTCACTTACTTCTTTTTTTCAACAAACAAAGGGAGATAAGCTGACAGATCTGTTTCATACTGTTGGTATTCCACAGAGATTATCACTCCCCTTGTTTGTTGAAAATTATGAATGTTGGATTCTTATAGAATTCCAGTAATAATCAGGAACTGATTATACAGAGCGGTTGCCGGTCCAGAAAAAATTGAATAAATTTTGACATAACCAAGGAAAATACCTTAACGGTTCAAGTTTTCCTTGGATAGACTAAACAAGGAAAACTTGAACCGTTAAGTTATTTTTCCTTGGCTATGTCAAAATTTATAAAACATTTATCTGATGAAAATTTATTTGATGAAAGCGTACCAAAGTTTTGGTACCCTTGAGATATATATAATAGAATGAATATGGTTTTATAAATATAGTTTCCATTTATTTAATATCATTGAATATTATACTCCAGAAAACCCGTCGAGTGCTTTGAATCAGTTATATTCATTTATATTTGTTGAATTACCTACAAATTGAATATCCCTTTTGCTTATATATATATATATATTTATATATATATATACTTCTAGATATACATATACTTATATAAGAATACCTAGCAACTAGATGTATGAATGATATATCTATATCTATATCTATATCTATATATCTATATATATATATATATATATACATACATACACACACACATATATATGTATATATATATATATACATATATATATATATATGTATATATATATATATATACACACACACACATATATATAAATATATATGTATATATATATACATCTAGAATATACATATATATATATATATGGTTGTTAGATATTTCTCTACCACCCTAGACAATTAATCCACTTCCAATAGTAGGTACATTCAACAACCACAAAGGTCACGCGCGCACAAACACAAAATATAGAAATACTCACTTAGTCGCTAGGATCATGTTTTTACGTGTGTGCTGCTCAGTTGGATCTGTGTACTGCCTGCATGTGTATTCTGCACATTGCCTCGCCGGAAATTCTGTCTCACACAAATAACCGAAATCCCGGGCCAATCTTATTGCTTCTCCTGAAAACAAACAGAAATACTTGATAAGAAGTCGATCACTTGCAAGAAGAATTGAATTACAGCTCAAACAAAAGGAAGTTAAACTGCAATAAAAATCATTTCATCAAACATTCTCAGCATCTCAGAATTTCATTAACCCATTTTTATGTATATAGTGTATGTCAAGGAATATGATCGTCTGCTTGAGCATGTATGTTTCTGTATGGGCGCTTGCATACTCTCTCCCTCTCTTTCATTCTCCCTCCTCTCTCACTCACTCCACACACACACATATATATATATATATATATATATATATATATATATATATATATATATATGTGTGTGTGTGTGTGTATGTCTGTGTATGTGTGTATGTGTGTGTATGTGCTTAATTGTTTGTGTGTATATGTGTCTATGAGAATTCATGTGGACACGTATATATACCGATTTGTACAACCTTTATATTTGTTTCATTAAATCCATGCGCATCTACATGTTTAACAATAAATACGCAAAATTGTGTGAATGTATGAATGATTGAAGGCATAGAGATTAAGACACATTATATATAAATTATTTGTATTAATATATACGGTGGATTGGCAGTATCGGTAGAGGGTCGGACGCCAGGCTTTGCAGCACAGTTACGTCCCTTTCCGGACTGAGTGCAAATCCCGCCGAGGTTAACTTTGCCTTTTATCTTTACGGGGTCGATAAAATAAAGTAGCAGTAATACACTGAGATAATTGGTGGCCTTGTGGCAAAAGTAGAAACAATTATATATACATATATCATATATATATATTATATATACATATATCCTATATATAATATACATACTTACATATATATATATATGGCATATTAATTAACCAATTTCAGGCAAAGGTGTTTTAAAAAGAATATTGCTTTGCAGATTGTAAGCAAGCAAACGGCAAATGTTTACGTCATGTCTGCAAATGTATATATATATATATATATATGTGTGTGTGTGTGTGTGTATATATATATATAAATATAAATTCAGCGAGAATCGCATTTCGGCGGGTATATATATATATATGTATATATATGTGTGTGTATACATGTACAAACACACACATATATATGTATATATATATATATATATGTATATATATATATATATATCAATTTAAACTGATTAATTAAATTTTAAATATTTAAATACTTAATATTAAATATTTAATTGTATGTTTAATTGCTTTGAAAATAATTGTTTCTACTTTAGGCACAAGGCCAGCAATTACCAGTACATTACTGGTACTTTATTTTATCGACCCCGTAAGGATGAAAGGCAAAGTCGACCTCGGCGGGATTTGAACTCAGATCGTAAAGGGACGTAACTATGCTGGAAAGCATGGCGTCCGACCCTCTACCGATACTGCCAATCCACCGCCAATTGCTTTGAAAATAATGTGCAGTAAAAATACATGTTCATATAATTTGTTATTTCACACTCGGTTAGGCATGATGAGGCAGACCTACGTTAAAATGTATTCCAGTCATGATAAGCCCAATATTTTTTCAGGTATAGTTTGAATTACAAGAACCAACTTATAGAGTGTCGATTAGCGTCATTTGGATGCTATTTCTTGCTACCCACGTACAAAATCGTTCATGAGTGACTGGTATATATATATATATATATATGTATATATATATATAAACTTTAATCTGTTATTTTAATAAATAAATAAATAAATATATGTATATATATATATATATATATATATATATATTTATTAAAATAACAGATTAAAGTTTAAGCAAAAGATCGCTGCTTTCACCCTTAACGGGATCTTCTGAAACTAACACAGTCAATCTGCAACAGCAGAAGTGGATATTTCAAAAAACGTTGCAACCGGAGGAAGACAGGAAGACGATACTTTGGTTCGTGGAAATGTTCCCTTCACAAAACATACAGGTAATATATACTTACCTATGCAAATAAATAATGGTATAAACATAACATATACTTAGCTACCACATCAAGACGTAAAATATCCACGTATAGATCGTACTATCCGTTAGGGTATACTGTGGGGCTGTAATACACGAAAGTTTTGTGCAATTTATGTTTACAAGCCGAAATTGCCTAAGATTTTTTGTTTAAGATGTTGTCTGTGGCGTAGAGTATTTCCAGGGCCTCAGCGGCGCAGAGGTCACACGGTCTTTTATTTCCGTTATACGATCTAGCCCTAACTAGGATCTCTCATATTTTCCTTATCGAGCCCTCTTTGGATTTTAGTCTTCAAATTTATTATTATTACTATATATATATATATATATATATAAATGATATAGATATCCCAGTAGGTACTAGGTACCCACGGTAATATATATTTGAAAGATTGTTTAATGTTTACTTGTTCCGCTCATATATATATATATATATATATATATATATGCATTGTAACCACTTTGTAATACTGCAAATTTGTTTATATATATATATATATATATATATATATATTTAGTTATTTATTTATTTATTAAAATAACAGATTAAAGTTTAAGCAAAGAATCGCTTTATTATTATTATTATTATTATTTGTATTATTATTATTATTATATATATAATCAACTTTGCAGTACATCATACTGGTTACAATGCAGACACCTATATATAGTAGTTGAATAAGTTAGTAAGAGTACCTCGGGAGACGGAAAAATGATGACAATAACACCTGTGGGTGTTATTGTCGACTGGCCTATGCTGGGCGACTGCATTTAAACATTATATATATATAAAGAGAGAGAGTGAGATACATACATAGACAGGGAAGGTAGATAGGTGCATAGGTAGATTGATAAATAATTAATTTTTTTATGAAGCATTGGGAAATTTGATATTTTAAATATAACCGACACAATGCAGATAACTATTATAATAGTTTGTAATTATATATACTAGCTGAATAAATAAGGATAAAGTGTGAAGTTTATTCTGGTGTTATACATAGTTATCAACTATTATTATGTGTGCATCAATATATTCATATATATATATGTGTGTGTGTGTGTGTGTGTGTGTGTGTATGTGTGTGTGTGTGTGTGTGTGTGTGTGTGTGTGTGCATGTGTGTATGCATGTGTGTATGTGTTTGTGTATGTATGTGTGCGGATTAAGGTATGCACGAGGCAAAAAAAAAACAATACACATGCTCTATAGTGTACTAATTTTAATGAATATAATTAAATGAAATATGTACATGTAGGATGTTTTCTATACATGTATATGTATAGCGTAATAAACATTTAGTGTTTATTAAGATCATAACACTCTCAACGTAAAGTACTAGCTAATGTTTTGTTTGGATTAGATACATATGCATATATTCGGAAACCTATTGAACCCTATTGATAATAAAGTTAAATAACCCCTTTATCATGTCCCCCACTACCTGTGGTAGTAATTAATCGTTACATATTGTCAACGCTTACAAAACTAATGTAAAATCCCAATTGATACTAGAGTACTTAAAAATACACCCTGCTACTTTTGTATTCAACTCTGTAATATAATATGAGTCCCTTAAGTTCAACTAAGTTTAAAGTATATCGTATACATACGTACATTATGCGATCATAATAGTACAGAAATGGGGAGAATTGAATATTTGAAATAGAGCAAAGTGTATGGAGATGTATTCATATATTAACAAAATACCGACGATGATATTAGTTATATATATACATATTTACATACTTTCATTATGCTCACTATTACAGAGCACAAAATAGATATCGAAGTGATCCTAATGCCAACCTTCGTTAGGTTCTTGCCAGACATTTTAAGACTTGCACTTTTTATTGTATTTATGATTTTTCAGCGATTTTCAATAATCAGTTTCTTTCTATTCCTGAAATACCTCAGGAATGTTTTTTGCTAACAATAGGAGAACGTCTTAGTTTGGTTGAGTGGAATAAATTGGAGATTTCCAAAGACTTATACAAGATATCTTAAATTATATATGTAGACATCGTATTTGAATTTTTGGTATATCTATATCTACCCATCCCTACATACACACACACATACATATATATATATATATATATATATATATATATATATATATATATATATGTTTGTATAAAAAGGAACGATCGACTTTCCTCAATTCTTTCGAATTTCGCAACTCCAGCTAGAAGGAGCAGCGTGAAATAAAGTGTCTTGCTCAAGGACATAATGCATCACCAGGTCGGGGAATCAAACTCACAACCTCACAATTGCGAACCCAATTCTCTAAATACTCACCCACTCGCCTTCACTATATATATATATATATATAGGAACAAGTAAGACCCCAGGGGTCTTACTTGTTCCTATTACCCACTCTACTACCCTAAGTATTGAGTACTTTGGTGCGTTATGGTCCACCTGGTTCCTTAACACATTTCCTTCGTTATATATATATATATATATATATATATATATATATATATATATACGTGTATATGTGTGTGTGTGTGTGTGTATGTGCATTTGGATATAAAACGTATGATCTCTTTCTATTTTAAAATAAAATTAATAGCATTTCAATTACAATTTTGTAAAATTGTATAAAAAAAAATAGGTCTCCGTTAGGGTTTTTTTCTGTCAAAAGAAGTATGTTTTCTTTTTAATTCTTTAAATGATTTAGCGTAAGGATTGTTATTTAAAGGAGGGCAAAAAAATATACTTTTCAAATTAGTGTGGCATTTTTTGGTGGAAATTCTATCCCTAAGGGAGAAATCTTAAGTGGAATGTTGAGAAACACTGCATTAGTCTAATGACTGGGATGAATTATCTAGGGACCTTATCCACACGATACAAACTATCTGAGTGAGTCCTAATGATTGTGATCGTTTTCCTTCGTTAAATATGTTAAACATCACAGACGTCTCTGAGTAATTTACACGCCAACTACTATAGATTTACAACACTAAATGGGGAGCTTCTATCACTAGATCTATTAAGAAGTGATAAACTAAGTGTCTAGATTTGAGGTGGCGAATGTTTGTGAGGGTTTGTTCCCGTATTAGCGATATTTTTCTAAAGGAATTCCCTCGTAGGCACATACAAATATTTGCGTATGATATAATCATTTTAATTTTATTTGTATTGTACTAATTAGTGTATGGAGAAACAGAACATAATGCTTGAAATAATTCTAAAGTAACACGGTTTAAAGACTTTCATAATATAATATGAATCCCATGTAATACCATTGAAGTTCAAAGTAATACACAATTTACTAGAATTATATATCAAGCACACCAATAAAATGTTTTCATGCGTCAGCTTGGATGCCCGCCATCCAAGGTTTGTCTTACCAGATGAACGTGTTGCCGGTTATATTTTGGATCGTCTAAATCTCAATTATAACGTTTAGCCATGAATTAAAATTCTTCGTTTAGCTTTAATCCTTTGTTTAATCACTTTTCTATAATTATAGCCGTTGAAGTCACATCGGTTTTGTTCTTTCCTGTCTGAAATTGTTTCTTATAATGACGATATATTATTCGGGAAGAAGAACACTATTTATGATATTTTCCAGTTTCTGAAACTGATAAGGAAGGTTAGAGTATCAACAGATCAGCGATATGACGAGAATAATTAAAAAAGAATGAACTCCGATAAAGAAAACAAAGATCCTGGTGGTGATATTCAATCTGATGACTGTGGAATTGAACACAGAACGCAAAGACCGACAAGGAGCACCATAAAGTAACCTGTTCGATGATTCAGTCGCTCCTCTAATCTGATACTTTATTTTTCCACGTCGGGAAGAAAAATGTCAAAGTTGATTCGCAGCGATAAGAAGTTTCAATGCAAGGGGGCGCAATAAATAACACGAAGGATTTCACCCAACACTATAACGCATCTGACAATCTCTTTATATACTTATGAATTACGTTCTAAATCATGGCACTTTAGACATTTACAGATAGTTTCATAGCCATAAAGTACTGACTATAAAAGAAAGTAAACTGATGCAAGTATATAACTAATCTTTGATATACTGAATTATGTTCATGTTCTGTTAGAGGTGTATTAGTAATTCCAGGAATCCTTGAAATTGGTGTTGCTACACGTAAAATAATGTGTGCTTTCATCCAAATTTCATTTAATGAATAATGATATAATTACTTCCCCCGGGGTTAAATTTAATTTCAGTAGGGAAGGTAATAAAGAAGTGTATCTCTTGCAAGGTAGAATCAATAAAACTATATAATAATGTCATATCTAAAACTGTACATACATAACGTGACGTTACACCTGTGCTAAGCTTGTGATGTGTAGAATAACTATGATAGTTTACGTGTATAATTCATCCGAGTTGTATTTTCGTTGTCACAACGTATTAACGTTTGTCGTTTTGGAAATATTACTAGTGCATAAATATTATACTGATGTCATGGGAGTAGGTTAATAAAAACTGTCTAAAGTAGAATGTTAAATTCACTTTCAAATACACATGCGTTCAAAATATTATTCATGACTGGAGAAGAGATTCGTATATACTTCACATTGGGAAGTATATAGCTGTTGTCTTCTTTTTTTTTGTTATTTTCGTTGTTATTGTTGTTCTTACTCAGTTCTAGATGAGCCCAAAATGGAGCTAACATGATCTAAGATATTCTTGCCTCTGAGAATCACATTTTGTGTACGCATAATGACCTTCAGACTTCATGATTTGTTGTATCATGTTTTATAAAGAGGGGATTTTACAGCCAATTCTAACAGTGTAAGCAACCAATAAATGATGCACTCGTTGTTAAGGCATCCCAGGGATTCATAACTGAGGCGGTTTCTCTGTAGATCTCTTCCTACAATTTCTATATTATCTTTACGCCTCAGACGTCCCTACCTCAATGGGCATGCAACATTTTTTTCATGATGCGAAGAATAAATCTTTACCTCTATCAAAAGTATTATACGTATCAACCAGATCTTCAACTAGAGTAAGGAAACAAAGCTTATAAATAACGTGGCACTGATTCAAAAAACCACAGACCGGGTGCTTTTAAAGCACTAAATTTGACTACACACATTCTACAGCTAAACCAAATGTACACATAAACACTCGACCCCATACACGCACACATTGAAATATACATACATATCTGGATGCCATTCTGGGTGGATATGTATGCGTTTGTATATGCATGTAAGGGACATGCGTATGTGTGTTTGTGTGTGTTTAATATATTATCTGTATGATATATATATATCTCCTATAATATTATTTCCGCTGACAAGCAGACAAAACAAAGTTCACCTTAGATTACAAATAAAAGTGTATCAATTTAGCATGAAAATTAATGCTATATGATTTTAATTACTGATTACCAATTCACTAAAACCACATTTTCTGTTTTTAATTCCTTGTTTGCTTAAAGTTCTCTCGTTGCTCTTTCGTTAATATTGGCTCTTTTTCGTCTTGTAGTACTTTATAAAGTATGTGTTTTATGATAAAAGCTCTCGTTAAAATGCCCACCTATGTGGACGCATTATTGGAGGATTAGTTACAGGTAACAGATAAATTCCAGTAATTTATAACGCCAGCCTCGTGAATTATAGCTTTTATAAACAGGGAGTAGAGAAAATAACTTTTGAAAATAAAAGGAAATACTTCAAGGAAAAAATTACACTTTTTTTTATGCATCGGGAACATTAATTGCTTGTTGCAAGACAAGAATTGATTTCTCACTGACCTTAGTAACCAATATATTTGGCAAGTCTCTTTCGTTTCAGAAGTTTTTTCTCGGATTAAATCAAGAAAAAGTAAACAGCAAGCTATTTATCACTGGACACAATTTAGAACTTGTATCGAAATTAACCTTAGATGATAGCTTTAAGAAGTAATGGTGTTTCCCGAAAATATAAAACATAAAATAAAAATAACTGAATGAGTAAGTAAATGAAATAAATCTTTAGAAGAGACACCAAACGCTGTTAGATAAAGAATATTCTGTTTCGATTCTTATACAGAAAGTGATTTGTATTTTCTTCATAAATATTCCGTTGAACAAAGGCGGCTTCCTTCCTAGGTAACTACTTTATTATGCAACAGGAAGTAGTTTAAAGGAGAAACGGGACATATTATTTAAAACTGCACTCATAAGTCTAACAATATATAGAGACCACAACCAAAATAACGGTACTTATATTGTGATAATTAGGTGTACGAATGTCCATTTAAACGTACGCCTTGAATGTGTTAAAATTAATAAAATGTGATTATGTTAATATCATTTAAAGTAAGACCTATTGTATATAATCAGAAAACTACCAAAAGTAGCTATTATCGCATTTCACAGAGTTTCCGTCTACCAAATGTTTCTCACAATGTTTCAGCTAACTTGAAGACGCTATGGAAGAAGAAACTTGCTTAAGGTGCTGTTCACGGGGATTGACCCCCCACCCCCCCCACCCACCCCAAATAATAATGACTGCACTAATTATAAATGTAGTTATAGTTACTATTATTTCTGTTTTTGTGTAACCCAGGTCAGCTCTATTCAATTAGACATAGGTGTGCAGATTTTAGAGTATTGTCTTATCAGGTGTATGTTTATGAGGCTAAGTTTCTTCACAAATATAAATGTTCTCAGTAAAATGTATTATATTAACTATAATGAGTAAGATTATTTTGTTTTGTTTCAATATACGCCCATTTACATCAAGTATGAATTATTTTTAGATATGTTTTATAGAAAAAGAAAAAATATATATATTATGCTAAAATCTAAGGAAATTCCTATCCTTTCTATTTTGTATTTTTCCCTACACATACATTTTAAATTATTCTAGAAATATTGTATTAAAACATATGATATATTGAAGTTATCACCTGAACGTTTATTTAAATAAAAGGCATATTGTTTTTTTTTCTCAAGAATTCATAGCATTGAAAACGGAATTCATTATTGTAAGAAATGTAATAGCAATTAGATTTTGATAATAAAATAGCTACAGTAAATACATGTCTGTCTTCATGATAATATATTCAAGCGTTATCTATGTTTTTAAATAAATATGATTACATAGTGGTCATGACCTTATCTCTTTCGATTATATTTATTAGCTTATTTATTGCATCCGATTAAGAATTTTCTTTTGATGAGCGATTTGCATGCGTTATTAAATGCAAACAAACTGCCGTCAAAGCAAATAACTTACACGTCAACCACACTCAGCCATGTACGCTTCGCATTTCACGTTCAAGCATAGCTAGTCTCTCAGCTTGTTGACATATCAAATCCATGCACACTATTTTGTTGACAGATTGCATAGCAATCTCTATGCTAATCTGTGAGTTTTACTTTGTGATTTCCACGTCTTCAATTTCCATTCTCGTCACTACGTTATATTGCCAAATCAGTTTCTAGCTCTTGTAAGAGCGGCAGGTGACATTTTCTGCACTCTGTCCAGGTAAGTACTGTGCGCATGAATAATTCTCAATGGTTCATTAGCTAGCATTAGAGTGAGATATTGCATTGAGTGACAACTCGCCAGAGTGGAGTAGCATCGCTCCACTGAACAACCATTAAAATAATCCACTCAGAGACAATGACTGGTCGCCATTTGCAGTAACAACAGGCAGCCATTACTGCAGAAACAACGTTCATGCAATTAAGTGTCATAAAGCAAGAATAGTGTGAAAGGATGGTAGAGTTGGTCGAGGAAGGCGATGATTTGCGAAGCTGAATCAGGCATTCGCATGGAATAACAGTAAAAAACTAGAAAGTGCAGAGTACTCGTGAGACTGGGTCAAAAGCGAACTACTTAAGCATACGTTGTTCGCCGAACATTTATTAATACAATTGAGAATATTACACAAACATTTTTTGGTTTGATTTTTTCAGTGTTCTCAAATATATAAATCCAAAATGTTTTCACATGATAAAAATTTGAAATTATAGATTTTTCACAATTTGATGAACATGGCAGTAGTGTCTATGAGAACTGACCCTTTAATGATACAACTACTGGATGATATCCGCATAAAATATAATCTGTATAACATATGTGTATATTTTTACACACACACATATGTATATATATATACTTACATAGATATAAATATAATATATATAGATATGTTTATCCCGGGATCAATCGGGGGTAACCATAGTAAGTAAGGTACTCAATACATAGCAAAGTATACCTATTTAATATATAAATGGCTTTATACAGGACTAAAATTGTTTCATTCGGGAAAAATCATCAGGAAGTGGACTGTCATAATATTACTAAGTTTCCTTAGTCGGGTGGCCAATTCAAGATAGTTTCTAGGTAAGCGGTTCCTGGAGTAATAATAGTAAATGAGTGAAGATTAACATGGTCAGCTGTACAATAGGTCTTATTCAAAGTATTAACAATTGTTTCATTAGTCCGGTGTGTCTAAAAATCGCTGTTCACAAGATGCTATATATATATATATATATATATATATATAGAGAGAGAGAGAGAGAGAGAGGAGAGAGAGAGAGAGATGAGAGAGAGGAGAGAGAGAGAGAGAAAGAGAGAGAGAGAGAGAGAGAGAGAGAGAGAGAGAGAGAGAGAGAGAGAGAGAGAGAGATAACATTCACGAGGATGTTATTTACTCTATTAATTATTGTTTTTTCTCAGATCTTCTTTATTCCAATATATGTATATTCCAAATAGTTCTGTGTTTAAGGGCTATGCGGTAAGTACATTACTTACTACAGTAGTTTTTTTTTTATTTCGAGAAGATTCGGCTGTCATTTCGCGCACCACCCAGATGCTCTCAATGATCATTACTTACTACTGCTTTGTTTATTTTATTACAATTTATAGTGAACAGAATCTTTAATACTAATAGCTTATATTGTAAATTGTTGGTATATACGTGAGGTTGTGGTATATTTCTATGAATGCAAATTTTTGCCTCGTTATCATTTTCGTATGATTCAAAATGTGTTCCAGTTTTAATACACTTTAAAATGATTACCACTCTTACGGTGTAGTTTTTAAACGTTTAATTGTAAGTCTACGTTTAACACATAACATAGAAATGGTAACATAAATAAATTCGCAAAACCTTCTCATTACTGAAATATTCCAAAGTCTTATTGTGTTTATTTAGAACGAATGCAGAAAAATATTCTAGATGAAAATACGGTGGACTTTAAATATCATTGGAGTTTTAATTGTTGACTTTAATCTCATAAGAAATAAGATGTGGCTAATGATGTAGGTTTGACGGAGGTGAAACATATTTGAGGCAAACTCTAACCTTTGTTGTTGTTTAATTTTCTTTATCCAACCCTCTCAACAATTAAGCACAGCTTTATGCATAAGATGATATCAAAGCGCTTCTATGACAATGGCATCTATTTCCGACACGTTTTAATCATTAAAAGGACCGCTGCTATAAAACGAGCTAGCCGCTAAGAAACTGGAAAATGATGGCGGCGGTCTTTTAAAATTGATAATAGCTGACTTGATTTTGCATGAAGTGAAGCAGTCATCTTTGTTTTCGACAGCAGCATCTCTATGTAATCCCGTGGCTGTCATTTCAAATATGAGCAATCATTTAAACAATAGCTGAGGAAGCTATCCTGCTTATTACACGATTAGCGAAACGATTACATATGTTTCGGGTGGTGGTGGCTATTAGTCGACTTACAATAAATTGAAATTTTTCAAAAATAAAGTTAATAAGAAGAAGGAAGTAAAAATTGAAAGTTTCTAACAAAGGAAAAAATATAAACAAATAAGAAATCGTTGAACTGCAATTTGAAAAAAGGATAGGAAGCAAAATTGTGGAAAAAGTTAAAATTGATTTCTAAAAGAGAAATGGAGAAGATAAATAGTAAGGAAAAAGCTAACGTGATTTCAAATGTTTCAGAAGAAATAAGACAATGGAAGACAATAGCGTTAATTTAACTATTGCGCTATAAAGCAACACTAGATATGTATGTATGTCTTTTTATCTTAAAACAACTTTATCCACTTCTCTCTCTCGCGCACACACGTACTCTCTCTCTCACCATCTCTCTTTCTCTCTCTCGCACGCACTCACACACACACTCTCTCTCTCTGTATAAATATATATGTAAATATGTCCATATATATACATATATATATATATGTATATATATATATATATATATATATATATATATATATATATATATATATATATATATATATATATATATATATACATATATGTATATATATATATATATATATATATATATATATATGTATATATATATATATATATATATATATATACATATATATATATACATATGTGTGTGTGTATATATATATATATATATATATATATATATAATAGTAATAATAATAAAATTGAAGACTAAAATCCAGAGAGGGCTGTTATTTTAATAAATATATATGTATATATATATATATATATATATATATATATATATACATACACTTTATAAACATTCATACACTTTATATATGTCGGTCTTGGGGTGTCTGTTTCTGCGTGTGTTTGTGTTTGTGTGTGCGTATTATATAAGCTGTAAGACCGAATGATGAATTCTTCAATTTCTGCAATGCTTTTTAATGGTTTACTCATGTACATTTATATTTAGATACGTGTAATTTTAACTTTGACGACAAAGTATTGAATACGTATTCGATTAAAATATAAAACAACAACAACAACAACAACAATAATAATAAAAATAATAATATTATTATTATTATTACAGTTGCATTTATCTTCCTTTATGTTCATACGAGTTATCACCAAGTCACAACCAGTGACCTCAAGAGACAACAAGGTCCGCCATGTTCAAGAAAGAACCTACATACACACATCTTTAGGTGTTTAGACAGAATCTTCCTTAGTATATGGGCAGTTCCCATTAGTACTATCTTTTGTATTTCTCATATACGTGGGTTTACTGAGATTTGCGATAAATAATCATTAGACCCCCTAGGTATCATTCCTAGAGCGCCTACAACCACTGGTATTATTTTAGTTCTCAATTTCCACATTTTTCCAATTTCTATCTCCGGTCCTTAAACTTGCTCAATTTTTCAAATGTTTTTATAGATACATTCTTGTCTATTGGAACGGACATATCAATTAGCAGGCATACCCTCTTTTTAAAGTCCTTCAGTATTATATCAGTTCCAATTGCATCTATTTTTCGGTCTGTTTGGATGCTAAAGTTCCACAAGATTGAGATGTCATATTTTTCAAGTACGGGAGGTGGTTGATGCTCCCACCAATTCTTTTGAAAGCGCAAGTCAAAATGCTTACACATTACCGAATGTATGAATTGTGCAGCTCTGTCGTGCCTGTTTAGGTATTCGGTGGGACCTATAGGACTGCACATTAAAATTATATGATCAATGGTCTCTGGTTGTTTTTTACATACACGGCATAATGGGTTGCACCCATTTTTTATTATGTTGGCTTGGTAATTTTTTGTTGGAAGACACTGATCTTGTGCTGATATAATTAGTCCTTCAGTCTCCGATTTCAGTCAAGAGGATGCCCACCACTGATGGGTTAAAGATTGTTAGCTCTTTCTGGGTATTTCTGTAGCAGGTTCTGTAGCAGTTCTTTCTTTACAGTTACTTTTACCTGCTTTGCTTTTTCTGTGTTTTTCATTTCAGCAGTAAATGGAACTTCTGAAATGTGTAGTCCATTACTGTATCTTTGTGCATCTTTTGTAATGGAGTATGATTATTATTATTATTATTATTCTTTGAGTCTCAGTCATTGATGTTATTTAACTGGACATGAAATGAATATTAAGCCGCTACCTGCAGCCTCAGATATTCAGGACGTATTGGAGGTTTCTTGCTGTTCCCAGCAAGCATGCCTTTTGAAGTGTTCCAAAAAGCGGGGCTGGACTAATCTTCTTTAACCATCCTTGGAAACTCTTTGAGATAGTACCAAGTACGCATACGACAATCGGGACGACCTTGATTTCATGGCAGTTTCAAATACTTTTAACTCCCACTTTAAATCCTGGTATCGGTTAATTTTCTCCCGCTCCTTTTCTTGCACTCTCGTGTCAAATGGGCAGGCTACCTCTACAATCAGGCACGATCGTTTTTCCTTGTCCAAAACCACCAGGTAAGACCTATTGTGTTCTAATTTCTTGTCCGTCTGTATCCTAAAATCCCATAACACCTTCACCTGATCGTTTTCCATCACCGACTCTGGCTTATGCTCATACCATTTCTCAGAATGTGGTAAATTATTATTATTATTATTGTTATTATCATTATTATTATTATTAATAATAATCATAATAATAACAACAACAACAACCAGCTAATACCACTTATAAAATTAGCCTGCTATGGAACCCCTCTATATTATCTCTAGTTTGCTGTCATGGCAACTGCGTGTAACGTTTCTTTATTTCCTTGACAGTTAATCTAGGATTATTGAAATATTTTTCACATGCCATTTCTAATGCTATATTAACATATTTGTTACATTGGTTAGTAAAGATGTGTATGTACCTTAACAAAGGACATATAAATACTCTAGTGTTTTTTTCCGTAACCTCGTGATATACGAATAGAAGTGATTAAACTGTACACCCTATGTTATTAGACTGTTTGCATTTAACTTATACTCATACCAGTATGTCTCTTCATCTGTATGTACTAAGGAAAATATATTTGAGAAAATATTCCACGTTTTTTGTTGTTGTTTGTTTGTACTTTTTAATTACCTAGTCACGGGACGAAATGCAACGCCTATGAATTTTTTCATGGCATACGGGATTGGTGGGAAGTTGACGGAAATTCATTCTCAGGTAGGAGAATTGGCATCAATGCATGCAACCGGAATGTACACTGCTAAAACCACCCAGTGCCCAGGTGACGTTTAAATCTACTCCCAAGGAATAAGAGAAGTTCTTCTGAATGAGTTTCAACATAATTTTCCTCCAACAGAAAACGTTGATCAATCCGATGTTACAGTAAAAAATACTTGAACTTGTCCCATGGTGGTATTGAATCTGAGACGAACATTCTATTCACAGCAATGCTTGTTTTGTTTTCACCCGAATAACGGAATTTATCACAGCGTTGCAAGCTCAAGAACCAGAACTCAACCTTTTATAACTTCACCCAATAAATCACAAATATCTAAGATTCGAAAGCATAACAAATATTATAACTTTTTCCAGAAGGTTGAAAAGCATGGATTGCTGTAATGCTCACCATGGTTAACTGCATGGATGTATATTCCTTTCTACTATTGTTAGCAAGCCACGGTGGGATTTAAACTCAAATCTCAATAGAATGGCTGTAGCCACACGCTATTACTTCCGACACCCTAAAAGGTCTGTCAGTTCATTTATTGACAGAATAAGTAAGTTAAAACTTTGTTTCGAGGATATGAATATAAATTTTGCAAGATTCTTGATATGAAAACGTATGCTTAATTTGTATTTTAGAAGAGTAATTTTGCTAATGAAAACTAATACCCTAATTTTTAACATGCCAATTTACAAAGAACTGAACAACAATCAGGGCATATTTTTTTAGTAGTCAGAATAACATGACTCCCCCACCCTCGATGCACCAATAAAGAGTTGATTTCAGTACAAGTAGGATGTAAATGATTTCCAGCAAAAAAGGTCAAAGACGAAAGGTAGAGAAGATAAAAAAGTGTGAAGGATCAAGATGAACGTATTTAGGTTATAAATTAAGACGCCAGAGTGGTCATCAACTATAAGAGATTTATGTGTCTCTAATAGTATATGAGTCTCCATGTATGTGTGATGTATGTGTGTCTTTGAAAGTAGTGATGAGTGAGGGGTCGACGTCGTCGTATTTGTGGGGAGGGTTGTGTTTGATTCTATGGTGGCGGTGGTCGTGGTGGTGGTGGTGGTGGTGGAGGTTGTTTTCGTTAAGTTGGTGAAGGTAGGAGAAAAGAGGGTTTCATGTACGACACAACGTTGATAATAGGGACGAGACAATACGAGAGATCAGTTAATAGGTTGTAGAAGTAGTAAGTGATCTCGCAACGGTATAAAGAAACTTGATAAATCCGGTGAGTGTTATGTATGACTGAATGCACTAGAGTGGTAAAATTAGAGTCAGTGGGGAAGCGAGTGTGTGGAGGGTAGAGGGAGTGAGTGGCTGTTTATTTCTGCCACTTTCTATGCGTGCGTGTGTGTGATTGTGTGTGTATATAAGTGTGTGTTTATGAATGTACACAGTTGTGTGCATTGACATTCATTGGCGTATAGAATGGCGCCAACACATACGGACGTACGTGTATATGAGTGTTTATTACATCCTGAATTTATGTGTGTATGTGAGGTCTTTATATATAAATGCACACATCCGCGCACGCACACACACATACACACCTATATATATATATATATATATATATATATATATATATATATATATATATATATATATATACACATATATATATATACATATATATATACACACACATATATATATATATATATATGTATATATGTATGTATGTAAAAGTTTGCTTTTGTATAACGGTGTATATATGAGACACTTTCTATATACGTGTTTATTTTAAGTAAGCCATTTTGTGTGTAACTGCGTACATGTGTATACATGCTGTTATAGGACTGTTTTGTGTTTTTCCTTCTTGTTTTCTATTTGGAATTGCATCAAACTACAACTATAGAAAGAAGAAGAAGAAGAAGAAGAAGAAGAAGAAGAAGAAGAAGAAGAAGAAGAAGAAGAAGAAGAAGAAGAAGAAGAAGGGCGAATGGTTACTCATTCGTCACTAATGTGTATATTTACTCTAATTACCGCTCGGTCAGTGCAAGTGATTGAACACCTAATGTATCTCCGGTCTGCAGGCGTGATACGGCCATTCTCTTTGATCAGCTAACAAGCAAGGCGATGGCAAAAGGATCTAAGCTATGACAAATGTAATTTGCTGTTTAAGAAAAGTTTCTTTCTGACAGACACCGACATCATTGATGAGAATCTGGTGACATGAAAACGTTTAGTAAAGTAAACACGCTCACGTACACATACTCAAACGCACACACACACAGATAACCCCCCCCCCCCCACACACACACACACACACTCACATATACACTCAGACACACCCGATGTGGTCTGCTTTTTGATGGCCATGAAACGGAAGAAAAGCGAGGAAAAAAATTAACACAGAAAACGGGTTGAGATCTGAACAATACTAACGTCAGAGGCAGTTTGAAGATGATCTCCAAGACAAGACATGTGTTTCGTCCTGTGTTCCGCACTTGAACATCAATGAACACTATGTTATCTAGGGAAGGTTTGTTTATCAGTAAACAATGAACATAGACACTCACCTATACACACATTAAACTTCTGATGTGTTTATATATATATTTAGATATACCTTTGTTTGTATGTACTTATGTATATATATATATATATATATATATATATATATATATATATATATACGATATTAATAAATGGAAACTATATTTATAAAACCATATTTATTTCATTATACATATTTCAAGGACACCAAGTTAAATTATTGTGTGCTTTCATCAGATAAAATATAATATAGATCAGTTTTATAAATAAATATTGACATACCCTTAAAGAATGCAACCATTACTGTTGGAAGCTCCCGGAACAGTATTGGTTGCATTTGCCATTCTGAGTTCAAATCCCGCCGAGGTTAACTTTGCCTTTCATCCTTACGGGGTCGATAAAATAAAGTACCAGTAATGTACTGGGTAATTTCTGGCCTTGTGCCAATAGTAGAAACAATTAATTAAGGGTATGTCAATATTTATTTATAAAACTGATCTATATTATATTTGATCTGATGAAAGCACACCATAATTTAACTTGGTGTCCTTGAAATATGTATAATGAAATAAATATTGTTTTATAAATATAGTTTCCATTTGTTAATATCGTATTTTTACTCCAAATATTTGTTGAGTGATTTATATCAGTTATAAAAATATTTGCTTGTTGTATCCCAACAATTTAAATAGAATTCTTACATATATATATATATATATATATATATATATATATATCATAATAATGGGGCTGCGGCGCTGCAAATGGGTTACATATGAAAAAGTTTGTTCTCATCAGTGGCCATCCAACTGTCGTAGGCATTTCGTCGCATTAAAGGCCATATACCTCAGGTTGGTGCGAGCAACGGCTAAAAAAAAGTCGTTGGGACACGTAAATAAAGGGGATGCTAGGGTAAACAAACAAAATGGTTTAAGCACCAGAAAGTGATGAAGAAGGAAACAAGTCCCAGATTTCTATGAATATAAATTCGGTGGAATCGAGAACGAGAGAATAAAGACCATCAAACCTGGTTGAAATGTGAGCAAGGAAGGAATTTCGCACAGGTCTAACGGGAGGAAGAAGGGGTCTGGTCTGCGAATTCGGTAAACATAAGTTCTGTGAAGTCGCAGACGAGAGAGAGAAAAAAAATTCATACCAGCTTTGACCCCGACAGCAGAGCTCAAGGCGTTTCAATGGCTATTTCTGGACAGAAATAGCCGTCGAAACGGCTTGAGCTCTGCCGTCGGGGTTATACATTTTCCTATTTCCCACTCTACTACCCTAAGTATTGAGTACTCTCGTGCGTTATGGTCCATCTGGTTCGTTACCACAATTCCTTTGTTATATATATATATACATATATATACATATATATATATGTAGGAGGTGAGTTTTATTGTAGTACAATAAAGCAATGCAGATATCGGATAAGAAGCACTCTACAGTTTGTAGGACTGGAGTATACATAATATATAAGATCAAAAGATGGTTAAAAGAGTTCTATGTATTTTATTATGCGCATTTCAAAAACAAATATCATCATGCAATAACATTTGTGTTTTCATCAGATAAAATAGGAAGACATGATATGAAGGTTAAAAAACACTTCTGAATAGTGCAGTTTTAAATCAACATATGTTGATTTAAAACTGCACTATTCAGAAGTGTTTTTTAACCTTCATATCATGTCTTCCTATTTTATCTGATGAAAACACAAATGTTATTGCATGATGATATTTGTTTTTGAAATGCGCATAATAAAATACATGGAACTCTTTTAACCATCTTTTGATCTTATATATTATATATATATATATATATATATATATATATATATATATATATATATATATATATCACCCAGCTTATGCTGACAGAATAACTATGTAGCTTGTTCCCTTCCTATCTACGGTTAGCTTTCCTCTTTGTTGTTTACTTGTCTCACTCGCTTTACGCGTTTTAATTGTCCTAATAACTTAATTTAGTTATTATTGCACTAACGTGAGGTATATGATTTTTAATGCAATGAAATATCTATGATCGTTGGCAAATCACTGATGAGGGACTCATTTTATAACATGTTATCCGTGTGCAACCTGCAGTATTCTTCTCCCCATTTTTTTCACATATATTTACCTAAACTGCGATTCTGTTTTTCTCTCTCTCTTTCTTACTGCTCCCTCGTTCTCTCTGTTTCTCCTACTTTCTTTCGCCCCCTCTGTCATGTCAGTTAACTCTTCCTCACACTTCCACTCACTCACTCACTGTTTCTCCCCTTCTCACTTCACCCCGTTCGCGACGAATACAATTTCCTTCTTTCTTACATTTGGATTCATCTCGAAAGGTCTTTTTCTAAGCGCTCATATATTCACCCAGCTTATGCTGACAGAATAACTATGTAGCTTGTTCACTTCCTATCTACGGTTAGCTTTCCTCTTTGTTGTTTACTTGTCTCACTCGCTTTACGCGTTTTAATTGTCCTAATAACTTAATTTAGTTATTATTGCACCGACGTGAGGTATATGATTT
>OZ024740.1:55332575-55355075 GCA_964016885.1 Eledone cirrhosa | reverse complement strand
TGTATATATTTATATACACGCGTTAAAAATGTATTTACTAATAGTTGTTTAACTAAGTGAAATACTTAACAGTAATCACTTCTATTATTTACATTAAACGGTGTAATAAATAACATTTCTACGGAATTCATAGTTAAAGAACTACGCATGATAACATTTAATAGAGTACGGGAGGAAGAAAAATGCTGTATCTGTGTAAAATGTAGAGAAATACGAGGGAATCTTATCTACTCATGGGTGTTAAACGTATCACATTGTTTAGCTAAAAGGGTTTGCTTAGTCTTCTAAGGTGTCGGTAAGAAATTGTTTGTCTAACAAATAAACGTTGTTAAGATGTGAACACATTCGTCTGAATATTTTCCTTGCTAATCGTGCAAGCGTTAATCAGGTTTAGAATGAGAATATAACTTAATTGATTATCAAAGTAGAAAATATCAATTATATTAGTATTCGCAAGTATTTCTCAGTGGATAAGACGGTGATAGCTTGATGCAGTTTGAAGCGACAGCAAAATGTGAGTGTTCTGGCGCAGTCGAAAACAGTGAAAAACAGACAAGCAGCCGCTTGACCTGTTCTGTGGGAAGTTAAACAGTATGTCCATTAAGACTGACTGACTGACCACTTGTACATTTTCTGTGTTCTCACTGTTATTATATTTGACCGATACTTTCTTCACTCACTTTCATACATCTGATGTCGAATTGTGTTTCTTTCTGTTTTGTCTCCATTGATGGTGACATTTGTCTGCATTAGTTACAGTCCATTTCACCATTTCCCAGTATCACCAGCAAAGTTGGCCGATACGTTTGTTAGGCAATAGATTAGATAGAGAACAGTAAATGTGACATTTAAAGAGAAATATATTTACCTTTAATTTCGACGCTAGAACCTGATATAACAAGCTCTATTCTATGTGACAAGCTCTCTATCGCTTTATAGGAAAAGAAATAGCGGAATTACTAACCTATAGCCAAAATACAGGCAAACATCCATAACAAAGCCACAAAGAACCATTTATTTTCGTTGCACTTTTCTATTTCTATTTTCTATTCTCCATTTAATGCTTCGTTTCACTGACGCATCTTATGTCGTTCTCTATCTCTCTAACATTCACTATCTTTCTTTCTGTCTACTTGTATATATATATATATACATACATATAAATGTCTGTGTGTGTGTAAGTATATATATGCAGTATATGCAGAGAGGGACAAAGAAAGAAAGAAAATTGGAGGCGGGTAAACATCAGATTGATTAACAGTTTGTTATTCGTTTTTTCCGTGGATTTTTGCCACTCTTTTGATAGAATGGATCTGAATACCGAATTATCTAAATACACAATTGACAATAAATAAAAAAAAATAGATAACTAAATAGATTGCATCTGGCACTGATTGCAAGATCTGGCAAAAACATTCAAAGGAACTGTAATATTGTTGAAATCGGTTCCTGCAGTAGAATTCCGAGAAATGTGAACAAAAATATATATCATTATGTTATGTTTGAAAAAGCAAAATCACACGATGAAATATTAAGAATAATAAAAATTCTTTGAATAATTCTGATGGGATTAGAATATGTAGTTCTCTAGAATAGAAGCAGAATAAAATGTATGAAAACTAGAAGAAGTGGCATATTTCAAGAACATACACTGCGATTAAAATTTGACAATCCTTGGAACTTTCATCGGTTTCGACAAAGCAATACAGTTGTTTAAGCAATCAAACATTTTACCTGTTTAATTAACGTGTAAGTGACTTAGTATTCCATAGACCTATGTATCCTTAACAGAATTCTTAGACGAAATTTCTGGGTTAGTAAGTCTCTTATAGCCCATCTGATGAGCTTCCGCACAGTTTCTTTATACCAAATCCAATGGAAGGCTTCGGATTGAACCGGGGTTTTATTAACGAGATTTGACGATGTCGTCAAAGAGATCAAACCACTTAGCCACTCTTAACCACTTAGCATTCCTTGAGTCAATTAACAGGATTTTGTTGCTTAGAGAAGCATCTTACAAATTAAGCAGTCACTAAGCATTTACTTCACAACAGAAGTGATTTCAGATAATGAGGCATTCAACAGAAGTGATTTCAGACATTGAGGCATTCAATTAAAACAATCAAAACCATATATTTCAAATAGTTTATATATAGCATATATGTACCCTCCTCCCAGCTTTCTCAGCTTCAATTAGTGTTCTAAAAATGAGATAAAATATCTGAGAAGTAGATTTTAAGTTTCAGACATGGTTTTCAAGAAATGTCCGAAAATTAGATTTAAAGAACAAGAAGAATTAAAACAAAAATTGTGATCATATTTTAACATCATACTGCATAATTTCATATCTTTTCTGAGTTTCGGATACAAACATTTCTATAAAATAAGGTTCTATTAACGGTTTGTAGCAAAAGTGAGAGGTTAATTTTTTTAACATTGTTCGGAATTTTAACTAAATCAAATTCGATAATGATAGTTCTGAGGATGATGATGATGATGATAATAATTGCATATCCGTGGAATTTGTGTGATTAAATCATCTAGAGTGTGTCAATGACGGATATCTTACGAGGTCACTCAACTCACAACATAGTGTCTTTTTTAGATATATCATTTAATTCAGTTCAGGACAAATAAAATAATAAAATTATAAAAGTGTGATATTTTTAAAATTAAATTCTTACCTTCCACCAATGATGTAAGTAAGGTAACATTGGCAGCTTTTCGTCGGCCTGCTGGCAAACTAAGACCTATCTTTTCCAATTTCTCTCTCAATGACCTACCGCCATTTTTTGACTTGGCCCTAAATAAAACAAAATAAACAAAACACAAAATTAATTGAAAACAACAGCAATTAATTTCTTATTTTCATATGAAGCACAAATATTTAATAATAATATTCAAAGGCAAATCAAATCGGTTACTAATTTTGTTTTTCAAAGATTTTAGCTGCACTCAGGTTATTATACATTAAAAATATGGAAATGTTTCAAATATCATTCAAAGCAAACACATCTGTAACGAATAACAGGAAATAGTTGCAAACATTTTGCAAGTCCGGGCCAATGATAGGATACAAAGTTGTTAAGAGTCGTATATTATGTATTGCTAAAACCCCAACAGACAGGAGCATCATTGTCAAATAATTTCATTTCTCTTTTCTAAAAATAACTTAACATCAATAAAGTTTCCATGCAAGCATCTTCAGAATCAAATAATGTTCTTATACACTCATCAATGCTACTGATTCTTAGTTTTCAAAGAAATAATTACATATACCCCATTAGTAACGAAGATCTGATGTGAAAATATTAAAAGAATATATAAATAGACATAAAGGAATGGAAATCTGGGTTGCTTAGCAACAGAAATAAAGAGTGACCACACATTGTTCAAACAATATGTGGATAAAATTGAATTTATAAAACCATATTATTGGTTACAGGAAAACTAGAACAAAGCATATCTAATTCAGCTAACACACACATATATATATATACATATATTTATATTACATACATACATATATATATATATATATATATATATATATGCTAGGTGTGTGTGTGTGTTGCGTTATAATTTAATCAACTCCTAGGGAAAAATTTGTTTTATTGAAGTCGGAATAACATAAGTTCCATCATCAAATTTGTAAGTTTTTCTTTCAAAGATGCGTGACTACGTATATTGCAAATATCCTGTGTGTGTTGACGACAAGCCAGTCAAAATGTTTCATTAAAAATCCATTCAATAAATCTTATTTTACATAGATATTGACTTACAAATGTCGAGTAGTAGAAGCAGAAGTAGTAGGGTTTTACTATCCCAAATTTCACCCTCATTACAGGCCCTGCCACATTACAACCCTTTAATTCCTCTAGCAACCTCAGCCTCTGAGAGGTTAGGCTGTGCACCTAGATGCACCTATTATACATCAGGCAATGTTTTTGTGATTGGATTTAAAAAATCAGCAAAGTATTCTCCCCCACCTACTAAGGATGCACTTTTCTTTGGGGAGAACGACCACATATGAATTCCTGATATCACGTTCGTGAATGAGGACGTCTTATTACGAAGGCGCGAGATAGTCTAACAGATTACATTATTTGTTGATCTAAAATCTGAGTCCAACTTAGACGCCAAACTCCTCATATGCCTAAACCTTAGACACCTCTACTGGCTTTGCTGTCACAGTACGTAGATGCCTGTACCGCGGATGCAAGTAGGAAGACATATTTCTTGGCCAAGATTTGTACGCGTCCTTCTTTGCTCGGACGACATTTTAACATACTGATTGAACAAGTGTCTTCCTGCAATTCAGCCACAGACGAAGCCAATGCCATCTACAGCTTTTAAATGCTGAAGCAACAAATTTACATTCCAGGTCATCATCAACCAGCGCTTCCAACTTTATCACGTTGGTCGAGCTGTTGGTTGCAAATAACAAGATGGTGATCTGTTGACAGCACAGCCCGGCTCTTAACTCGAACATCCAGCACAGAATCTTTTATTATTATTGTTGTTATTATTATTATCATTACAGAGGGCGGTGAATTGGCAGTATCGGTAGATGGTTGGACGCCATGCTTTCTAGCATAGTTACGTCCCTTTACAATCTGAGTGCAAATCCCACTGAGGTTAACTTTGCCTTTCATCCTTACGGGGTCGATAAAATAAAGTACCAGTAATGTACTGGGTAATTGCTGGCCTTGTGCCTAAAGTAGAACAAATTATTATCATGACATGTTTTGTAAGTTAAAACAGGGTTTTTACTGCCATATTACGAATAAGTGGGAAGAGACAACAGAATTAATCACACTTGCTGTCTCTTTCTCTCATCTCCCCACTCTCTTTGAAATTCTCATATATGTATGTTTTATGTATATATTTGAATACGTAAATCAATAGTAAATGTTTATTATATATAGGTATATACAAGCACACACAAACGCATATTATATATATATATGTGTGTGTGTGTATGTGTGTATGTGTGTGCATATATATATATATATATATATATATACATAATATATATATACACATATATATATACATACATACATATATATGATTACGTGCTTATTCATGCATATATGAATGTATATGTATGTGTGTGTATGTAAGTATGTGTATGTGCATATATAAAATTACACTTCATTCTTCGTCATCTAGAAGGAAAAAATATTATTGCTTTTATGATTATTTCATTGTTTATGTTCTTTTTTTGTTGATGTGTTTCATTGATGTAGTTGCTATTAGTTCTGCTGTAACGATGTCTTTGAGTTGTGAACTTATGGTATGTTTTAAAAAGTAAATTAAAGTTTTTTTTTTCTTTTGTTTTATTAGTCTGTTGTTGTTGTTTTTTTAGTCGTTTTCTTTTACTTATTATTATTATATATATTTTTTATTCTGATTGCTGTACGCCAAAGCATTTTGCCTCTGGCAAAAGAATAGTTTATACTTGCTGCAATGCTGCAATATATGACTGCATTCATGGAAAGCATTAAATTCACAGATACAATAGTTAACTCACTCAGAGGAACATTCATTCAAACATTATACATTATATTACACACACAGGAATATACAGACACAGACACATACATACATACATGCATACATACATATATATATATATATATATATATATATATATATATATATATATATATATATATATATATATATATATATATATATATATATATATATATTGGTGTATGTGCGAGCGTGTGTATATGTGTCCGCACACGAATGTATATTCTTGAATGATAGAATATGTAAGCATTCTTCCTTACTTGAACAATATTTTCCATACCAATTTGAAAATAGGGAACTCTGTATTTTAATTGTTGTATCATTTCGTCTGATATATGTGTATCAAGATACCTATATCATTGAAGTGGCCGTAGCATGGCTGAATGATTACGATGATTGCTTCACAACCCTGTCATCCTGCTTTTCCTTTATTTACAATCACCTCCTGGCAAACCAAGCCTTGTTAGTGAAATTAGGTATTTCAAATCTGCTTATAAATCCCTCGGATGGATTGTACCTGCTCTTCAAAAAGTTTAGTCATATATTCTGCCATGTTGCGTGTGTCTGAGAAATTCGTGAAGCGTATACGAGCCTGTGTAATTCTCCACCACTTACATGTTAATGTCATTGATCGAACAAGCGGAACGATCATCTTCGAAAACCGAAAGTGAGTCACTCCATATCATGTGATACTTGCTTTGTTATATATAGTTTTATGTATATATATTTATACATATATTAGTTAGATGCTGGTGCTTTTCTTCGAATCATTAGATATTTAATTGAAATTATTGCTGATGTAATTCGCTTCAAAGATTTGTACTTCTAACACTGAACTTTTCCTATTATGTCTTTGAATTTCAAATGTTTAATTATTTCAGTACATATAGTGAGTATTAAAAAATAATTTTATTTACACTTACCGTCTCAAAACGCCTCCTAGCAGTGATGCATTTAGACATTCTGGGGGTGATAACCGTCTTTGAACTTCTGCAACGGTCACTTTATATTTGGACGTTGAACTGAGCAAGGAAAGACGGCCGGGTACAGAGCAGAAAACATCTGTCGGGGCGGTCACTCCTGATATTACAATATCTTTATTGTTTTCATTTTTGGGCCGGATGCCTGCTGTAAAGAAAATTATATCAGGTCCAATCGATCTACATATATATTGAGGTGTCATTACATTTAAAATCAATTATAATAATAGGATAGAAATTACATTTCAAAACTTATAATACTGTTTAACAAAAATATAATAAGTGTAAGACGTTTCTTAATTTCAAGAAATGTGAACGGAATGAACGCATTTAATATAAAGTATTTATGAATTTATCTTGAAATATTATCTTGAATTGTTTACATAGAAGAAATAATGTTCCTTTTAGATAAATTGTGTTGTGCAATAAGCTTTTAGTTCGCGTTTATAAGACAACTTGCGTTTGCAGACGTTTGATTCCTATTCATTTTCTAGTTTAGCTAAAATATCGAATTGTTGTCCAATGGCATGGACGTATGGAGCTGGGGATATATATTAATGGCGTGACAACTAACGAATCCATCACGAAGTAAAAAGGCCTCTTGGCAGCACACATAGCTCTCCCGCTTTCCATATCGTAAAGCGTAATTTGATTTCAAAGCTATTTCCCTGGCACAGCTTCTCACCTTCTAAGATAAATTCGAATGATGGAAGCTTCTTAATAATATACCCCATTCTAGCATTTCATGGCGAGCAAACTTCAAAAGATTCATCTACCTTGTTATTCGGGTTCCAATGGAGGAGAAATAATACCTACATTAGTACGGCTGCATAGAAGTGAATTAGGAAGGAAACCCTATTGTACATATTGGACGGAATCTAATCTAGCCATCTTCTTCCATTTTGTCAAACATATATTAGAGTTAAAACTTTATATCCAATCATTTGCTTCCTGCGTTTTTATTCTTTTATATTTCTTTTTACACCGTTTCTGTTTTTCAACAAACTAACATATACTTTTATGTATTTCTTCTTTTTAATATATTTCCTTGCTTTTCTATATCTTTATAAGTTTATCTATTGAAATTTAGTGAAATAGAAGGAGATCATTCCGTCAGATGATCTGCCGGGTCATTTCTTTATACAGACAAACAAACAAGCACCAACTCATATATTTTCAACCAGCCACTGCATTTAGACTTTCTGTCAGAAAGCTGATACTGTGATATATGTTATAACGCTGCTATTACTTAAAGGAGACTGTATTATTCTTTCGTTCTTTCATACAAACAACAAATTAAAGAGAACAAATAGAGGTAACGAACGGCATGATAGCTATGTAATTAAATAGCTACTTGAAATGTTGCACCTGGTTGCACGCAAGTCTTTACACAGGCAACGTACATGCAAACACAATATATATATATATATATATATATATATAATGAATGTGTGTGTGTGTGTGTGTGTGTGTGTGTGTGTGTGTGTGTGTGTGTGTGTGTGCGTGTGCATGTAATTATGTACATAAGTATGTATGTACGTATGAATGAATGTTTTGGTAATACACACACACACACATACACACACACACACACACGCATATATATATGTATGTATGTGTATATATATATATATATATATATATATATATATATATATATATATATATATATATTATATATATATATGCATATATATATATACATATATATATACATACATATATATATATATATATATATATATATATATATATATATATATATATATATATATATATATATATATATATATATATATATGTACGTACATCTATTGATCTACTTAATATAGTGTCTGAAGTTCATACACTTTCAATTGCGCTGAACTCGCATCGTTTATGTTACACTCTGAAGTGAAACATTCAAAAAGAGGGATAGTGTGTAGATGATGGAGTCCAGAAAAAAATTTAGTTGGGTGGATTATATCTAAATGAATTTTCTAATAGGTGTATCTATGAACAGATGCATATATGTTTAAACTACTGATATTGTCTGATACGAAAAATATACAATATTTTATGAGCATATTGGTTGTTGTTCTTCACAAAAATGGTAGAGACTCTTCTTTGAAACGTCTAGTCATTTATCGGATAGATCAACGGATGTAATGCTTTCACGCGTCAAGCATTTAGTTTTCAGGGTTTCTAAAACAGATATGTTAAACACTAAGCTTTTCTGAATAAAAAAAAAAAAAAAATCTCCTTGTTATTACGGGTGTCCTGTCGGCTGGATTTACCTGTAAAATATGTCGTGATTCTTTCATCAAACATTCTAAACACATGCCCATAGCATCGGAGCCGTAATTCTCTCAATTCGGCGAATTAGCGGCTCTACCTGGAGTGATTCTCTGATCTCAGAGCTACGTACTCTATCGAGTAACGTCACTCCAAAGACCCTTTCGGAGGGACCCCATTTCGGCATCTTTTATTTATGATCGTATTCTTTTGTTCATTACCCAAGATTCATGGCCATGTGTAAGGGTTGACAAGAATACTGAATTGAAAATGGTGAGTTTGGATTTTAAAACTACTTCCCTCCCGATTAACTAATGCTTAAGCTGGTGCATAACTACGCCAGCTCCTGCAAATCTTGCACTTTATTCAGCATCCAGATTTCCATCACTTGAAATAACGACCACAAAATATTTGAACTTCTCCATCTACTTCAGTGGATTCTATTCCCATGTAGAGTGAACTGCACAGACGTCCTTGACAGGACGATTGTCTCAATTTTAGCAGCACTGATATTCATTCCAGCCATACATCAAAACTATCTAGTGCAAGTCGAAGATCACTTTCTGTCAAGTTAAGTAATACTATGTCGTCTGACATTCCAGCCGACTGATTCTTCACCAGCCTGTCGTGATACCACTTCCAGCCCTATTTAGTTTAGTATTTTTATGTAATGCATTAATTAAATATATTTGAAAGTATTGAAACTGTTTATTTGATACTATCAATCTCTTTATTATGAGTTATCTCAATTATATTAATTTTTTGTTGTCTTAGTAGTTTATCAGTCTATCTATCTATCTATCTATCTATCTATCTATCTATCTATCTATCTATCTATCTATCTACCTACCTATGTATCTACCTATCTACATACATATCTATATGTTTATCTATCTATTTAGGTATATGTTTACCGACTCATTTCTCCCTACCAATTTAATTTCACAGAGTAGGATTTTCTTAAACTCAAAGTCTCTATCTTTGTTATGCAGTTTCTTCTTACTTTTTCTCACTATCCACTTATTTCTGTTATTGCCACTGCTGATTATATTTTCCATGTATTTACTTGAAATCTGACATAAACAGGTGCACCTTCAAGTAATTTAAACAAATGTGTAAAAGAGAAACAGTGAAATAGAGAGATCGGGAGATGAAAGGTGAGAAGACAGCGTGAGAAAGAAAACAGAAAGTGGCAGAGAGAGAGAAAGATAGAGAACCATCAGTCAGACAGAGACAGTGATATTGGGTGAATGAAAGAATAAATTTATTAAAAGGAATATAAACGATGTAAGGAATTAAGGGAAGTAATAAGTAGATGTTAGTAAGAGTTTGGCCATGACTTTATGTGACTGTGATTAACTTTACAAAAGATGAAAAATAAAAAAAAAATTAAGAAAACCTGATAGAAATAGGTCAGACAGATAGGAAGAATAGAGTTGAAACGCCCACCTTGATGATGCTAATTTTCTGTCATTTTTATCTCCCTCCCCATCCGCGACACCCCGATCCTTCATAATAAACAGTAGTAGTTGTTGACAGCAGTTAAATATCCTAATGTTTTTTTCTATCTTTCAGCAAATAACCGACAAACCTAAAAAAACAACATTCTTATAGGTGGATGAGTAAAATAAGCAACACCGAGAGTCATTGCTTCCTGCCTTTCTGTTGGTTTGGTTTGCCATGAAGTGAGAGAGAGAGAGAGGAATAAAGAAAGAAAAAGGGATCTAATTTTCATAATGATTTATTCAAATATATGTAAAAACAATCATACAATCAGTCATACAGGGACGAAGAGTTTCGAATAACCCAATTAAATGTGCACAAATTATTTAAATTTATAACTAGATATTTCTAAATGATGCTATAGAAAATACAATTTTATGTTTTTATTTGCTTGTTTGTCTTCCATTCTCTGTGGTCACACAACGTGCTAAATAAATAAAAGGTTTAGTTTCTATTAGATTATCTAATTCTGAATTGACTATTCCATGATAGCATTGACATAAAAACAAAATATTTTCTTTCTATATTATAAGGTCAGAAAGCTGGGGAAAATACTTTTGCATTATTGAATATTTTACTTGATTAAACATTATTTAAAGTAATGCTAGAACAGGTGATTTATTTGTCTAACATATTTTTGATTTTATTGTTGTTTCCTGGGGATTTAGTGTGTTCAGGGATTAGATTACGGAAGCTTGAAATGTTATTGCAATTATTTAATAGAATTAATTTAGTTTAGAAATGTATGCTAATTAGTAGAATAACGTCTATGGTGTGCGCGTTCATGTTAATTAATTATACAATGAATAAGGTCTCTGTATTCCTCGCACCGCATATGTTTTTTTAACAGTTCTTTCTCGTTGGAGATTTATGCTACTCGTCAATTTATTTATACCGTCCCTTCAGTTAGCATTTTTAAAGTTTTAATGTTCATTAGAAATCCCTATCGTTTTTGCAATATTTCAATAGTGAATATTTTATACATCAAGAAATTATTAATCAGAATGTTTATTTACATAATCGTCTCACTAATTATTTCATTTCTTTTTAGGTTGTTACACATCCGTTAATCATTGTATCTCAGTTTCCAGTTGCACTCTAGAATCTAGTGCAAGATGGACCCCACCATATTGATCCTCGTAATACACTACATGTAGCTAAAATCTACATATGTTACCTAACAATAAATATTACTGGCTATTTCAGATATGGAAAGCCCAGTTTTTAAACGTGAAGATTTTAAACATTTAATGATCTACCTTTACTCTCACTATTGTTGCATGGCCATTTCTTATATGCCTTTTAATTAAACACAGACATTTGGTACTACTATAAAAGTGTTTTTATAAGATTTGAATATGTTCAGTAACCGTGAGGAGTGAAATGTCTTACGTCTCAATTTCTTGCTCTTTGTCTGCGCATGAGGAAGTGTGAAAAAGCAGTGTTCTCATTTTATTTTTGGCAAATAAAGTAACAGTGATGAATGTGATTAATATCGATTACAAAGACTCGTTGAAATGATAAGGATCAGATACTTTGTAAAAATTTTATTTTTTGACTGTTTTGTCTCTACCATTTACATGATATTATTATTATATCAAAATAACAAACTCTTAAAAAGTAACGAGCAGAGATTGTTCACATAAATGCTTGTATTTTGTCACTGATCTTTCAGTCCGTCAAAGGCACTATAATCAACATCATTACAATCAATAACAGCAAGATGGAAGCATACAATAATATGTTTTCTTTTTTCTGTTTCAGCTTCCATATGAAATAAAAAAAATACGATAGACATTTACACCAAATATTCTTAGACATTGAGGAGCCACTCTGACTCTTGGATAATTGATCTTAGCAAGATAAACCGTTCCATAGCTTTCATAATCTATTTTAGAAAAATGTTCTTCTCTGAGAAGAGACATGATTCTTATTAAGCTACCCCCGTCTCATGTACTCTGAAGCCTATGCACAATCTTATCGAGATTAGTAAGAGAGGAGACTGTGTCTGTCTATTTGTACTGCTCTTCTTTTTTAAGTTACCATTTCAACAACATTTAGTTTTATTTTACGGATCTATTAAATATTTGCTCTGTTCTTTTCGCCACAAATATATACAATTACAATCTCCTCATACATTCACGCGAACATACATACATACGTAAATATATACTTACATACAAAGATATATACAAAAGAATATATATATATATATGTGTGTGTGTGTGTGTGTGTGTGTGTGTGTGTGTGTGTGTGTGTGTGTGTGTGTGTGTGTGTGTGTGTGTGTGTGTGTGTGTGTGTGTGTGTGTGTGTGTGTCTGTGTGTGTTTATGTGTGTTTATGTGTGTACGCCCCATTGGTCAAGACTAATCACTCGAATACTAGAGCACCCTATCCAACCCACACTTGGCCAGCTTAATTACAGGGGTTTCATACAGTGCTAGAGATATGTCTTATTGTTGATGAATGTATTCAGATCTGCCTTGACGAAGCATATCACGGATAAAAGACGTATTATCATTAACAAAATGTATGTACAACGTTATCCAATCTATCCTAAAGTCGATAGGGTGTTATTTGAGGGACATTTGTTTGCTATTTTTAGCAAATTCAGTTACCATGAAGCGACTTCCTCGTGGGTTCGAGTTACAAATATTTTGGATATATACTTTGGATTAAATTAGATCATGTCTGTAAATTATTTTACTGTCAACAGGATGTTATATTTTTTATTAGTGTATAAAATAATAATGTTTTATTGATATTACTTCAATTGAATTAATTTAACACAGAATTTGAAGAGATTACTTTATCTATATACATTTATTAGTATGTTTGAATACATAATTTTAATATGAACAAATTATTTATATTTGATTGGTTAAGGAGAAGATGTCTCTACTATGAAACTATGAGTTTTTATTACCCACTTTCAAAAGTCCGATTCGCGTTTAATATTTTGGTCAAAAATGCAACAGAGTTGCTATAGGATGTGGGGACACGTGAGAAATGGGACCCTGTTTTATAGTAAAATACACTAGGATAGTGTATATATATATATATATATATATAGGAAACGCAACAATGGCACTTATAATAAAGACTTACAAAACATAAAGGTCAACCAAATTTTAGCGTCGGTGTCTCCATATATAAGGCAGTGATACTAGAAATTTTAACTATTAAAATTACAATATCGAGTAAAGTTACTTCAAAGAGCCTTCGGGGAAAACCCATGTCAGTCGCTTGTATTTACAATCGTATTCTTGTCTATGAGTAAGGGTTGGCACACATACAGAATTGAAGATAGCGAGTTTGGCTTTCACACCTAGCTCTCTTCCGATTACCAAATGATGAACCTGGAGCATTACTGCACCACCTCCATCAATTCTTGCACTTAATTTAGCCTCATGACTGTGGAACATGAACCTAAGTTACTTGAACGTCTTTATCTGCTTCAGTAGCACTTCATTCACATGTAGAGTGCACTGCGCCGGTTTCCTTGAGATGACGAGTGTCTCAGTTTCGCAGCACTGATTTTCATTCCAACCAGCACTCGGCATCAAACCTATCTAGTGCAAGTCGTAAATCACCTTCTATCTGGTTAAGTCGACTGATTTTATACCTGCCCGTCCTGATACCTCTTCCAACCCGGCTGCAACAATCCTGTTCATGAAAAGTGCCTAGCTCGGAGATCAGGGGGTCATACATAGTAGAGTGGATACTTCTCCGAAATGAGAGAACACAACTCCTATACTATGGACATGCGGTTAGAATGTTACTGGAAGGAATCGCTGGACAATAATATTTAGTAAATAAATATGAGGACATGTATGTTATGTTAGTAGTAAATATGTAGCTATATTTGGTACAGTATATGCTCCTTAAATTAGAAGCAAGTATTCCATACTGATTGCCAGACCCCTATATATATATATATATATATATATATATATATATATATATATATATATATATATATATATATATATGCGTATATGTATGTATGTATTTGTATGTGTTTATTTTTAGGAGGAAAATATGTTAATACACAGCAAGTAAGAGTTCTAGTTTAAATGGACGAAAAATGAACGCTAAATGAACATGGTAGTTATAATGTCTATATCGACATTTTTACTATTTGCGAGAAAATAATGTAAACTTAAAGACATAATAATTCACTTACTTAATGTTTCCAAAATTTTAAATCGAATCAAAATACCAGGTCAAAAGTCGTACTTAGGTAATAGATTTTAAATCAGAATTTGACTCATTTTCAAAATTTAACAGAACCAAAGTTTTACTCCCTCTATTATTCTTAATAATATATAAAATAAAATGAAAAATATAATGTTTGACTGAGGAAATACGTGTGATTTAATGCACTCAACTCCTACCTAATAATTTAAACGGATTTTTGTGTGGCAGCAATATTCGTTCACCCATTATTTCAAATCGCTGCTTTCGGAGAGAATAGCGAGAAACACTATTGGAATATTTGATTTGTATGAAAAGTGAAATTTCTCTAATTTTTATCAATAATCTTTATTAGATATAATCCTTTCGTGGCGACGTATAGCGATGGGAACGAGCCAAACGAGTCATAAACATGGCTACTTCTCAGAATTGAGGCGTAACTTGTCAAAGATGTTTACATTTCTTTATAGAATATCTTCCTGCCCATCACTATAGCAGTAATATTAAACAACGTTGATTTGCACGTATTTTATGAGAAAAATATGTCATCGAAAATTATTGTTTCCGCTAGCTGACTTTCTTTCGACAATATTGAAAGATTATACCCTTAGGCTAGTTTTCTGTACTCGGTAAAATGCGAATGACGACACTTACAATTTTAAACTTTATTGCTATTTCTTCACTTATTTATTCAGTTTATCTACCTATTTATTTATGTTCTTTTATTTCCATTCTATGTATTCTTTACACCAGCACATGCCAAGTCAGTATGATCTTTCATAAGTTTTGTATTGTTGACCTGATCTTTGTAAAAGTTACGTGAACCATGCATGAATCAGATCTCTTCCCACTCTCTCTCTTTCTCTCGCTCTCTCTTCTTTCTCTTTCTCTCTCTCTCTCTCTCTCTCTCTCTCTCTCTCTATATATATATATATATATATATATATATATATATACATATATACACCACATATATATATATATATATATATATATATATATATGTGTGTGTGTGTGTGTGTGTGTGTGTGTGTGTGTGTGTGTGTGTGTGTGTGTGTTTGTGTGTGTAATACTTTAAAACGCTTGTATAAAACTTGTCATGTAAGTATTTAAATGAATGTTAATGTAAGTGGGTAGTAATCTATCATTGGTGATATCTTTATCTCTGTCACTCTCAACATATCCTGATCTCTCTCCCTCTCTCAGTTACACATCCACTTATTTAATAAGAACACCCGTTAAACTATGTACATGCTTGTTTGACTAAGTGTGTGTATACATTTTGTTACGGTCCAGAATTTAACTTTCATTATACATGCGAAATGTCTATCTACCTTTCTATGTATCTATCTATCGCGACAATGTAGAACGACTATCTATCTATATCTCTTTCCTGTTCTCTCACACTGTCTTTCTCTTCCTGACTCTTCCACCTTCTCTTTCTCACTTCTCCTTCTCTGCATACTTTCGCTTTTGGGCTAATATGTTGGGTTTTGTTAAATCTATTATTTTCCAGTTGCAGCACATGGATTTTTAGGAAATTTGATTTTACTTGTAAACAGTCTTGTGTCCATTTGTTACTGCCCCACTACACTAGTGGTGCGACCTTAAAGAACCGAAACCATGAAGACCTCCAGCAGTCGACTGATGAGAAGAGACTGTCCTGTGTTTCGTCCGTATTTTCGTTGTTTCCCCACCTTTTTGTTTTCATTTTCTACGATCTTGACCTCTCTCTTTCTTTCTCTCCCTGTGTGTGTGTGTGTGTGTGTGTGTGTGTGTGTGTGTGTGTGTGTGTGTGTGTGCGTGTGTGTGTGTGTGTGTGTGTGTGCGTGCGCGTGTGTGTGCGCGTGTGTGTGCGTGTGTGTGTGCGTGCGTGAGTGCGTATGCGCGCGCGCGCGCGTGGCTTACGAAACTTAAGCCAACTAACAAGGAAACATTGATGCAGCTTTTCAGTCTGCAGGAAATATCAACCAAATCCCAGACAATGCACATCCAAACATTGTAAAAAAATATGCGAATGATTATAAATAAATTTGCACATCCCTCTGGCAAGCGACAGATAGATGGATCGTGTCACATGGGGTAACTTACTTTCTCTTCTTTATTCTTATTCTAAAACTGGTGCTCATAGCTGTCGTTATATAGTATATACATACAGAAGTGTATATATATATATGTTAAAATAAACAGATTAAAGTTTAAGCAAAGAATCGCTTTTAACGGGATCTTCTGAAACTATATATATTTATCCTTATCGAGCCCTTTTGGGATTTTAGTCTCCGGATTTATTATTATTATTATTATTGTTGTTCTTTGAGTCTCAGTCATTGATTTTATTAACATATTATTATTATTATTATTATTCTTTGAGTCTCAGTCATTGATGTTAGTTAACTGGAAAGTTTGTTGAAATGAATATCAAGCCACTACCTGCAGCCTCAGATATTCAGGACGTATCGGAGGGTTCTTGCTGTTCCTAGCAAGCATGCCTTTTGAAGCGTTCCAAAAAGCTTGAAGGGGCCAATTTTCTTTAACCATCGCTGGAAACCTTTTGAGATAGTTCCTAGTGCGCCTATGACAATCGGGACCACTTTGACTTCATGGCAGTTCCAAATCCTTTTTACCTCCCACTTTAAGTCCTGGTATCGGTTAATTTTCTCCCTCTCCTTCTCTTGCACTCTCGTGTCGAATGGGCAGGCCACATCCACAATCAGGCACGATCTTTTTTCTGTGTCCACAACCACCAGGTCAGGTCTATTGTGTTTAGTTTCTTGTCCGTCTGTATCCTAAAATCCCACAGCACCTTCACCTGATCGTTTTCTATCACCGACTCTGGCTTATGCTCATACCACTTCTCAGAATGTGGTAAATTGTTTACTTTGCATAGGTGCCAGTGGATCACCCTGCCCATCACATCATATCTCCAGCCCTTTCTTCTTCTTCTTCTTCTTCTTCTTATTATTATTATTATTATTATTATTATTATTATTATTTGCATTTATCTTGCTTTATGTTTATACGAGTTATCACCAAGTCACAACCAGTGACCTCAAGAGACAACAAGGTCCGCCATGTTCAAGAAAGAACACACATATTCACACATGCATCCTTAGTGTTTAGACTTGTGATGTACTTATATTGACAGGATCTTCCTTAGTATATGGGCAGTTCCCATTAGTACTATCTTTTGTATTTCTCCTATACGCGGGTTTCCTGGGATTTGCGATAAGTAGTCGTTAGACCCCTTAGGTATCATTCCCAGAGCGCCTACAACCACTGGTATTGTTTTAGTTCTCAATTTCGACATTTTTCCAATTTCTATCTCCAGGTCCTTATACTTGCTCAATTTTTCAAATGTTTTTATAGATACATTCTTGTCTATTGGAACAGACATATCAATTAGCAGGCATACCCTCCTTTGAAAGTCCTTCAATATTATATCAGGTCTATTTGCATCTATTTTTCGGTCTGTTTGGATGCTAAAGTTCCACAAGATTGAGATGTGATCTTTTTCAAGTATGGGAGGTGGTTGATGCTCCCACCAATTCTTTTGATGGGGCAGGTCAAAATGCTTACACATTATCCAATGTATGTATTGTGCAGCTCTGTCATGCCTGTTTAGGTATTCGGTTGGAGCTATAGGACTGCGCATTGAAATTATATGGTCAATGGTCTCTGGTTGTTTTTTGCATACACGGCATAATGGGCTGCACCCATTTTTTATTATGTTGGCTTGGTAATTTTTTGTTGGCAGACACTGATCTTGTGCGGATATAATCAGTCCTCAGTCTCCGATTTCAGTCCAGAGGATGCCAACCACTGATGGGTTAAAGTTTTGTCAACATCAGGATTGTTAGCTCGCTCTGGGTATTTTCCATACAGAGGCTTTTCTTGCCATTTCTTAGCCAGTTTCTGTAGCAGTTCTTTCTTTGCAGTTACTTTTACCTGCTTTGCTTTTTCTGTGTTTTCCATTTCAGCAGTAAATGGGACTTCTGAAATTTGTAGTCCATTACTGTATCTTTGTGCGTCTTTTGTAATGGAATATGATCTTTTGGTGCTTTCGTGTTTCAAAACGAGTTTGATCATCCAATCATGTGATTCCCTTAGATATGTGGATAATCCAATTGTTGCAGTTTTCAACGCAATGTCTAACTGGATTAACCCACGTCCTCCTTCTTTCCTATGGAGATATATTCTATCTATGTCTGCCTTAGGGTGATGCATTCTGTGCATGGTTAAGAATTTTCGGATTTTTGTATCGAGCCTACGGATCTCTGTGCTTGACCAGTTGATGACATTGTAACTGTAGGTTACTACTGGTATGGCAAGCGTGTTTATGGCATCGATCCTATTCCTTGCATTCAATTCCGTTCTTAAGATTGCTCTGACTCTGCGGTAACATTCCTTCCTTATCCTTTCCCTCATTGTCGAGTGCTTGATTCCGTCTCCTTCACAAACACCTAGATATTTGTAAGTTTGTTCTTGATCAAGCTCTCTTATCACGTTCCCCCGATCAAGATTAATGTCTGAACTCTTCAGCAGCTTTCCTCTGGTGAACGTTGCTTTGGCGCATTTATCCAGTCCAAACTCCATTTTAATGTCATCACTGAACTGCTCCACAGTGGATAATAGCCCTTGCAATTGTTCATCATTTTTTGCAAATAGTTTCAGGTCATCCATGTAGAACAGGTAATTAATGGTTTTGTCATAGACTCTATATCCATGTTTTGTTTCATTGAGCATTTTACTTAATGGTATAAGTGCGATGCAGAATAAAAGCGGTGATAAAGAGTCACCCTGAAAAATTCCACAATTAATGTTAACTTCTCCAGCTTCCAGTGATTTTGTTTCACTATTCAAAAGGAGTGTCGTTCTCCATGTCCTCATACTGAATGACAAAAACCTCCTGACAACGGGGGATATTTTGAAAATCTCTAAACATTTTTCAATCCAACTGTGTGGCAAACTATCAAATGTTATTATTATTATTATTATTATTATTATTATTATTATTATTATTATTATTATTATTATTATTATTATTATTATTATTATTATTATTATTATTATTATTATAAATTATTATTTCTACTTTTGGCACAATGCCAGCAAATGTCCCACGACATTACTGGTACTTTATTTTATCGAGCCCGTAAGGATGAAAGGCAAAGTTAACCTCGGTGGGATTTAAACTCAGACCATAAAAGGCCGTAACTCTTTGCTGCAAAGCATGGCGTCCGACCCTCTACCGATACTGTCATAGAAGACATAAAGAGGAATGTATATGTAAAAAATAAAAGTGCATCATTATCTAAGACGCTGATTAACATTTTTGAAATTAACAGATCTGATGATTTAATTTTCTATGTATAGACAAACTGCATCTTGATTTCGCCAAGATTCTCTCCTACGTATATCTACTATTATTTTCTGATTGCTTGGTATCACCCAGAATGAAGCTTTAATTGCTTTACGTCTTGTTAATTTAGTTTTAAGCAAAATCTGTGATTTAAATACCAATGAAGGTTGGAAAATCACTGATGAAGGACTAATTTTATATATATGTAACCCATGTGCAACCACGCAGCACTCCATTCTTCTCATATATATATATATATATATATATATGAATATATATGTATTTATATATATATATATATATATATATATATATATATATATATATATATGTATATATATATATATATATATATATATATATATATATATATATATATATATATATATATATATATATATATAGTGTAAGTATGTATGTATACGTACATACATATATGTATACAGACGTACAGTAGCATGCATATATATATATATATATATATATATATATATATATATATATATATATATATATACATACAGGTACACATATATATATGTACGTATCAGTTTAGCGGACGTTTATTATAACGCTCGCTTTGTCCGTTTGTAAACAAACTGACAGCCTGATTTATGCGGTACGGTGTTAAGGCAACCACGTCACCTTTTTGTTCAACCCTGACACAAGAGTGAGAAATGAAATTTCGTTTCATTCTATTCCAACTTATATATATAGTGATAATAATAAATTTTAAGACTAAAATCCAAAGAGGGCTCGATAAGGATAAATATATATCAAATATATAAGAACCGTAGAGCAAATATTTATTAAAATAACAGATTAAAGTTTAAGCAAATAATCGCTGCTTTCACCATTAACGGGATCTTCTGAAACTCTTCAAAATATCTCGTTAAGGGTAAAAGCAGCGATTCTTTGCTTAAACTTTAATCCGTTATTTTAATAAATATATATATATATATATGTATTTCGTTTCTGAATTTGTATAGCAAGCTTTTTTATCTGAAAACGTGTGTTGAAACCGATATTGTTATACTTTAGGAGGGTCATGTTGCCTATAAGAAACACACGCACCAGATGCTTTCACTCCAATTTATTATGAATTAAATTATAAATTTAAAAATTTATAAATTTCCGGTTGGTTGGTTGGTTATTCATATATTGTCAAAGTTCATTCGTCACACATTCTGTGACCTCTTCAGTGACTGGGGATTCTTTTCTTTGTTTTGTGCCTCTCCTTTGTTCTGTCCAACGCCATCTTGTTTTTGTGTATGTTGTGTGCTTAGTTTGCGCATGTGTTACATCCGGGTGTCTGTGTGTGTTTTTATTTGTTTATTTATTTGTTGATTTACATGTTAGTGGTTGGTTGTTTGTTCTATATGTGTGTGTTTTCATTTTGTCCTTAATTGTAAGTTGTGATGTTACTATTCCATTCATGTTTTCTATTTAATTTTGGTTGGAGTTCATTTATGTTTATTGCCTCTGTGATTTGTCTAAACATTGCGTCTTTTCTGTGTGTAGATTTTATTTTTATTTCTATGTTCTCTAATTTGCCCTTATGTTCTATTTTAGCATGTTGGTGGAGTACTGATGACTCTTTTCCATCTTGAAGCTCTCGCCAGTGTTCATTTAAGCGTTCTCCTATACTACGAGCTGTCTCACTTATGTACACTATATTCTTATCTTTACATTGTCCTTCAGTACATCTTATGCTATATACTATGTTTCTAGTTTTACAGTTAATATGGACTCTTAGTTCACAGATTATGCATTTCTTATCTATACAGGGAGGTCTTTGAAAAGGGTATGTATTACTAATAAGTGTTTTTATGGAGGTACCTTGTCTTTCTACTATCTAAATATTGAGTTTAATTTTATCTAGGTCCCTTCTAAATTTGTAAGCTAATTCACCTCTAGGGGTTGTATTGATGAACATTACACTCTGGTATTTATTGCTATCATACCATGAGTTTAATCTATTAACCTTATTCCTAGTTCTTTCTATTCTATTCCAAAATGTGCTCCTATACAAGGGGCAAACCACAGAGGCAATAAATATAAATGAACTCCAACCAAAATTAAATAGAAAACAAGAATGGAATAGAAGCATCACAACTTACAATTAAGGACAAAATGAAAACACACACACATAGAACAAACAACCAACCAGTAACATGTAAATCAACAAATAAATAAACAAATAAAAACACACACAGACACCCGGATGTAACATATGCGCAAACTAAGCACACAACATACACAAAAACAAGAAGGCGTAGGACAGAACAAAGGAGAGGCACAAAACAAAGAAAAGAATCCCCAGTCACTGAAGAGGTCACATAATGTGTGACGAAAGAACTGTGACAATATATGAACAACCTTCCGTTTGTGGAACCAACCAACCAACCGGAAATTTATAATTTAATTCATAATAAATTGGAGTGAAAGCAACTGGTGCGTGTGTTTTTTATTGGCAACATGACCCTCCCAAAGTATAACAATATATATATATATATATATATATATATATATATATATATATATATACATGCTTGTATATATACATTGGATGATTCAGTAAATTCGAAGTTTACTGAATCAGCACTCCATGGTAAGACAGATTGTATATATTAAAACACAAATCGAG
>OZ024740.1:55317575-55327575 GCA_964016885.1 Eledone cirrhosa | reverse complement strand
ATATATATATATATATAAATCTTATAATGAAACGATTCGTTTGGGAAATGAGTTATTTAATATATCTCATATAAAATAATACAGCCAATTATCCACACAATACAATATAGTTACCATCCCAAACGTTTAATTGGGAATATACTCCGGTATTTCCTAATGTTTGTTGAGTGAGTTGGAAATTGGTCGGAGTATCGATAATAGCTTTCTCTGTTTATGTAATTATGTATGTATGTATATATATATATATATGTATATTTGTATATATATATATATATATATACATATACATATATATATATATATATATATATATATATATATATATATATATATATATATATATATATATATATATATATATATATATATATATATATATTTATATATATATATATATATATATATATATATATATATATATATTTATATATATATATATATATATATATATATATATATATATATATATATATATATATATATATATATATATATATATATATATATGGTGGCTGCCAACTCGTTTTCGAGTACGGCCACTACATTATATCCATGTAGGAGAACCCCTACTGATGCGCTGAACGAGTGTGACTTTTTAGTCCAGCCAGCGACTTGTAAACTCTGGTACAAACACTGCACTTGTGACAATTATTGGCACATAGTGCTGGGCCCTTGGTACCATGTGATGCAAGTGCAGAGAGATCTCCAGATATAAAGCAATGCCTGTGCCGTGAAGCTTTTATATATATACATACGTATATCCAAACATACATACATACGTGCATACATACATACATACATACATACATACATACATACATACATACATACATACATACATACATACATACATACAAACATGGTGGCTGCCAACTCGTTTTCGAGTACGGAAACTACTTTATATCCATGTAGGAGAACTTCTACCGATGCGCTGAACAAGTGTGACTTTTTTCCAGCCAGCGACTTGAAAACTCTGGTACAAACACTACACTTGTGACAATTATTGACACATACTGCTGGGCCCATGGTACCATGTGATGACAAGTGCAGAGAGATCTCCAGATATAAAGCAATGCCTGTGCCGTGAAGCTTTATAGTGAGCAAAGGCACTGCACAAAGCCAGTCCCACTCTCTTAACCAAGATGATATTTACCAAAAAGAAGAACAAGTCAACATCATTGGATACCATCATACATACATACATACACACATAAATACATACATACATACATACATGCATACATGCATACATACATACATACATACATACATACATACATACATACATACATACATACATACATACATACATACATACATACATACATAGGTAAAGAGATAAAATGACAAACTAATAAGAAAATACCACTATTATAACAATGAAGTTATGAAACTGTTTGTTCTTTCTAAAACAACTGTTAAATTTAATTCTGGACGAATGATAAGAAAATATTTTTTCAGTTACATCAATAACGTTTAAAATTTAAACTCTAAATACAGATTTCTGCAGTATTTTCTCTTTTTTTTTGTGTGTGTGTGTGTGTTTTTTTTAACTTAAAGATAAATTTTATTAAAGTGTAATAAAAATTATCCCAATGTATACCATTTAAAACAAGTAAAGCAAGTGTGCTATGATATAAATGTTTCCTTACTTTATTATTATTGTTGTTATTGTTATTGTTGTTATTATTGTTGATATTATTATTATTATATTATTTATCATCATCATCATTATTCTAATGAGGGTTATTTTAAAAAAACAGAACAATTTCCAGTTTTTTTTAAATCTATGTAGAGAGTCGTTGAAGCAAATACTTAAACAGCTATTTATTTTCTATAAGCAAGTGCACCTTCTATTAGGCTGGTCAAGCATGAAGAATAATGACGGCTCGTTTATATACATGTTCACTCTTCTTACTTCCCAATCCAAATGTATTTCTTTCTCTATCTTCCTCTCTCACCCCTACCAATACCTTTCCCAGTTCGCATGGTTTCAGAATTACTCCTCCAGCAACATTGCATTTGTTTTAATAATATTCTCTCTCCTTCCCCTGTTTCTCCCTGTCGTTCTCTCTTTCACACTCATGCCATAACATATCTTCAGACACGCCTCTCATTTATTCGATTTCAGCCTCAAAAACCTTTATTAGCGTCCTCTCTCAGCAATTCAGTGAAGAGCTAATAATTTGGCTACTTAGGCGCTGTTTTGACCACAGAATGAATGACTGAATGGAATACACATGCTTCGAACTGGTTGGCATTTTAATAAAGCTTACAGGTGATGGCAGACAGACTAGTCATTTTTGCTCCATCACCCAACCAGTAACCGCAGAGTTCCCGTTATGTTTACAGGCTTAATCTTTTCTCCAAAGGTAATGAGTTAGAGATCATTTTGACATTATAATAATCATTGTGTGTGCGTATGTGTGTGCATGTGTGTGTGTGTGTGTGTGTGTGTGTGTGTGTGTGTGTGTGTGTGTGTGTGTGTGTGTGTGTGTGTGTGTGTGTGTGTGTGTGTGTGTGTGTGTGTGTGTGTGTGTGTGTGTGTGTGTGTGTGTGTTAAGGTAGGAGCTCATCCTTGCAACCCTCACCATTAGCACTATCTGACATCAATCCCTCTACTCTACCACCGCCATCTTTACTGTATATATGCCATAAATCCCACCGAAACAACTATGATTGCATCTGTATTCAATCCACCACTACTCTTATCATCGTTTCTGCCATCCACCATTCAACATCACCACCACCACTATCAATTTCTATGCTATCAATCCTTCACCAGTATCACCACTATCATTTTATTTCTTATCAATCCATCACCACTCGCTCCACTACTTCTAATACTGCATCTGCCCTTAATGTACCCATACTTCCACTGTAACTAAACTCATAGTATCTGCCAATAATCTCCCCCTACCGGTTCCACCACCACTACTGCCCCAGCCAGCGCCACCACCAGCACCACCACCATCACCAGTGCCATTATTTCTGTAACTGCTAATAATCTACCAACACCACTATCAGCCTATCTATCTTCAAACTGTCGCCGCCACCACAATCAACATCATCACCAACAGCACCAACAAAACCACCACAGCTAACACCGCTTCAGTCACTACCACCAACACTCTAGAAATATCATATGCCATCAATGCGCCATCACCAATATTACTCTATCAGATACCAATGTGAAAATTCTATTGAATTTACTACTCTAAATAAACGTTCTCTTCTTTCTAATTTCCTGTATGCAATGTAAACAGACGAACCTTCCTGCACATCCATAATTCCATTTGAAGTAAGTACTCTCGAAAGATAAGAGATTAAAAAGTTGTTACCAATAGTGAGTTTCAATACAAAATAGCAAATGAGGCTGTGTCTAATCATTTGAAATATAACGCATACAGTTTCAACATCAATGTAAAAAGTAAACTAGAGTGGTTACACCACAGTTTTTATCGGACTATGAGTAGAAGAAGTTAAGATCGACTTGACATTATTATAAGTTCATCAGAGAAAGAATACGCATGAAGGGATTATTGGCTCATAACGCTTTAATGAATATACAGTCTTGGACTCAGCTGAACTGGTGGAGCACAATTTTCATAATAATGAATGTGCTGAGAACGTGAATTAAATAATTATTTCTTCATATTGCGTGAGAGGAGATGGGTATTTATTCTCTGATGGAGATCTAAGAAAACAAGAAACGCCTCTCCTCATATATTCTGATTACGGAGATTAATCTTATGTATTTACACTTCATAGTGAGGCGAAAGTGATATGTTGATTTAAAAAAATGCCTGCCTCACATTTTAAATTTACAATATATATATACATGTATATACATGTATATATACATACATATATATATATAAATATATATATATATATATATATATATATGTGTGTGCGTGTGTGTGTGTGTTTGTGTGTTTGTGTGTGTGTGCGTGTTTGTGTGTGTGTGTGTGTGTGTGTGTGTGTGTGTGTAATGCGGTGTATTATCTATTATTTCAGAGAGATTAAATATATTCAGAAAAATAAATCACTAATGAAAAGAAATCTTGTGAGTTAATGGAATATTGTTTAATAATAATAATAATAATAATAATAACAATAATAATAATAAAATAATAATAATGATAATAATAATAATAATAATAATAATAATAATAAAAAAATCCCTTCATAGTGCCTTCTTTAAGAAAACGGAATTTAGAGATCCACAGACATGGAATTGGTTAAAAAGAGGAGACCTTAAAAAAGCTACAGAACGAATCCTAATGGCTGCGCCGGAGCAGGCCCTCAAAATGAAGTGGCTGAAACACCATATTTACAAGGAGGAGGCTAGCCCACTGTGCAGGATCTGTGGAGAGAGAGAGGTGACTGTGGCTCACATTGTATCCGAGTGTAAACACCTAGCCCAGACTCACTATATGGGCAGGAGACATGATGTGATGGGCAGAGTGATCCACTGGCACCTATGCAAATTAAACAATTTAACACATTCTGAGAAGTGGTATGAGCATAAGCCAGAGTCGGTGATAGAAAACGATCAGGTGAAGGTGCTGTGGGATTTTAGGATACAGACGGACAAGAAACTGGAACAGAATAGACCGGACCTGGTGGTTTTCGACAAGCGAAAAAGATCGTGCCTGATTGTGGATGTAGCCTGCCCATTCGACACGAGAGTGCAAGAGAAGGAGAAGGAGAAAATTAACCGATACCAGGACTTGAAGTCGGAGGTAAAAAGGATTTGGAACTGCCATGAGGTCAAGGTCGTCCCGATTGTCATAGGCGCACCTGGTACTATCTCAAAGAGTTTCCAAGGATGGTTAAAGCCCGCTTTTTGGAACACTTCAAAAGGCATGCTTGCTGGGAACAGCAAGAACCCTCCGATACGTCCTGATATCTGAGGCTGCAGGTACTGGCTTGATATTCATTTCAACAAACTTTCCAGTTAAATAACATCAATGACTGATACTCAAAGACCAAAAATAATAATAATAATAAGCTCCAACCGAATACCTAAACAGGCATGACAGAGCTGCACAATACATACATTGGATAATGTGTAAGCATTTTGACCTGCCCCATCAAAAGAATTGGTGGGAGCATCAACCACCTTCCATACTTGAAAAGATCACATCTGAATCTTGTGGAACTTTAGCATCCAAACAGACCGAAAAATAGATTCAAATAGACCTGATATAATACTAAAGGTCTTTAAAAAAAGGGTATGCCTGCTAATTGATATGTCCATTGCAATAGATAAGAATGTATCTATAAAAACATTTGAAAAATTGAGCAAATATAAGGGCCTGGAGATAGAAATTGGAAAAATGTGGAAATTGAGAACTAAAACAATACCAGTGGTTGTAGGCGCTCTGGGAATGATACCTAAGGGGTCTAATGATTACTTATCACAAATCCCAGGAAACCCGCGTATATGAGAAATACAAAAGATAGTACTAATGGGAACTGCCCATATACTAAGGAAGATTCTGTCAATATAAGTACATCACAAGTCTAAACACCTAAAGATGCATGTGTGTGTATGTATGTTCTCTCTTGAACATGGCGGACCTTGTCGTCTCTTGAGGTCACTGGATGTGACTTGGTGATAACTCGTATGAACATAAAGCAAGATAAATGCAACTATAATAATATTAATAATAATTGTTTCTACTTTTGGCACAAGGCCAGCAATTATCCCAGTGTATTACTGGTGCTTTATTTTATCGACCCCGATACTGGTACAAACCCAGCAATTTTGGGGGGAGGGAAAGTCGATTAAATCGTCCCCAGTGCATGACTGGTACTTGATTTTATCGACCTCGTAAGGATGAAAGGCAAAGTTAACCTCGGCGGGATTTGAACTTATATCATAAAGGGCCGTAATTCTGTGCTGCAAAGCATGGCGTTCGACCCTCTACCGATACTGCCTATCCACCGCCCTATAATGATAATAATAACAATAACTATAACAACAACAATAAAAATAATTTCATTATTTGTCACAAGGGTAAGGGAAGAAAAATATTGCAATGATAAATTACATAAACGCTGGAGATTCACGAAGATTCTTTTACAAATAGTGAAAATCAGACATAGAAAATATCAGGATGCAAAATGAATAACATCGGGGAACAAATGTCTAGGGCCAGCCAAGGTTACAACAAATTCAGATTTACACGCAGAATATTAGGAACTATTGCCTCTTGCCAGCTCTCATCACCGATATATACGCCCTGGCTGAGAATTGTTCCATTAACAAAGGACACTCTCGCCTCTCTCATTTATATTTCAGCAAAGATTACTGGAGGCTTCAGTTCTTCTCCAGTCTCGGCTCACTCTCCAAGAGTAGTAGTAGTAGTAGTAGTAGTAGTAGTAGTAGTAGTAGTAGTAGTAGTAGTAGTAGTAGTAGTAGTAGTAGCAGTAGCAGCAGCAGCAGCAGCAGCAGCAACAGCAGTAGTAGTAGTAGTAGTAGTAGTAGTAGTAGTAGTAGTAGTAGTAGTAGTAGTAGTAGTAATAAAAATATTGGTTTCTGATATAGGCACATGGCCAAAAGTTTGGGTGGAGGGGATATCGATTAAATTGTCCCCAGTGCTTTACAAGTACTTAATGAACTGGGGTCGATTTAATAGACTTTCCCCTTCCCATCACACTGTACCAAAAATTAGAAATAATAATAATAATAAAAATAATGATAATAATGAAAATAATAATATTAAAAATAATAATAATAATAATAAAAACAATACAACTTAGGTAAATTACAAAAAAGTATATAATATAAACAAAATACATATACACACACACACATACGTCTTATATAAAATAGACACCAACATATGCAATGGTATATTGTAATTTAAGAACAGATTCACTCCTTATTGTAATCTTTAGTTTTTAAATTCCTGGGTTATCTCCCCTAACATTTTGGACCTTATTTAGACAGGTAGAAAATGGGTTGATGGCATAAAATGTATAATCTTATAAAATTAACATTTCTTGACATTGTGTATACTAGCGCCCTCTTTATACTAATATACCAGGATTATTTTACTACAATAATTTTAATATGTAGTAATTAAAGCTACCATCCTATACTCTTTGCTACATAACTATGGGAAAAGAAAATGAAAACAAACACTGAGTAACCAACTAAGTAATTAATTATATTTTCAGCAGGCGGAGCTCATGAGAACAAAAATGAACGACTAGATTTAAGAATATATGTCAAATATTTCTGAGTCATTTGGCTTTTTTCTTGACATATAAATAATTATTTTCTTCTAGTGAATTTTGTGAAATGGGTGTTGAATAGAGACAAATAAATATACACGTATATATTTTCTAGTGTTCCTGGCTTTTGTTTTTCTCTATCTCTTCTATTTTGAACAGTTGTTAGTTCTTGGCTTTCAATGGATTGTAATGAATTCATTAAATATTAATAATACTGCTAACTTTATCTGATTATCTCGCCTATAATAAATTGTATTTATTACAGTCTAAAACACTTTTAAACACTTTAAAACAATTAGAATAATGGTCTATTTCTCAAAGTATCTAATATATGTGTGTGTGTTTATGCGAATATGTTTGCGTGTGTTTATGTGCATATGCATGTATTTGTGAGTGCGTATATGTGTATATTTATTTCGGTTGTATTATCACGTAATATTAAGATATAAAACCTATATGATGTCATTGTATTGGTGTATATATTACAGTTTAAACACTGATTAATACTTATTTCGTGCTCAAAATTGTAATCTATAGCAACGTTATTGATGTCGGGAATGAGTAGGGTATATACATGATTCAATTTAAGACAATGTGATTATTGTCGATGAAGAGTGGGGCATATATAATTCAATTTATATATAACAGACACCTAGTGCTACAGCATAGACGGCAGACACCAGTGAAACAGAGTATATTCTATATCCAGGAGTAAGTGATATACTCGCTATCATAACGAAATATTAGATGTTTAATTGGGCTTGACGCTATAGTATATACGATAAATTAATATGTATCATCTCGCAGGTTATAACAATGTGTATGTAGCATGATATAATAAGCTTTTCAAATAATTAAACAAGAAGTTATCAATTAAATATATTATTAAAATTCTATTGTTATTGAACGAGCCTTTCCTTTCACTCGGATCATAAAGTTAAGTACCAGTAATATACTGAGTCAAGTGAATAGGGTGCATTCGTTTCCCTATCGAAAAATAAATAACTATTACACATAAGAGTGTTAATAGTGATTACTTACATAGCCATGGAACCTCAGAATATATATCTGGAGGAAGAAAATAGGAAGTTGTGAAGTGTATACCTCTGCCAAGAGCATGATTAAAATAAAAGAGATGGTTCCAACAGGGAATCAAAGCCACGTTTACACACTCAATAAGCTAAACTAGGGTAATATATGTAATAATGTTAACATTATTTATCAAAATAATAATTATAATAATAGTACGTATAAAAATATGAATATATTCTTATATAATTATAATATAATGTTTTAGAATTATGATATAATATTTAAGAATTATAATATAATGGTTAACAATTATGATATAATGTTTGAGAATTAGTTGCCATTGCAAATGCGAAATTACAAATTTTAAGTAAAATAAAATGATAGAGATTATACAGAAATGGAGGCAAAATTATTAAGGCGGCCCACAGTGAAATTGGAAGTACTGTATAACTCTGAAAGTTAGATACGGAGCATGTGGCCCTGGCGTCAGTTAAGTTTCCAAACAAGCTTCACAGAGACCTGCTTTTTCAAGATCGTCGCAAGAAACGAGTTGCTGCAGAAACATCAAGTTGTTCCTGAATGTTTACCGATTGGTATTTAGAGGCAGGTCTTTTGTACCTGTCTATATTCATAATTCCCGCTTACTTATATCAAGGAGACTAGGATCATAGCCACAACTAATTAGTAATTAGTTGTAGAGTACTCTCATTGAATAAAGAGTTTGGTGGGAGCGATAAATATGTGTTTAATGAGTCACGTATGTCTGATATTACCCCGTACACATGCACACAGATAACACACGCACATAAACACACATATATATATATATATATATATATATATATATATATATATATATATGACACCAATTAGAATATATATAAATAATTGTTATTCTTAAATATAAACAATGAACATAATAGTTAATGCACAATAATATTAATAGTAATAATTTATCACATTGGTAAAATGTCACACATTTCAGCATAATACACATAACTTTGTTAATTCCGAAAGGGTATCAGACAGAAGAGCGTAAGAATATAGATCACGAGAAATGTGAATAAAAAAAAAATTGTAATAGTTATTATATTTCAAGCCCTATTTAATGTAAATTAAATCAATACCTATATGATATTAATATGTATTACATATTATCTACCCTCACCAAGTGGGGAAAATTACTAAAAGCAATGACATATCATCTACATGCGTGTTCATCGTCATTTCTTCCAGAGAGAACTGGTGTGCATTCCGCTATGTCTGCTCACGATATATTTTATACATAGGTGCTAGCAGTTGTTTGGTACATGGGTGAACGTTTATTAAAAAGAATAAGGATATTTATAACTTTCTTTGTAGACGGACAAAACTAAACTCCGTTTTGTATTACCACAATCCACTTGCCTGTTATAAGTAATAATTTCATGGTAGGAACAACAGACGACAAATTCAGTTAAAGTTATGTAATGGAACTCATTTCCTTGCCTACGAAATTAATGTTCTTCACAAGATTATATATATATATATATATAATCTTCACAAGATTATATATATATATATATATATATACATATAATTAATCTTGTAAAGAACATTACTTGTATATATATATATATATATATATTAGAATGTGAGGTTTTTTTTACAAAATGAAAAATAATCGAGGTGTCCTACACGAGTGAAAGTATAAAGAAAAAAAGATGAAATCGAAAAT